>CAKOAT010737376.1:177079-228013 GCA_932364175.1 Eruca vesicaria subsp. sativa | reverse complement strand
TTTTTTTCCAAATATTTATGATAAAGCAATTTTATGTTAAGTTTAAGTATTTTGGCATTCATTTTTCAAATTTATATGTTATATATTATTTTTTACTTTTAGATTTTGAAAATTTTAAAGTATATATGAATTTCAATCTTTTTTATAAAAAAAAATAAACGGATTATCCGAAACTAAACCCAATCTGAACCTGCAAAAAATCGAACCAAACCGCAAAGATCTAAATCAAACCGCAAAGATCTAAATCAAACAAAATCTAACCGAACCAAATGGTTTCCAAATGCCTATCTCTAATCAAATATAAAAAAATTATGATAGCAAAATATATATTTAAATACAACATATTTTTAAAAAGCTCACTCCGCGCATGGCGCGGGTTATCATCTAGTTTTTAATATTACGCTAGATTTCTACGTACAAGACGTAACCACACATTTTAGTTTTCAAATGTGACACCATTATAACAACAAAATCAAGATTCCAAATTACATAATTCAAGGAACCCGTAAACTTAATTTTTTTTTTGAAACGCTGACAATGATCGTTAGTATTATACTATTGTTACAATCACCAGATTTTAATTAACATGGAGTCGTGGGGACAACGCGATAAGTGGAGCAATCAAACCACGTTTGATGACTTTCCAAACGCGTAAGATACGCGGGACAAAGTACATATCAAATTATTAATCACAATAAAAAGATAACCACTTGGTCTTATATAGTTTTACCTACCGATCCATACTTTTATTTATTTTATAAACCGTACAGATCATCGTCATCTACCACTTTTCAAAGCCAAGTTGTACAACTGATCTCTCATCTCTTTCTAACTAAAACCTGACGCTGGTTCTTTCTTTTGTATTTTTCTCAAGTCAATCTCAGAATGAATAATGCAAAGTTTCGGCCGCTACCACCCGTTGACTCTACGCTGCGCATGATCTTGGCATGTGGATTGACGGCTGGTTTGCTTTTTTTTTTTTTGAACACAACATATTTCATTCATACTTTGAAATTTGTGGACGGCTGGTTTGCTATTTTATAAAGTTTGGGAGATTTTACCTTATTCATCCTGTAAATCACCAAACGAATCTTTCTTCATTCACATATACAGTGATTTTTCAGTACAAATTACAGCTTAAATATGTTTAACCATTGGTTCCTCTTAGGATGTATTACATTCAAAGGAACTTAGATGATGTTAATAGCTAAATGTATCTTTTAACTTCGGTTATACACTCTTATTTTTTAAGAAACCGGGAATAATGCAAATGAAGATATATCAAATTTGTATAAAATAAATAATGATTTGTAGTGTTGCTAACTTGCCATTAAAGCTCAAGCTACGCACAATCTTTTGTCATTTTTGATCTATACAGATTTGAGTAAACCAATAAAACTCTATTCTCATTTTGATTTTGATGTTGGACTAAGCAATTGTGGACGTTCGTTAAATAACATTAAGTATATAATTAAACATATTGATAATTGATTGATTAATAAGTAATGCATGGATACAAACGAAAACACAAAGGTAATAGTGATGCAAAACACAAATTTTATATCAAACAAGAAACAAGCCACGCAAATTAATTTTGAATTTCATAATATACGAAACTTCATGTAATCAAATTAAATAGACTCTTGCTCCTCATATATATAAGTATATAACACTCTGAAACACCAAAGGATAGCCCATATCAAAATGAATAATAATATAGGTCTATGTAACATAACATATGGTAATATGCCTCACCATATTTGCGTAATGTGTGTGTGTGCTTGTGTAGCGTGGAAATGAAAATGCTATTTCATGTGATCAAACATTGCCCGAATTTTCATTTTCAGGCTGCGTGGAGTGAGAGGAGCCGTCTAAAGCCGCCTTTCTACCTCTTTCAGATCGGCTATTTTCTGCAAATTTAAGGCTACCTTCATGCAATCCTTGCTGTTTCTCTTCCTCAGTCCACTCTCTCGCATAATAATGCTCTTCCTTTGATTTCAGCTCGTCACTTGTTGGTCCAAAAAACATACTTCCCCATTGCGGAAAATGTATAAACGCAACTAAAAGTGTAAAAATCATCCCCATGATTCCCATCAGTGACAAACCATCGGCAGTATGGAATCTTGATGAAGAGAAAAATATGAGCTGAGTTAGCCCCGACCCAAAGTTTCCTCCTGCGCCGGTTAGTCCAGAGATTATCCCTAGAGAGCGACGGGAGACAAAAGGAACGATGCCGTATATGGCTCCACAAGCAGCTTGCACTCCCACGGAGAAGAGCATCATGGCTAAAATAGCTATAGGAAGTGAAGTAGCACGACCAAGCCACACACAGAAAAGACCACCTAAAGTTTGTAAGATCCAAAGAGTCCATAACCGACCTCTCATACCGAAAAACCTTGCAGATATGTCAGATGCGTAGCCACCAAAAGGACGAGCGAAGAAGTTAGCCATACCAAAGCTGGCTGCTATCATACCAGCTGTGTGGAGTTCAAGTTGAAACCTGATACGGAAACACATAAGAAACAGATCAGGTGACTTGTGATGAAAGGAACTTAAATTTGAAAGAAAATTAGTATTTTTTTGTTATGGAATTGAATGCAAACCTGTCGAAAAAATACTCGGAGATAACATTATTGATGGTCATTTCGATTCCCATGGAAAATCCATAGAGAAGGAACAGAACATATGTTCTATAGTTCCTCAATGCATACCAAAACACCTATAAAAGCCAAAAATTTGTTAATGAAACCGGAATCCTCATATGCATTCAAAGAAACAAATAATCATTTTCAATATGGGCATGTGCACATCAAACATATATAATTTGAATGGTAGAAGCAGACAGAGCGGGTTAATATGCATTTTGTTCTCTATTCACCCATTTGGTTCGAAGTGGAACAAACATATTCTTAAGAAGACAGATAACGGTCTAACTAGTTAGTATCATCTGTCTCAAAAAAAGAGAAAAGCATCTGCCTAATATTGAATATATTGATGTAATTTATTTACTTAATTAAATACCTTGCTAAATTTGTCTTTGGAAACGTCTCCTCTCTTCTGTAAAGTACTTAGGTTTCCATCAGGAAGATCTTGTCCAAGAGTGAGTACAAGAATGCCCATGATGATCTGAAGAAATCCGGGAACAAAGAACGCGATCCTCCAAGCCGTGAAGGGAGTGGCTCCGGCGAGTTTGATGACGTGGAAGACCATCGGCATAAGTAGCTGAGTCACGCCTCCTCCCATGTCTCCCCAGCCACCGGCACATCCATTGACGAGTCCAATGATCTTTCCGTTGAACATAACACTGGTCCAGTATTGACATGACACGAACGTGGCTAGACAAAATCCAATCATGAACCGGACGGATAAGTATCCACCAGCATCAGATACGAAGGACATGCTAAACACTGTTGGAGCCGATAACATTAGCAGAAACGCCGTTCCGTACCTGTTTCATTAGTTATTGAAGTGCACGTTAGAGCATTTAAGTTAACTGTGGAAAATGATATGTTTATGTAGATCATCAAGTTTATGCTCAAAAAGATTATAAATGCTATATAGGTTAATTTTATTGATTAGACAAATATATATAATGATTTACACCAAAAATATAAAACGATACAAATATTATAACATCTCTAGAAAATATATGGTAACTATTGTAAGTTTTCTTTCTCAAAAACTATGAAATCCATGAGAACTGTATCTATCAATCATAATACTTATTATTGATATGAATGGTTTATATTGATGAATCCTATAATCTAATGCATGTGTTGCAGCATGTACGTTAGATAAGTGTATACTCATGATGTTACACCATTAAATCAATTCTAATAGAAATGTGTAAGAACATTAAAATTACCTAGCCCCGAGCAAGTCACAAACAGCTCCCATAGCGAGCCTTGAGAAAATTGCACCGGAAACGGAGGCGACTCCTGCATTTCCGATATCACTTTTGGTCAAATCGAGGTTATCTCTGATGATGGGAACCAGAGGTGCGGCGGCAAAGGTGGATATAAAGCAAGTGAAGAAAGAGATCCATCCTAAGTGGAAAGCTCTCATGTGTGGCTTCGCAAATGAAAATGGTCTGAACACTGTTGCTCTATGTTCTGAGTCAACCGGCAAGGCAAACTTAGCTGTTGGTTCATCAAAACGGACGGCACGGGAGGACGGGACATCTTCGCCTTCGTGGGCAGAGAAGGAGAAAACTTGTTCCCTAGCCGTGACGCCATGCATGGAAGTCCCAATAGATCCTTCGTTGTCTTCATTATGGTGAGCCATTATTGTTCCAAATAGATGGGAGATTAAGACTCTTTCTTTTAAGACAAAACGTGCGTCTTGTTCTTCTCACGTCTTTTACTTTTGCTTTTTGAAGTTTTCCTTTAATTTTTCGTACCATATATATAGTGGTGGAAATGTCGCATATTCCTTGGGAGGGGAGGACGGTGGGAATATATATATTTGGTGGACAATTTGGCAATTCAGAATTGTTAAAATTTTTTTAAAATAAGTCAAATAATAACTTGCTTACATATGTCGACTTCTATTGACAAGGGTCTAGAAGTCCCCAGTTAAACGATGAATCGAACAATTAACTTGAATATTTTTTTACTGGTTGATTTATTATCATTACAGCCAGAGCCAAATAATGTACAACCATGCATATCGAGTACTGGTTTTTGGCGGATATAACTCCGCGGATCCACCAATCATAATATTGTTATCTATAGGGTATTGGGATTGCATGAATTGTGAAATAGTTTGGAAGAGGTAACAAAAAAAAGTTTCTTGGATGCTAATGCATAAAGAATATCCAACATCCGAAACAGAATTAAGTAATGTAAAGGTCGTTGACAAATGTCACGTTGTATATGTTTTGTAAATGGTCATGGAGCACGGTGTCTGTCTTTGGATTAATTAAATTTGCAACTTAGTAAGACCTCACGAAGACAACCAAATGCTACTTGTCGGCTAGTAACCATGTTGGAAATATTGTACCAAAGAAGTTAATATACATGTCTTTTTTTTGAGAAAATATATATAGCCCTATATATATATACATGTTTTTCTTTAGTTTCTAAAGAGTTCTATGATTAAAATTATTTGGTTAGAAAAAAAATTCCAAAAGATATCCATTCAAAGGTGAGTCTTAAAAAATAACAACGATAACAAAACGTAAAACTATCGCCTTCTTAAGTATATGTATAATCGAAAACCTTTTTACCACATAGACTTGCCAATTATGCGATCCTTTAACTTCAGAACTTATTCAATTACTCTTCTGTTATATTTTTCTAACACTAATATTTTTATTACCAATTATAAAAATTATTACATAGATGATGGTACAATTAATAATTCTATAAGTCATATGATAACTTATGTCTGACGAGGTTTTTTGCACTAACCTGATTTATCTTATAAAATTGATTTTTAGCGGTTCATTTGCAGCTAAAAATCTTTTGTAATTTTTTTATTAGTCTTTATAATTGTTATTATTTTTTTTCTTGGACAATACATCATACTGCAAAATGATTAATCACCTTCAGTTAAACCACTTAAAGGGACTTAAACCTTTTGTTTACCTTTAAAACATTAGTATGGTATTATCTTATATGGCTAACACAGACACAGAAGAATATACAAATATTATCTTCCACATACATTCACTTTAATTCAAGGAGCTTTACTTTCGTATTAAGGAGAGAAGTGATCAAAGCTGCATATATCATGACTTAAACACCACTTAAGTTGGTACACAAAAGAATGTGATCTGATCCTAGAAAAGGAAAAAAATATACCACACATATATATATATATATATATATATATATATATATATTTAAACTCTCAATTTACAAAAGTGACAGGGCACAAAAATTAAAGTTTATTTTTTCATCAGATTTTGCACGGATTAAGATCATGATTAACTCGGATTCTATGATGGAGGTTTTAGTTTCGGTTAAAAACTGTTTCTTAGTTTTTAACTAAAAATAATTAAAAATTATCTATTGAATAAGAGTTATAAAAACCAGTTTTTTTAGCAAAAAAATATAAAACAAATAATATCAAATCATAAGTTAAAACATTAAATTAAGAAAATGAATTAATCATGCTCTTAGCTCTTAAATTAGGGTTCATGCCACCACCCGGCAGGCCGGTACCTGCTGACTAAACTTTTGTTGTTTGACAAAAAATTTCTTAATTTAATGTTTTTAACTTATGATTTAATATTTTTTGTTTTATATTTTTTTGCTAAAAAAGTGATTTTTATATCTCTTATTTAATAAATATTTTTAATTTTTTTTAGTTAAAAACTAAGAAATAATTTTTAACCGAAACTAAAAAAACCCCCAAAAATTAAAGTTTATTTTTTCATCAGATTTAATTTGCACGGCTTAAGATATGATTAACTAAAAACTATCTATTGAATAAGAGATATAAAAATTAACTTTTAGCAAAAAAATAAAAAATATCAAATCATAAGTTAAAAAAATTAAATTAAGAAAATGAATTAATCATGCTCTTAGTTCCTAAATTAGGGTTCATGCCACGACCCGGCAGGCCGGTACCTACTGACAAAATTTTTGTTGTTTGACAAAAAAATTCTTAATTTAATGTTCTTAACTTATGATTTGATATTTTTTGTTTTATATTTTTTTTTGCTAAAAAATGGTTTTATATCTCTTATTCAATAGATAATTTTTAGTTTTTTTAGTTAAAAACTAAGAAACAATTTTTAACCGAAACTAAAAACCCAAAAAACTAAAGTTTATTTTTTCATCAGATTTAATTTGCACGGCTTAAGATCATGATTAACTAAAAACTATCTATTGAATAAGAGATATAAAAACTAATTTTTAGCAAAAAATATAAAACAAAAAATATCAAATAATAAGTTAAAACATTAAATTAAGAAAATGAATTAATCATGCTCTTAGCTCCTAAATTAGGGTTCATGCCACCACCCGGCAGGCCGGTACCTGCTGACAAAACTTTTGTTGTTTGACTTGTACTATTTTCATGATCCATTATTTATTGTATTAGATACATATATGTACCTACCAAAGAATCACTTAGTGTTGACACATCGCAGACGATAACGTACGTTGGGCGTACGGCACCGGCACACAAGTTGATCCTCATCTTGTTGCTTTTCAGGCCTCCTTTGTCCTCTTTTGTTGACTTATTATTTTGTAGTTTTTTTTTAAAGGTTCATCATATTAATCTTTTAGGTTTTTTTACGGAATATAACAGGATTTTTTTTTTGCACAATAGAAAAGAAACTAAAAAACAATTAAACTGAAAAATCACAACTGATCTCACCCAAATCAGTTTGGCTCAAAACCTTACTAAACCGAATTTCGGAGGATGAAACTTGCTCTCCAGATCTTCCAAATACACTTTAAATAAACTTTATTTTTTTGTAAAGGTAAGTTTACTCTACGCAAATTTGTGTATGCATTGTCAGTAATAACAATGTCTATGCATATCAAATTGTCAGTAATAACATTGTCAGTAAACTTTTTTTAGATTTTTAATCTACCCAAATTTGTCTATGCATTGTCAATATTTTAGTGTCTGTTTCATCAAGATCCAAGAACACTCCTAAGAAATTCTCACTTTTTCTCTATAATAATTAGTCAGAATGTCTAATGGAATACAAATGACTTGATAGCTATTTTATAGTGATTTCTACTTTCCCAAAACCCCTATCCAAGGAACCATGAATATAGACAACTTTCATATTAATAAGTATATATATTTTTTATTTTTCTTCAAGGTATAAACTTGTTCTCTAAATTTATCTTATAGACTTCTCACCATAATATAAACTTGCTCTTCAAATTTATCCTACGTCAATTCAGCATTTTGCATCCACATGATTTCCACCACTTGGCATGCTTCCTGGTGTAATATCTGACGCACACTGCATCAGCAACTATTTCAGGGACTTCGTCAAGACATAAATCTCAAGTTTATCCTTCTCCATTTACAACATATTGCATCCACATGATTTCTACCATTCCACATACCTTCTATATTAACGATTAATTCATCCAACATTAATGGCTTCATCACTTAGTTAGTCACAGAAGACCATTAACATTTACAAGCTCCGACTTACATTTTCAGATAGTTAGAGATGATGGCTCATCAGTTTTAACTAGTTTTAGGGTTTATAGTATAAATGTGAAATGTAACCTTTGTAAGAACTTAAAAAGGGAAAACAATCAAAATAAACTTAATCATTTTCCTAAATCTTATACCCAAGTTTTTTCTTTCAGAACCTTGGTTAAAGTGATTATGTATTTGTACTTTGTGAAGTTGATTGTATATTGTGTAATGTGTAATGTGACCACGGGTTCAATAAGAGTTATGAAGCCGTTTACTTTTTTTCTACAACACTATAAAAGAAAACTAATTGAAATAGTTTGAAAAAACAAAACTAATTTTTGTTGACAACAAAAACAAAACTAACATAAGGTAAATTTAGATATAAATTCGGAAAAAAAAGCGAACCTTGGCGGTTCAGTCGTCATATACGTGTGGAACGACCAATTCTTGATTTATTAACCCAAAACAGAAAACATAAGAAGATAGTCAGAGGCTCTTATCAAATGAAATCGAAACATGAGTATTATAGTAATAACCGTACAGATCATGCGTCTCAGTCTCTAACAACAAATACAGTCTGTATTTGTATTCTATCTTAAGCATGACCTATCAAACTTTCAAAAGCCAAAGACTGAAACTTATTTCTATAGATACAATTTATTTTATTGACAACTTCTGTCAAAGGCAAAAGTCAAAGCTGTCATTTAATTCGTTTGATTTGAGAACTCTTTTGAGTGAAAATGGAGTTTTGACTTTTGAGTCTTTGACAGCTCGGTCCTGAACTTGCTAGAAGAAAATATACTAATAAAGACATTACTTGTATTTTGATCCAAAAAAGTATATTTGTATATCCTAAAAAGAGGTTTATTAACCACGTTACCACGTCATGCTAGCCAATGAAATGACTAAATAATTTTAAGAAATAACTAGCCATTTTAATTACCCCCACTTAATTTAATACTACATGACACATTATATTGTCTCTCAAATTTGTGTCGAATGATATATTTAAATTGTATGTACTATGTATGCTGTTAGGGGTGGGCGTTCGGGTACCCGTTCGGATTCGGGTCGGGTATTTCGGGTTTTCGGGTATTTCGGTATTGGGGTATAGAACCCGTTCGGGTATTTTTACATATCGGGTCGGGTTCGGATATTTTTAGTTCGGGTTCGGTTATTTCGGGTCGGGTTCGGATATTTAGATTTTGAAAAAAAATTTCAAATTTTTTATTACTTAAGTTTCATGTATTTAAAATTTAACTATTAACTTAACTGTTTTTAAAATGTTTAATAAGTTAGACGATTAATAAGTTTGAAAATAAATTATTGAAAATAAAAATCAATATTTTGGTTGTTATTTTTGAATTTTGGATGCAAATTTTGTTTAAAATAGGAAATAAGAAGCTTAATATGCATTATAAATGAGTAACAAATTAATTTTTTTACAATTATATGTATATTATCTGATCTTAAATTATATATAACATTAATATAAATATTTTTAATAAAATGAGACAAATAAACTAGGAATAAATAGGTATATATACATATGTTCGGTTATCTTCGGATACCCGTTCGGGTTCGGGTAATACCCGTTCGGGTTCGGATATCCAAACTCTGCTAACTCAATACCCGTTCGGGTATTTTGCTACTTCGGTTCGGATTTCGGTTCGGATATTTCGGATCGGGTTCGGGTACGAGTTCGGGTATCGGATAAAGTGCCCACCCCTATATGCTGTAAAGATAGAAGTCAGATTTAGTTGGGCTTCATGGGTTTCTATCAAATCCATTAATAATACGAGTTTACCTTCGATAGTTTTAAGCGCATAGTCTCGTAGTGAAGAGAGCATTAGATACGACATGAAAACAGTACGAAAACAAGTCTTTATGTTTTTAACCGATTTTTTTTGGGTATCCGTATTTGGTTCATGGTTTTATTAACTAGGATCCCACGAGGTAAACTTGAAATGGTGCTAAAAAGGATTAATCAATGTTTATAGCGTTAGAAAGAGAGTTACAGCCAAAATTTCGTAATAATGACCGGAGTCGAAGAATATAAAATCGTGAGCACCATGACACATGCTGACTTGCAATGTGATCTTATATCAATCCAACACATAATTGTCTCTTTAAGTTTGTCCAAATATATTGAGATCAATAGACCCAAGACCATCATTTTGGAAAGATTATGATACTCACATCAATTATTTGCTAATTAGTTTTGAGGTAGAAATTCATATAACTTTATATATGTTCTCACGATGAGATGATCCGCAATAACAATTGAAATTCATCTGTAATGATGAATTTAGAAATATGTTTTTATTCAAACAGATTATCTTATATATATATATATATATAGGGAAAAGACAGTACAAAACAACTAAGAAAGGATCATATCTAGAAGGGTTATTAAACAGAAGAGGACTTTATACAGTGTGCTGGCCTCATACACTATAATTTCACATATACATCCATAAGTTTTATTTGTTATATAATATTTATATATATATATTGATTTAGTTTTCACGATTTGATTTGATTATCCCCCACCGCCTCCATTGTTATCGCCTCCAGGTCCATAGTTGTTGAAATCTTGTCTTGGGATGTAATGGTGGTTCTCCACACTGCTTCTAGGGTGCTCTATTTTCTCAGTTAAAATTTCTTCTTTCCCAATCATCTCTCGGGATATTTTCTCGTTTTCTTGATTATTTTCACGTGGAATGGTAGTCCTCGCATCCGAACAAGAGCATACAATGATCATCACCACCATGATAACAACTAAAATAAGCTTAACTTTTACCTTCATCTCGGTTTTATATTATGATCTGCAGAAGAAAAACAGAAGGGTTTAGAAATAAATAGCCTTCTAGATACAATTATATTGACATGAAATGGGCACAACTTACCTCTACAACTAACTTATTCAAGCTTCGGACGATGGGTTTAGTTAAGTACCCTGAAGACGAAGAATATGGAGAGTTTCTATATATATGCATGAAAGTTAGGGTTTTCTGTCATGGTGGGTTGACTATTTAAGATATATTTTAAAGATACGATTTGGGTTGGATGTGACGGTCGTAGTGGTGAGGCAATCACAAGTGGGAGAGGCCACTGATTGGGGAATTCGCAATATATTAAACTTTTTTTTCTTAAGAAGGAAAGGATTGTGATGGTAAAATGATGAAAGTGGTTGACAAAAGGGTGTTTATTATTTGTCAGTGTAAATAGGGAAAATCCACGTTACTTTGTGGATTAGCTGAATATAAGGTTGTTTCCCACAATTAATTATTGTTATTTTCAATATTTTCAAGCAATGTCATTATATAGGTTTATTGGAAATTTTCATTTCTACATATCTTGATAATTTTTGAACAACGAATAGCTCTTGTTTTTGGTAAATTTGTGCTCACTATGATTTTATAGTTTTTGTTTTGGTAATTATTTGTGAATACCCATAATTCTTTATATAGAGAGTTACAGATTGTATTAGTTATCACCAACAATTACAATGGTTAGTCAAAAATTACAGTTTTTAGCATCAATAGTTGTAATGTTTAATCAAGAGTTACAATTGTTTATCATCAAAAACTGCAATCAATTAATATTGCAACAGTTTATCACCAATACCTGCAATCATAAACATTTAATATTATTTATTTAAACAATTGAAATGTTTTCTTAAATATTTCCAGTGATTCACTTAATCTCCATCACATTTTTAAAGAAACTGAAGGAATATTTTTTTCTCTAAAACACATGAGTTGTATTTTTGAGATTCACCGAACGATTGAGCAATGATCGTGGTAACTTTGCTAGAGACTTTGTTTTTTTTTTGGTTGATCAAAGGTGAACAATTAATTTGACCGGAGGTTGTGAAATTTCATCATTCAATGATCATGAACCGATTATATAAGAAAATGTTATTGGGAGCTGACTGGTGTGAAGTTAGCCAGGTCCCAAACTTAACAAGAGTAGTATGGTTTTCGCCTTTTCGGAAAAGCAAATGGCAGTTATTCTTCAAAAGGATCTTAACGGGCAAAGCATAAGAAAAGGACCATGTGACTAATCACAGAACAAGTCTGAGAGACATAATAGAAGGTGAATGTGGTAGAGTTTTCCGGGTCTAGATAAAGAGATGCTCCCATGAGTCCCAACTCCCAAGTCCAATATGCTTTTAGGTGGTCTCATAAAAGGAGAGCGTGGTCGATTATCGTAGAAAGATAAAACCTAGAAAGGACCTGATCTCAGATGTAAGTTCTAGACAAAAAATAGAAAAAGTAGGGATAAAAAATTAGTCACCTGAACTTTCGTTTTACAACGTTTAATTTGTTTTAGTGCAGAGTGAAGATATTTTTAGCATTGGAAACTTTCATCCACTACTAAAAGTTGGAATCAAATTGATTCAATAATAACCCATATAAGATTAATTAAATTGTAAAGTTGGATAAATTAGCGATTTCTAGCGTTTTTTAGTACCAGTGGGTGACAAGTTACATTTATTTATATCAGTAACTATTCCGACCATGCTGTAAAAGTGTCACTCTGTCATCATTTCAGGTTCTTATTTAACTTTCGATTTTTTTTTTAATATGGTTATGCGATTCATCAAACTTCATAAATCATAATGTTCTTCCCACCTTTGAATTAAAATTATATAATTCGACTAAAATCCAAAATCATTTAGACGTCTGAAATCTGAAAATTAGGTATGCATCGTAAGTCTTTTATGCGGGGACGTTTTATTGATTATGCTTGGTGACGTTTCTAATTGTCTACAAAGTTTCTTTCCTTTTCCAAAACAAATTTTCCGCTAGAAACTTTGTAGACAATTAATAGAAGCATGCAAAATAATACAAGTCCATGTCCAAGAATGTAATGACCGTTTCATCTTTTCTCGGCACACCACTTACCCTAAGTTTAATGTAAGATCCAAATTATCTTTGACAAAAAAAAAAAAAAGCATCCAAATTATCTAGAGTTCTACTTAATTAATAATAAACCACGTTTCCAATATTCGATAGTCTAATATAATTGAAATATATCTAGTTAGAAAACGAATAAAATAATAAAATTTGAAAGTCATAGCAGAAAATGTCATGTCAGAAAATGTCATGTCATTATCTCTTACTTTCTTTCTACGTTTCTTTGTCATCATCACCAAAGCTTTGTTCTTCTAGATGATCTTTCTTCATTTTCTATGTTTGATTTGCACTTCTTAGGATGATGAGCTTTAAGAGGACGGACCACCATGAACAAATGTACATTTAACTTCACTTCTGGTTTCAACGAAATCGTGTATTGTTTGGGACAATAGAGGATCACTAACTCAGATATGGAGATGTTGATAGAGACATAACTTTGAATGAGAAGCCACAAATATAAACTGGTCTCAAAGAGAAGAAACCGAGGAAGATTCATCACTGCCATCCTTAAAAATTAATAGCCTCAAAACTCCCTAAAACATAAAACTTTCAGTATTTATTACCCAAAGAACGTGCAACAATCACAAAAGTCTTTACAACGAGTCCCAATTTTTAATCAAACATTTCAAAAGAGTATTAATAAAAAAAAAAAAGGGTGAAATCTGACAGACATATAGCAAAAACATCCAAATTTTGTAAGAACCTAAACGAGCAGATCAGTCACTTCACTATTCCCCAAAAGAAAAAACAAAAAGCAAAAGAGATGAGACTTAGTAGTAATGTACATTCACACGTACCTTTCCTTTCCTTTCCCTTTCTGCTTGGGAATCATTCCGACAACAATGTTCAACAACATCATCATCATTCAACCACGGCCACCTCATGATCGACTTTCCAGTAGTTAGTGTCGTTGTACTCCTGCTGTATATTCTCATCAGAGCTCTCCTTTCCCGGCGATGCTGTAGTGTTGTTCCTCATCATTGGCCCTGCCTCTCCCACTATCCCTTCCTTTAGAGCTTGATCCATTGCCCTCTCGGTTCCTTCTGGCTCCACGCCAACATACTCAACGTCTTTGCCAAATAACGAAGGTACAGGTGGTGATCTCGGGCTTATCTCGCCTTCCGAGGATGACGAACCGTTTGAAACTCTCACATCAGGCATCTTCACGTCATCCCCAGGTAAAGGATCTCCACGGTTAACCATTTCGGGTGACGATTCACCTGAAACCACATCTTCTTCGATCTCGATATCTCCAGGTACGGTGTTGTTGTCTACAGAGACTGCTTCTGAGGTTGAAGCTGTGGCTACAAAAGGGTTGTTGCTTTCTGTAATCAAACAGTCTTCTTCTTCATCATCATCTTCATCTCCATTTTCATTCAAGCTTACATCTTCCATTGCTTCCTCTGAAGGAATGGCCCCTGTTCCTGTGTTGTCACCTAACTCATCTCCTTGAAACGTGAACCAGTTCGAGCTTGTGAATATATTGCTGCATCAAGAAAGAGAAAAATATCATGTTGGGATTATAAGCTACAAAACCAATGAATTGAGAAACCAAGCCCCTCCATGTTGGTTTGTATAAATAAGATTTGGAAGCTTACTTGTCCTGTTCATCACCAAGCCTTAGAGATGATATAACAACTTCAGCAGATTCGTCATCAAAGTACACATCCTACCAAATATGTTATAGTCAAACGTCAGGATTATTGTCGACAGTGTTTTCTTTAATCATTGACTATAATTAATAACGAATACCTCTTCCTCTCTGTCATTGGAACCGTGCTCCTGTAACCAGAAGCATGGGATTTAGTTCCAGCCAACAGTTTAACAAATACTAACGAGAGAGATTAACAATTACCTCCCCGGCACCATTGTTCTCTTGCATGTTGTATCTAAATTGGTTCAAGTTATTAGCTAAACCAGCAAGGTCATAATCCCTGTCGTGAGCTTCATCATCGTCACTGTCCCTAGTCCTATCGTGTAATGCAGTTGGGCGTCTGCATGCGAAACAAGTATAAGTGGTTGTTATCAAGAAACAAAATCTGAACTAGCACGAGAAGATATTGTGCTATCTATCTTCAAACCCAATGGTGTTACGACCTAGTTTCCAATGACATCTTAATGTTTTTAATGAGACCGCAAGCCTAAGGTTTGAGAAGAGACAGCATACCCACAAACCCAGCGATAAACATTCTCGACTGCGTTTCGGTCATGCAATGTATTAGCTTCCCACTCGCCCCATTCGTTATGTTCCTAGCAAAGGAAAACGGTACGCGTCAGAAAGTCATACGAATTAGCACAATAATTTTCCACGACTTAAATGGTTATATGTTTAGAAAAATAATATACTGCTTGCAACAATAAATTCGCAATCATTGTTGCTGGAAAACGAACCTCAAGTAAAGTCTTTATTAGGTCACTGTTAGTCGACAGCTGAACAAGCTTGTTCGAAATTCTTGAAATATGACCAATATTTCCCACCCGTGGAGCCATCTTTCCAGCAGCAGGTATTGTTGGCTGCATGAAAGCAGAATCAATACAACCTATAACTCAGTACAATATCTGCTAGAAAAGTGGACATAACAATAACTCTGTTTTCTTTGCACACCACACAATCTAATGTTCCACATCTTGTTTGACATGTCTGTATATGCTCCTTGGCAAACTTGATCGCCATATAATTAAAATACTCATCACAGTAAGCACACCAATAACCATGAGTGAAACAGTTCATACCTGGTCATCACCAGAAAGGATTGGCTGTTTCTCTGTTTTGAGAATTTTTCCAATCAAATCACACTCGCGGAGAAGATGGTCAACAATCTCGTCATTTTTGCTCTCCAAACACGATACTATTATACTCTCCACCTGATGGTGCAGTGCATTATTATATGGGTACCTAGCATACGAAAAAAGGGAAATTGAAAAGTTGGATTTAGCCAAGAAAAACATAAAGACATGTGAAGTACCAAACAAAACAAGAGTTTCTAATCAAGAGACAAGTAATATTTACTCGAAGAACAGATCAAGGACTTTTCTAATCGCTCCTGAGCTGGCTAGTTCTTTTCCTGTAGCTTCACTTCGTGTTTTCAACAAGATAGCGATGAACTCCACGATCTAAGACAAGCCATCAGCAACACAAGAAAAGTGAGAAGAAAATAACTGAACAGAAAGCAAACGGAAGTGTCCATGTGTAAGTCCAAGATCTGATGTACACGCCTTACAGTCAGACCCTAAAATGACAAAAAGTGAAATTTCACAATGAAACCTGACCTTCAGGCGATGACTGCCAAGAGGAGGTTTCAACTGTCCATAGGTGGTAGGTAACACTTTTTCATCAGAGGTCGCGTTTAAAAGTTTGACAAAGTCACCTACACAAAAGATATAAGCCTCAAAGGAAAGTTCAAAGAAGAGCTCCAAGCGCATGAAAAGTGAAGGAGACAAATTCTATCATATACATTCAGCAAGAAAGAAAGCTCGAATCTATCAGGAAAGAAAGAACAAAGCATATATCCGCAAACTGCTAATAAGAAAGTAGAATGAAAGCAAATGAACAACTAAAATAATAAACCAAGAAAAATGAACCTTAGCATAAGTGAACCTATGTTGAGTGACGGATGAACCAAAAAGATGGAAACGGATCCTATCCGTATAAAAGTGATATTAATGGTGTGATGAAACAACCATCAGTAGAAAAACAAGAAACAAACATGCGACACATGTACAGAACATAATGAGCATCTGTAGTTCGTACTACACTAACCAAGTCTAGGCAGCATGGTGGCAATAGTCTCCGGATTCACCGAAATTGGAGACTCAAAGATTTGTTGGCCCCTGAATGAATACATAAAGGACGAAGAAACTAGAGATCTTCTTGGGCTTAACAATGAAATGCACACCGAGAGTGTGTGGACAAGGCTAGATTTGGAGTGGGGATCTCCGAAAGCATGGTCAAATATCCTTGCAACAAAACTGCAGACAAAAAAATCACTGAAATTATCTTGAAACTAAAATGTTTCTGCATATTTAAGAGCATAAAACCATCATGCAAACCTTGAACTGGAGAGCTTCGTAGCCAAAGGTGATGGTGCATTTTGTGCAATAGTGCACAATGTTTCAGCAGCATTTGCATGAACTTCAAGAGAATTCTGATACAAATAGGAAACCAAAGAAAATATCTGTCAGCAACGTCACATCGAAACTGATAAAAATTAGAAAATAATTCTTGTTATTTGACCGAAACAGTAACCACTACAGAGTGTTCTATTTACTACATTTATAGATTCAGAAGTAGGTAGGTAACCAAGAAGACAAAACATAGATGTGCAAGCACAGGAGTTCAACTATCCTCTATATATCTTATAAGGTACATGCTTGCAATATTTCAATCATTTACAGCAAAATGAAGTGGATAAAAACACCGAAAATTAATACTTACTGATGGGCTAAGCTTATCAACGACCATTTCAAGCAGATTGCTATCAGCTAACCATTGCATCACGTCCGTGTGGTTGGGATAAACATGATCATCCGCACCAACCAACCGAATTAGAACCTAGGGAAATCACTTTAACATTAGCTTAAAAATGATCAACAGAACATATGTAAGGATAAGAGGAGAGGGGACGGTTTACCTCCATAATGGACGTAATCCCTATCAAATCAACCAGTTGCTGGAAAACATTCTGATGGGCCTGTAGATTGTAAAACATTAGTTACTATATTTATATTGACTGTACAGCAGACAATTCACCCAACAAGTTCCGAAGAAAAAGTGCATGTCATATGTTCAACTATTCAAGGATTGTCCGAGGATTCCAGCTTATTTCTGCCACACTATCTAATTTTCAACCAGAAGTTAGTAAGATTCCAGTGCTATTCCCAAAAATTTCATAAAACTTACTTTTACATAGTTCATCAGCGGGACCGTCTTCCTCAACATAAGGCATATGACAACCTACACCCGAAAGAGATTAGATACATTCTTCGTAAGTAACAAACATCTGAACGAATATGATCTTACGCACTGAAATAGTCAATTACTGAAAACGTGCACATCGAGAAAACTACCTTGCTGAAATACCCAGCTAGCATTACGCTGTGAGAACGGTTAGGTTCCAAAAAGGAGAAAAGTAGGTCCATTAGCTGCATCAAGAAAAAAAAAAAACAATTAAATGAGACCAAAGGAAATAACTCCTATTCGTGCATCCATCATAACAAAGGAAGAATAAAAGAAGCACAATACCTCCTCCTCCTCCACCAAAGTCTTAAGAATCACATCAATCTCACAAGTCAAGACTTCAGAGGAGATGAAAGGAAACCTAACAGAAAAACATGATTTAAGGTCAACAACAGTACATCTGAATAAAGTTCAAAAAACAGTTGGAGAGAACTATTCAAAAAACATGGTTAATCAAATCCTGGTTAAAAATAGTTCTCTGACATATACTACACCAAGTCAAACAGTAAACTGAGTTAAAGTTAATCACCAAAAGTAAACGGAAATTATATGTTAAAAGAAAAAAAACATACTTGAAAGCGCGCTTGCTATCAGCATCTTCTGGAGATTCTTCAACAATAAAACGTAGTAACTGTTCCACTTGGTCTCTTTCTCTCAAACTGCAAAATGAGCAAAACAAAATAAATAAAAAAGCATAAAACGCCAACATCCCCAGCCCTTCTTGCAAATACTAAAAGAAAACTAAAACTCCCATTGTATACCAAAGAACTGTGAAGTGATTCATATATATATATATAGAGTACAAACGAGGATATACAGATAAACTACAAGGACTAAAATGAAAATTTTACAAATTAATGAGACGGCTGTTCAAAGCTCTGCATTCTTGGATAATGTCTTCCTCATCCAGAAGCTCCTCCAAAGTGAAGTCTTCCTTGTCTAATATCGATTCCACCTGTCAACCAATCAACAAGCAAAAAAATAAGCAAAGACATAAGAAGAAACTTTCAATTCACGATGTAACCAACGAAATCTTCAATTCGATTCAGAACACGAAGAGTGGATAACTCACGGGGGAAGCAGCAGAGAGAGCAGTCAACTTCCAGAACATGGTAGCAGAAGAGAGGATTTGGTGATGAAGGATAGGAGCTAAGTTAGATCTCTACTCGGACTCAATTTACTCAATCACTAAAGGGCACTCACAGTCGCAAACCCTAATTTGATGTTGGTGGTGGAGAAGAAGAAGAGGCACAAATGAGAAATCTCATAAATTTAACAGGGTATCCCCCAAAAAAGAAAAAAAAAACTAATCTCGAGAGACATAATTAATTAATTAAAGGGAAAAAGACTAAATTTTAAAAGAAAAACAATAATATCAGCGTAAAATGCAGGGTGGGTGTCACGAGGGGTTAGAAGCGTTGGTGTAGTGTAAACCCCGGTTTTCAAAAAATGATATGGGCCCTCGATTTGGGGTTGTTAATAATTAAGTATATGGGCCGCAGACTGGCTGCTAGGAAATGTAATGCTAAGCCCAAACGGAAAGCCAGTTTTGATCTACAACCCGTACCAATAGTCGTGTGGCAAAGTACCAAATATTCATACAAACGTTGGCGGCAAAACGAAATAGTCTCATAACCAAATAATCATTAGAAGCTACACAAGAATGATTTAAAATAAAAATAAAAACTAACACGACACTAACATTTAAATCTACGAAATGGCCACATAATAATACCTTGCAGTTTTTCTAAAAAAGAAAAATGCAATTGATCAGGAGTTACTGTTGGTGTTTATATCCCACCATACGGTACCTTCCACTTCTGCACCCACACCACACTTATCGCTGTTGCCTCGCCTGCCAAACGTTAAGACCAAGATCTAGGAACTTCATAACTCGACAATGGGAACCCTGCTCAGTCCACACTCCCTGGATACATAAACACTCTACGATCTAAGAAAAAATCTCCTCCAAACACCATGAAGAAAAAGCCTTGCCAACCAAACCTCTCTATGAACACTCACGGGAGGAGTATCAAACAACAAGCAACCAAATGATATCATACCCTAGAAAAAAGACTGCTAAGTCATAACCATCAAAAATGCGAACTCCCTTGGTCCATAACAAAAGATTCACGAACCCAAAGCTACCATAGCCCTAACAGAACGCAAATTACCGTAACCAGATATGCAAAAGACGGTTTTGAGACAAACTGAGATAACCACCACCACGCAATACACCTAGCCGGAGTGAAACACAAGAGATTCATCTCCACTCCACCACAGATCAATAGTTTTGAAAAAGAAAAAAAATGATGACATGAATACTGGAGGCCGTCATGAACCTCGCCCACCACCGAATTATGGGAGCACCGAAAAAATCTGAAAGAGAAAATCAGATCTGATGATGACACCAATCAAAACCCGACTTCCTTGTCCTACTAAACTCACACCAACTCGTCGGAACCGGTGAAAATAGCTCTCCCGATACATAACAGAGACTCACCGGCAATGAACCACCCAGTGTCCCATAGCATATCGAAGATGGATCTCGTCAGAACAAGGAAGCAAAGAGAAAAACAGATCTTGGAGAAGAGGCAGCCTCTGACGTCGATGAGGCCAACATCGGAGCAAAGCATGAAGACCTTTCTGAAAATTTCGAGAGAAAAGAAAGAGGCAGGAGGGAGGAGTATTGCTAGTTTCTAAATATTTGAAATTTAGATATAATAATATTTTAAAATAATATTTAAATCTTTCTTATATTGATAGATATTTATTTCTATTTTTATATATTAATAAAAGTTTTAGTTTTAAATGTCAATTTATGAATAAAAATTGTCTTTTAAATAAGAGATAAGAGACGTTTCTTAGTGTAAAAAAGAAAAATATCAAATCATGAATTAAGAACCCCGGCTAAGAGATCGGGGTTAATTATGCTCTTCTAATACGTCAAACATTTCAAAGTGACCGAAACAAAAGATTTCAATAACATTGAAAAGTTTACTTGTCGTAATAATCATAATAAAAACTTTCAAAAGTTTAACCTTCAACCAGAGAAAGAGAGTAACAACTGCCTGAAGTCTTAAACCGACGTACACGTTTGTCCTCGTTGCTTTTAGAGTCTTTCACAACTAATAAAATCATGAAATAATTACAAGCAACAAAAAAAAAAGGAAGAACAAGAAAAGACATAGCGTATGGTTTGTTGTGCATGCATAGTCAGAAGTTTCGCCATGCATGCAGGAGTGGACCCAAATAGCCATCTTTGTCAAGCGAGAGGACCCATTGTGCAGTACCGAGTTGACTCAGAGATTCTCTCCGACTCAGAATTATTGTCTTTAACAAATTTCTTCATTCTGTGCTGTCGTGCAGCTCCTGCTTGTTCACACTCGTCTTTGGACTACATAGTTTCTGCATTTACAAAATATCGTAAACAGAGGATTCTTGCCCTTGCTTGATATATATTCATATAAAAAAATTAGAACATACTGTGATTCACGTCGGCTGTTTGTGTACGGTCGGTTGTCATCAGCTGAGTCGTGTCGGGAAGATTATGGTTGGTCATCAATAGTGGCCAAGGACGGTTTTGACTTCCCACACCAAGAAAGTCTCTTGTGAAGCCTCTTTCATCAACTTCCTTAGTTTTAATTTCCTTCTCCATATGTTTGTTGTTGAACGTAGAGGAAGTAGTCATTAGACCAAAAGCCGCGCAATTGTTGGAGCTTGATGATGATGATCTCTTTGATCCCATTTGAGCAGCTTTCTGTAGCAAAGCCGTGGCTGACATAGATGCTATTACTTGTCCAACGTTTTGATCATAATTGTTGCGTGCGTCCGAAGAGAACAAATAGGCACCATTACTAAATATTCCCTTCTTAGTGTCCTGATGATCTTCTTGATTATTGGAGATTCCCCTTTGTAGAATGTTCCTGTTGTTGTTGTTTTCGTTGAGAAGCCACTGATGTGATGATTGTCCTTGTAAATTCCATAGACTTTGAAGTGATGGCGATGATGATGAGGAGGCGAAAACGTTGGATGGTAAAGGAAGTTGGTTGGTGAAGGATTGTCCCATGAAGTCATTTATGTTATAACCGGTTTGCTGATGATTTTGTTTGACTTCTGCTTCGGGTGCTGCGGCTGGTGGAACTGAGGTGAATCTAGCACTCTCTTCAGCTAAAGCGTCACAAAAGGCTCTATGTGTTATGAAGCTATCTTTCCTGTTTTAATTCATTCATTAAAGAAACTAAACATCAATAAAGTTATATATATGTGATTAGAGATCTTGAGTAGAAACTAAAACTAACCATTTGGTTTGCATAGAGTTAATTATAGAGGCAACCTAGAGTGTTTAATTATACTTTAAAACTGAGTTACAAATATTTACCTGGAAAAGAGTGTACCACAGTCACATCTGTACTCTCTGGTACCACAAATCTTGCTATGAGCTTTCCAATCGGACATGACAGCATATTTTTTGGAACATTTGTCGCATTTCCACTTCTTTTCTCCATGTTTTCTGCTGAAATGCTTCTTGATTCCAGTTAAGTCACCGAGGGCTCGAGCCGGGTCGTGGTGTACGCAGGTCTTCTCAGGACAGATGTACACTTTCTTCTTAACTAGCTCCTTGTTTGTCCTTTGCTTTAGCTTCCATGGAAGGTTATGGCCTCTCCTATGAAGCTGAAGGTTTTGGTCTCTCTTGAATCCTTTGTTGCATACCTCGCATATGAACCGGTTTGTAGCCATAAGCGAGGTTGGCGATAGAGCGATGACTTCTGCATCTGGATCTATGTATTTTTTTTGGTTTGATATATTAAGTTAGAACCAGTAATAAAAAAGAGAGCAAATCATTAGATAAGGAAACGTTGCAAGGCAAAAAAAAATGGTCCAAACTTGGAACAATAATATTGTTCAAGATTGAAATAGATAAAAATATTCAGTTCAAAAAAAAGAAATAGATAAAAATAAATATCAAGTATGTACATACCTGGATTTCCCGGGAGATTTCTTTTCCTTTTGTTTGAGTTTGAAGAGGTAGGATTAGGATTAGGGTTAGGGTTAGGATTTGGGGTGATCTGTTCTTGGTGAAGGACATAACTTGAGAATGAGAGTTGAGAATGATCATCAGGCATCATCATGTTGGTTTAGTTGAGAGAGAAGCGAGAGAGAGAGAGAGAGAGATAAAGAGGGAGAGAAACTATTGAAGTAAGAAGACAAAACAGTTGGACAGAGAGATATACAGAAACACTCTTTAATTTGTCTCACAGTTCTCTACTAAATCAAGTAAAGATCTGAGAGCAAAAATATATAGTTATGAAGAAGAAAACAAGTAACAATGTAACTAATAATATACTTACAATATGATATATATAGAGAGACAGTTTAAAAACACTGAATTCACCAAATTGGCAGAAATATATAATTTGAAGCTAAGAATAATAAATATTTAATTTTGCAAGCTGATGACTATATATATCTTTATATATATATATATATATATATATATATATATATGTATGTATGTGTGTGTGTTAATACGATTGTTATAGAGTACACAAGAAGTTCAATATTTTCTGCAAATTTATATAATAAGAATATAAGCATATTTACTTCATATAAATATATAGTCATTGCTTTATATAAAGATATAATTTTAAAAAAAAAATTCCGAACGTTTTACAGTTGTTTTCTTCATATAAATTCCACAAGACATTATGGAGAAGTACAAGATATTTCAGTTGTTTGATGGGTTGAAAAACGGGATGGCCATTTTTTTCCTAGAAACATTCATAAAAGATTTGTTTTTTTCTTTGTGCCGTCGGTATAATTTTTAATAAATATAAATTTGTTTTATTATTTTGATAGTAAGCATTTGGGCTGTAGCAAATAGTCCTGTAGGATAAGACCAAAAAGAAAGCTGGCAAAGAGGGAATCTCTCTCTCTTCACACACGACTGTTCCCTCTTACAAGTCGGTCAGCGATAGACTCAAACTGGACCACTCTCGGTCTCTAAATTTCTCTATCTGTTTTTTGTTCAAAAAAATTATTCTCTGTGTTTCAAAAAAAACTTAACGTTGGTATTTAAATATATATTTTCAAATCTTAATAAACTTCTGACTTAAACTCTAATACCAATTCAAAATCTTTATAAACAAATAATTATAAAAACGACTTTTCTTATTACCATTATAAACTATTCAAACTAAAGATTTCAATGTTTCTTTTAGATCTCTTATAATCTATTCTCTTATTGGGAAGTTCTTAGGTGTGGTTCTTAGTTTCGGTTAAGATACATATTTTAAGTTTTAACTAAGAGAAACTAAGAATAAGTTCTTAAATAAGTGATCTAATAACTGGTTTTTAGCCAAAAAATGTAAAAAAAAAAAATCAAATTAAATCATGAGTTGTTAAACTTCATCTTAAGAACTCTCAATAAAAATACTTTTAGATCTTTTATGGAACACTTCTCCATAAAATCTATATTTTAATATATAGTTAAAAACAATTTATTTTAACATGTGGATAAAGAAACACAAACCTAATATAATAGAAAACTTATTTTTCTTATTTTTAGATCTTTTTATTGTGTTTATCTCTTAAATATCTACATATTTTATGTAAGATACTCCAGTGTACATAGAAAACATAAAGCTTTTTCTTTTTGAGCAACTCAACGAAAAGAAAAAAAAAACTTTTCTTATGGTGTATGCATGAGGTTTAACATGTGAGATTTGAGTAGTGCGAACTTTTGGACCCCTCAGAATCGTATGTTTCAAGAACAAAATAAATATACAAGAAAATTTTCTACAGATTACTTGTTAATCTTTTAAGTGGACTTGCATGATTGACTAACATTTTTTATAATAGTTTTAAGACACCCCTGCACTTGTCGATCTAGCTAGTATCTTAAAGATCTATAGACAACCCAAAGAATCTCAAAATCAAACCCTTTTAATTCCACAGTGTTTTGCTTTCTTTTTTTTTTCTTTTTTTGCTTAAGTGTTTTGCTTTCTTACGAGAAACCAAAACCCCTCTTGCTGAACCTCTCTTTCTATTGTGTTGAGTACATACAATGCTTCGTCATACTTATCTATACTTAATAGGTCTTGGCTATCACTACATAGGCAAAAGTCTATTAATCTCACAGTGAATCTTTCCAGTTCTTTTAAGCAAACTTTTGTTAATTTAATGACAAACATTCTCTTAAGTAATTTCATTTTGCATACTGGAAAATATCAGTTTGTCTTTGACCATGTAGTATATTTCTTTTACTGAGCTTAAATAGTCCACACATGAACTCCAACATAGCTCTAGCTTCATGTGACATGTTACGTATTACCTAATGTAATTTTTCGCTAACTGCGACGTGACACAAAATAGTTATATTTTTCAGTTTTTAAAACTCAGTCCTCCTGCAGTAAACTGTGTGACACCCTCTTGGTAGGCAGATATGTTTTTCCATTCGATCCAGAAAGTTTTGATAATTTTAATTAAGGGAAAAGAGAAAATTGTAGGACATATCTAATTGACTAATCTCTCAATCCCATATAAGGTGCATTACTTGACAAATATATAAACCAATTACGAGGGTACTAAAAAGAGAGAGAAAGTGGTTCCTAAACTAAAATTATGAATATCATACATATTCATGAAGGTATTTCTAAACTTTATAAAGAGAATGTGGTTCATAAATCAAATTTAGAAAGACAAA
Source organism: Eruca vesicaria subsp. sativa (assembly GCA_932364175.1). Lineage (NCBI taxonomy): Eukaryota > Viridiplantae > Streptophyta > Magnoliopsida > Brassicales > Brassicaceae > Eruca > Eruca vesicaria. The sequence continues at coordinate 202,305 of CAKOAT010737376.1, read as the reverse complement.
AATGAAAAAAAAATATTATTTCTGAAGTTTCTTTTTATTTAGAAAAATCGTTAAAATATTTTTTCTTTATTATTTTCGATTTTTAATATTTATTTCTATTTATATATATTTAAATTAGAATATGGATATCATTTAATCTTTTAGTAAAACTTATTTAGATCATTTTGATTTTTAGGTGCTATTTTGGAATAAAAACTAAAAATGAATTATTTATGAGAGCAATTAAAGTCTTTCTATTTTTGAAGGGAATCATAAATGGAAAGAAGCTAAATTTGTTTATCTAATCTAATTAAGAAAGAGAGGAAACTTCCTATTCGGAAGCCAGATCAGTGATATAGAATCCACATATACTAGTTGAAGGTGAACGCTGAGCATCACTCGTAAAGTTTTCTGTCATAATATTTTGTGTTTTCGGTATACGTTGAGTGGATCCGTTTTTATTATTATTTATCGATATTGTGCACAAAAAGAAATCGATATTGCAGTTGCAGGTGTTAAATTTACACTCTCGGATAGAAAAGGCACAGCAAATACTGGGAACAAGTGTGATGCACCATTATTGTATACTCCTTAAATGTTATTTTTGATGAATGAAAAGGACGTGGAAATGAAATAAGCACAACGTTGTCTTTGTTGCGCATTTTGTTTCCTAGCTTGGGATATTTGGCCAATTTTTCTCTCATTGTATATTCATCTTATTCTCTCTTACCTTTATACCATATATTTGGGTACTTGGATAATTTGTGTCTCCTTGTATACTCAGCTTATACTATCTAATAAAATAATTAGCTAATAATTTAATTCAAAAACATTGTTAACAATATTAAATCTTACTCAGAAACTACGGTGACAAAATGACCTAACTCGCTCAAGTCAATTCAACTCATAATAGAACCGAATATTTGATGAAATAGTTTAGTCCAACTTTTTATTGTATGATTTTTAAATTGTAAACTTGAATTATGATCATTTGATCACGAGTTAAATATGTTAGCTCGCTATCTATTATAAAATAAACAAAATAATAATATAAAATTAAAATTAAAAACTAGATATAGTTTCAAATATGAAAAGGAGATAGCTAATTTGTAATTAAGGAATTAGAAGGGGGATAATCACCTGATGTGAATTTATATAAAATTTTAAATAACATTTAAATATAATAATGTATATATTATATATTACTTATATTTTTATAAGGAATGTAGATAAAAGTTTCTAAAATAAGATATATATATATATATATATATATAGTTTTAACTGAAAAAAGATCAGCTGACAAAAAAACTGTAAAAGATCAAGCTTATAAAGTAACCCATGTTTAATACTCTTTCTGTTTGAGATTAATTGTCATTCTAGAGTTTAAAACTTGTTTCATTTTAAGTATGTTTTTCTGTTTTCAGTTCATTTGTTTAGTAATTTTATAATTTTGTCCATATTATTTTAACTCATCAATTAATATAATTAAATAAACAATATACTAAATAGGGATAAAATATGAAATTTAATGATTTTTTAATATTTATGCAAAAACCTAAACGACATATAAAATGAAACATAGGAAGGATAACTTACTCATATAACTTGCTGTCTAAATCAAGTTTGAACATTAAACTTGTTAAACAAATGAGCCTTGAAGATATATAGTTTGTATTTATGGATAATTGAGTTGAGCTGATTCAACTCATGGACTCACATCTCATTTTGCACCTCTACCAAAAAACTAGACGTGGTGGTAAACCAAAAAGAAAATAAAGATACCAGAATTGAAAAAACTATGTTATTTATTTGTTAATACGGTGTCAGTTAATTTTCTGGTACAGTGTATTATATATTTACTAATTGCATTTTTAATCTTATTTATTATCAAATCATCAATACTATTAAAATAGAAGCAATTTTTTATCTAATTACAAAATAGTTTAGATTGGATAATTATATTTAACTAGCTTTCCTTTTATTTTATTTATACCTAACTGAATCATTATTAAACTATATCCTATCCTAAACTTAAGGAACTAAATAATTAATATATTTTTATATAATTATTTGAATTTATATTAACACTACATTTAAATTACTAATCAATTATATTTTATTTATTAACATAAATAATTAAATATAACTACTAATTCATCTATATTGGTAGTTTAATCCAACTAAAAACAAATTATTCAAAATCCTCACCAAATACAGAATAATATAATATTTATACATAAGAGTATTAAATATATATATATATATATATATATATATATATATATATATATATATATATTGATAAAATAAATATTAATAGTTAGCTACTACTAATATTTAATGTATGATATAACATGTTAGTATTGATATTTTAATGAGTATAATTTTATGGGTTATTCCAACAAATATGTAAAATATATAAAAAATATAAAACTAAATGAGAAAAATATAAAACACACTTTAATTAGGTTTGGGTGTTCAAGTATCCGTTGGGATACATGTTAGGTATTTTGAATTTTGGTTCTAATTTATATCATATCCTAGGTCGGGTAAATGTGTAAATATGGATCGGTTAGGATATAATACATCTATTTTAATTCTAATTTATATCATATCTTAAAGTCCATAAATTAACCATATATCATTCGGAATCAGATTTTCTTGATTCGCTTTGGATATATCCAAAGTTAAATCCAAAATTTAAAAGTAAACTATAAAAATAAGTACTTATTTATACAGAATTAGATATTTAAGGTACTTATTTAAAATTTAAATACTTACTTTAGATATCATATTAAAATAAATATAGATTTGAATATTTTATGCATATATTTATATTCGGACCAAATTTTTTATTTTTTGCGGGTTTTTCGGATTATCTATTCAAGTTCGGCTTATAACACTTCAAATTCGGATATATTTTATGCCTCCATATCCACTTTAATATTTCTTATATTTTGAACTGGGTACAAATCGGGTTTTTGGTTTGGATTCTTTTCGGACTTATAAATTTTATACCAAACCTAATTTAAAGAAAAAAATACGATTATATAAAGCTTTTATGTAAAAATTATCCAACGTTTTAAAATTACGGATCAAAATCTATACTCTAAAACTAATGGTGGTACATACACTAGTACTACTAACATATAGAAGTGTTACCAGGTCAAACACGGCGGTATAAAGTGGGACTTGGGATGTTATGTTACAATTAAAGCATAATGTCACCGTTTGCTAGAAACATTTGACAAGTTCTTGCCTGGAACAATTATTGCAATATATCTTTATATTGCTCACCACAACATATCTTCAAGATCTCAACTCCACATGTCAGTCACCAGAATAATATAAGAGATGACGGGAAAAGGAGAAACCAATCACTCAGGGGACGTCGGTGGCGCTGTCAGATCTCTCCAAGAGACTCCCACTTGGGCTCTGGCCACCGTTTGTTTCGTTTTCATTGCCGTCTCCATTGTCATAGAGCGTTTCATCCATCTACTCTCTACTGTAAGTACTTATAGATGCATTTAGTATTCTTGTGGCGCCAATTACTTCAGAATTGGCCCTGAAGATGTATTGACAGAACAACTTATGAGTATAAACAAATATACTTAGAGCATGTGCATCGGTCGTCCTTCCCTCGTCCTTACCTTGTTTTTCTATTTAATTTAAATCAAAAATAACGATTAAACGGAGGATGTTCAATATTTTGTATACGTCCCATAGTGTCATTAAGCAGGTGGCATGAGCAGATACTCTTTTAGTGATTAAAATATTCACCTCTAGGCTCTAACCCAAAATATTAATATAAAAATATAAGGACAAATAATATTTGTCCGAGCGATACACATGCTCTTAGAAAGTGGAGTAGTAAACTCTAATCAACATGAGTAGAAAATTTATTACTATCTTTTCATTTTTTGAAATTTATTTTTTTCTTGTCATTTTGTTTTGCAGAGACTAAGGAAAAATAGAAAAACATCTCTACTTGAAGCTGTAGAAAACCTCAAATCAGGTAAAATTCACCCTCACTGCCTCAATCAATTTAGTGACAAATTATTTTCTTTTATAAAAAATAACATAGCTTTGGGGATTTGATAGTCAACTGAAGTTTTATTAATGAAGAAAAAAAAGTTCTGAAAATTTTAATGTGTATGTATATATGGACAGTTCTAATGGTGCTAGGATTCATGTCGCTGATGATAAATGTGATTGAAGTAGAAGTTTCGAAGATATGCATTCCCATAAAGTACGCCAATCGAATGCTGCCTTGCCATGAAACCCAAAAATTACTTGATGATGATGATCATAACAACTTCTTTCATCATTGCTCCAAGGTTAATCCTTTGATCCGCAGATTCCGCACCATCATTTTTAATTCTGGTCATACCTATTATTTTTACGCTTGTAAAAAGTAGTTCCCACCATTGAGGCTTGAAAATTCTTAAATCCGTTAAATTGTCGAATCGTTTTGACGTTGATTTAGCCACTCAAGTCAACGCAAGTCTACGCATAAACTGTTTACAATGGCATTAGTTAGTTGTTTATTAAGTTTATCAAAAACAAATTAGTAGTTGTTTATTAAGACACATTAATCTTTTAATCTTCAATACGCTTAGAATACAACATTGGGTCATTGACTGATTCATGTAACGAAACTAGTCTCGTCGTTGACTAAAAAGTAGTCATACATTATAAATAGAACATAATTCCATTTATTTAATATAATGAACTTTTCATGAAACTTACAAAAATGAGGTGATGATTGTTTGATTAGTTTTTAGTTTTTGGCTTTTAACTTTTAGATTATGGTTTTTAGTTTTTTTTGTTTTTGTTTTTGCTGTAAATTTTGGTTTTTTGAGAAATTTTGAATGGTGATTTTAGATTTTGGTTTTTGTTTTAGAGATTAATAAATTATTAATAGTAAAATATTCTCAACAAATAAATTTAAAAAAATATCATTAATGTCACTAAAAGTAAATAAATTACAGAAAAAAATATTATTAATATAACTGCTGCATTTAAAATATTTAGTTTATATTTACATGAAAATACAGAATAATATTTAAAATACACAATAATTTAAACTTAGAGAATAAATTAAATTAAATATATTTGTATTTTTTAAATATGGTAATATCAATAGGTGGTCTTTAAATTACATTTCTTTCTAATTAAATAATTGATAATCAGATTTTATATAATTAATTTTAAAAGATACTATTTTCATCTGAAACTTATTCCATATATTCATATAAATCATATATTATATAAAATAAATAGTTATGTTTTAAAACTAAATAATTTTACACATACAATAGTGCACAATTAATAATTAGTTTTTTGTGAAATTTGGGTTGCAGATTATTTTTTACCAGAAAATTGTTAAAATTAAAATTAAAAAACTACAAAAATAAAATAAGAAAATATTTTCACTAATATAAGTTATTTTTTAGTTTTAGAATTCAAATCTTCAATGATAGACAAATTGTTTTGTTGACTCTTAGTAATATAGAATAGTTACTATTTTAACACTAATCTCTTTTTATTTAATTATCCTATGATAATGCATAAATATAGTAATATTAATATTTCACAGAAAAAAAAGAAATTTATATACTGATGCATATGTTACGTGTAGTACCTACCCTAGCTTGTTGCATTAAGCAACCAAGTAAAATATATCGTACCCTTGTTATTGATTTTTAGTATTATTTCCTATTTCTTTATATTAATATTTATTAAATAACAGTTTTAATAATAAAAAAACAAAATCATCGACAAAAAAACTACAAAAATTGGCTTTTGGTTTTTGTTTGAAAATAGGTAGTTATACTAAAAACTAATTTCCCTATATTTTAGGAAAACCATTTCTTAGAAAACTTGATTGGGAAAAAAATGGTTTTTAGAAAAACAAAAGCCAAAAACTAGTTTAAAAACTAAAACAAAAAAATCAACCTATGAATATTTCCTTATCTATTTTTAACTTTATACTGTTCAAATTTCTTTCACTTACTGCAATTTTGTTATTGGATTTTTTTCTTTGCCACCAAAAACTAATCTAACTAATATAATGAGTTTACAGGGGAAGACTTCACTAATATCACAAGAGGGGTTGACTCAGTTGAGTTTCTTCTTCTTCGTGCTGGCATGTATGCATATTCTCTTCAATCTTGCCACTCTTCTCCTTGGGATGGCCAAGGTAAATATTGTGTATATATATTGATGATATAATAGATTACTTTTCTGAATACTATATTAAAAATATCATAAAAACGCAAGAAATTATTCTATCAGTTAGACAAAATGTGATCTGAGTAACCATATCAGATTAAAACAACTAACAAAAGATAAATCACGATAAAATGATTTAACAGTTCTAGCTAAAGAATCACCAATTGTGTGTGTTGAGTCTGTGGAACGAAGGAGGTTTTGAAAGATTGAAATCTTCTTCTGAGCTATGTAAACTCTTTCAATTTTGTTGAGAAGTTTGGCCAAAAATACGTTTCGTCGATCATCATAATCATTTTCTTACGGCATGATACAAAATATTGATAGGTTGTGTCGTATCATAATTTCCAAATAAGTGTTTTCAACTCTAAATGCAAAGATGACATTCGTCTCTTTTGTTTTTCGTACCATCATAATTTCCAAATAAGTGTTTTCAACTCTAAATGCAAAGATGACATTCGTCTCTTTTGTTTTTCGTACCCATTAGCTGAACTTTTTTATTGATCTTTCCAGTCCCATCCATACCCACTATATTGTGACCTTAATTGTGACATATCTAATCAAGAGCCATACACCATACAAATGTTATGCAAAGTATAGAGTTTGTGGAACTGTTAATTGTGGTATTTCCACTTCTATAACAGCAATTTCATTTGCTCTATACCCAAGCTTGACATTCTCTTTATGTGTGCCTAATAAGGTCTAATGGATCCATGTCTTTAGAATTTTTACCATTCCTATTCAAAGATATCACATTATCTAAGGATAAAGATCTATGTGGTTCTCTACATTTTTAATGCCATTTTTTTGGCAAAATAGATAATTCGTATTTGTGTAAGCATCGATTTTGGAAATATATTTGGGCTAGAAAGTGTGCTTGACAATGTCCACACTTGTAATGTTAGTGTACAACTAAATATAGCATGAGAAATAAATTTAGTAGACTCTCCATATCTAAGAGAATGTGTCACATTACATATGATGATGTGTGAGATTTCTTGTGACAGCTAAATGTCTTGGCGCAATCGATCATATAATATGGCACATCTTCTGTGGAACGTTAATTATTCAAACAAAGGCTAGGAATTTTGTGAAACTAGGTTCTAGCTATACGGTCTCAACAATTTTGATCAAGGATATTCTTTTCAACTCAATTGATTTAATAGTGTATATTATTGACTACTCTTCATATAATTCAACAAAATATATCGTGATGGTTGGTTTGACTTATAGCCAAACTTTAAATAACGGTATATTATTTGGAACAACGTAAATTTAAAATATTTTAACATTTCATTCCTTGTTGTCCTTGGATGAAGTCACTTACTATCATCCTCGGATGGCTACCAGAAGTCGACGATAGTTTTTTTTTTTTTTTTGAAGTGTATATCGTTGGATGAAGTCAGCCAAATATAAAACATTTTATATTTTCTATGGGATGTTTATGATGTCAGTCAATCATTTTGTGAAACAATGCTTGTATATGTAATGAGTATTAACTGCATATCGTAATATCTAGATGAGGAAATGGAAATCGTGGGAGAAAGAGACCCAAACGGTGGATCATTTGGCAGCAAACGGTGAGATTTATGTATTTGTCACTGCTAGATATAAACAAATGATACAAACATTTCTAGTTATATATACCGTAGAACTATAAATGAATACTCAATAATGAATATATAACATGATAAATTTTTATATATATATATATATATATATTTAGATAAATTAGATAAATTATATCATTTTATGATGTTTTTGAAGCTAGACTATATGTTTTAACTTTGAGTGAAAATTATATTAATTCATATCATTCAGATTTTTGTATTCTGTAGATTGCTTATTTATTTGTTAAATTGTACTGTATTAAGAAAGTTTCTAAAGTTTTTTAATTATTACTATTTAATAATATTTATCATGTATATTAATAATTATTATTATTTAAATATTGTTAATCTATAATTTTTTATTGTAGTTATTTATAGACGTTCGAATATAAATTGTTATATAGTGAAATGATCATTTCATCTATAAAGTTGATGTTAAAGTTGTTAATAATTTATGTAATTTAAAGATCCAAATAGATTTAGAATCACAAGAGAAACCACATTTGCTCGACGTCACCTGAGTTCTTGGAGTGAAACATCGATTCAACTTTGGATTGTAAGTTCGTGTACATGCTCTTTACCTTTAAGTCTGATTATTTTCTTGACATGTATCTCAAACTATTATAGAGTGTAAGCTTGCAAAAAAAAAAACTATATATAGACTAACGAAGTTTTTTGTTTTTCTTTCAAGAAATGTTTCTTCAGACAATTCTATAACTCGGTGGCGAAAGTCGACTACCTCACGCTCCGTCATGGATTTATACATGTTAGTATTTCATTTTTGTCAATGAATAATTAATATTCTGTGAACAATACTTACATTTTTTATATTGCTCTTTCAATATAACGCAGACTCATTTATCGGCCAATAATTCTTTCAACTTCCAAAAGTATATACAAAGATCTTTACATGAAGATTTTAAGACTGTGGTTGGTATCAGGTATGTATAACAGTTTTGTACCTAATTATGTTTTCATTTGAATGACAACAGTATCATCTTCCGAAGCAGCTAGTAAATTGATCTTTCTTATAATTGATTACAGTCCTTTAATGTGGCTAATTGTGGTCATCTTTATGCTCCTCGATGTTCATGGTAACATAGATTTATTAGATTTATGTTAACGTTCAGCTTCAATATTATTGTGTAGATATTAGTACTAATATTTAATTTTCACATAGCTTTCTTTTATTTACACTTTACTATCAGGTTGGAGAGTATATTTTTGGATGTCATTTCTGCCACTTATTGTAAGAGCTGCAATTATAATATATGCTTAATAGTAAAGTATGTGTAAGTCAAATAAATTGAAGAACTAGTTGTGACGTATAGATGGTTCTAGTGATCGGGACGAAACTAGAAGTGATAGTGGCGAATATGGCGGTCAATATAAAGGATAGTAACAGTGTGATCCGAGGAAGCCCTCTCGTTGAGCCAAACGACAAGCATTTCTGGTTTTGCACTCCTCGTTTCCTCTTAACCGTTTTACACTACACGTTGTTCCTGGTAATCAGTTCTACATTTCTACATGTCCTCTCTCTAATGTTTCATCGGATCTGAATGCAATTTTCTAATACACTAATAGTGAAAAAAATGAATTTGTTTGTGTGACATTGATACAGAACACCTTCGAGATAGCATTTTTTGTGTGGATTACCGTAAGTTTATTCTTTAGCTTCTTTTGGATTTAATATTTTAATATAGCAAAAGAAGAAAATAATAAAGTAAACTGAAATATATATAATGTATGTTCCAACTTCTTAATTATAAAATTTATCAGTGGAAATTTGGGATAAACTCTTGCTACCATGAACAAAGAGTGGTCGTCGTCACACGACTTGTATTAGCGTAAGCCCTATTTTCTATCATATACGCATTTTCCACAAAGTTATTTTAGTTTCTTCCAGTTTATGTCTTTGTATACTAGATTATCTAGTTAAAAAGTATATATAAAAATATATAGGGTGACAGTCCAAGTCTTGAGCAGCTACATTACACTACCTCTTTACGCCATTGTAACTCAAGTAAGTCTTACTACAAATAAATGCAAATAAAATAAAATTATAATTGGTAATGTAACCTAGTGATCTGAGTTTGATTTGGATGCATATAATACGTGTGCATAGATGGGATCAAGCTACAAGAGAGCAATCTTAGAAGAAGATACAGCAAATGTGTTAAGGCGATGGCATGGTAGGGTAAGAAACGAGAGGAAAGGAAACCAAATGTCAGTAACCGGAAACAATGGTGACAAGAATGTCGTTGATATCGATTCCCCCGAGAATCAGAATCAGCCAGAAGTTGTTTACGATTTCAGATTTTCGGGTAGACAACCACCTATATTACAAGAGATACCAAGACAAATGAAACTGAAAGGTGATAGGATTGAAGGAGAAGAAGAGGTTGTTGGTAGTGAAAAGAATTAAACTTTAGCTAGAAGAAGTTTTATTAGAGATTGTGTAATATTACTAATTAACTAGTGAGTGCAAGTGGTATGCATATGTGTGTGAGGCTGTGGTTTCACTTAAGTTGATATTCTAATAAATATTAGTATTTGAATATTTGCTAGACCAATTCGGCCAGTGATATAAATCTCCCACACCATTTCAATTTGAATGTTAAATTGGCATGTGAACACTATTTGAACACCATCTGGAACTAAGATTCGGTATAATTAGTACACACAACAAGCACAATCACACTAAAGAACACCATTTGACAAATAACACCACAAGTCCTGATTCCTCCTAAACCATAATAACTGGAATAATTATATAGAAAATGATGATTATTTCATGAGTATGGAAATATAGAGAGAAATGAACAATGAGTCCATAACGTTCAGTCACAAGTTATTTGTTGCTCTCGCTTGACCCATTCTTTGTCGTCTCCATTAAACACTTACTTCATCTTGTGTCTGTTTTCTCGCTACAGCTTAATAAACTTTGTTGAAAATGGAACATTGAGCAGACATTACAAGAACTACGCTCAGTCCATTTCAACAAATCTCTTCGATTAAAGGATGTGGTATAATAATGCTTATTAAAAGAAACAATAAAATGTAGCTCCAACATAAATAATATACACACAGAAACAAATGTGTTACATATCAAAAACAAACAGAAAAATACTACTAAATCATACGCAAGTGAAACCATAAAATCCAAAGCACCCATGTTTTGTTTCATTGTTTCTCATCAGATTTTCATTACCATACACTTTTGATCAAAGGTGGAAATGACTAGGGTGTGATTTTGTCATCCTAGCTTCACCGGCCGGCTCATCGTTATCAATCCTCTTGACATTCCTGTAAGCCGCATAAGCGATCACGTAGAAGATAACGAGAATAATAAGCACCACGATGTTGATCACTGACACTTTTCTCCAGCTCTTCTTTAAGCTCCCAAGAACACCTGCTTTACAAGAGCTGCACTGGTAACACAGCATGCTCTGCTCGTTATTCCACAACATACAGTCCGGGTTTGCTCCCACCATCCCTCCTCCTTGCATCCAAAACGTCTCGTTACCATACGAAAACCCGCAATCTGATGGCGGCTTGCAGCAACCGGACTACAGAGTAACAAAAAATACAGATCATGATACGGTTAATAATAGTACTCCCAAATTTTTTTATCATTCATATTAAGAAACTGTAGCAGAGACACTAGATACTCTGCTTTAATAGCACCATTGAGACAACTTTAAGTATACACATCATGATACGTAATAGTAATGCTTTACGATGGTAGGCAGAAAATAAGTTTGATAGTTTCCACCAAAAAGTAAAAGATCCATATATATCGTGTATAGTACACATAGCAAAAGATTATTTCATGATGAAAACAAATAAAACAGCAAAGACTAAAACAAGGACTTGAACAACTACCCTTTCCAGCTTCCATGCAATTTTGTAATTGTTTTTGGTTACTCATGACGTTGGAATTTAATTAAAATTCTAAAAACAGCAAAGCAATATTTTTTTCTTTTCATAAAGTTTTATACTTTTTGGGGTCGCTTTAAAAGCTAATAATAGATCCTACGTATATGAAACAAAACTACAAAAGCCAGCAAAATTGCAGAGGATCTCTGACCCAATAAGAATGGAAGCTTCAAGCTTAGACAATCACTTTTGCATGGTCAAATTCTGTATCATTTATGGCTTCCATACAGCAATTAATAAGGCGAATAAATTACATATTTTTAAAATCAGTTCTCCGGTCTATTATTTTATGTTTGCTTGAGTATATTAGAGGCAAAGCTGAATCAGATCTATACTCAACTAAAATAGTCAACAAAGTTAATAATAAAAACAGTAAACCCAAAATATCCAGTTTGAAAAAAATAATTATTATCTTTCAATAATTGTCTCTCTCGTCATATGGGTCATGAAGACATGGAGGACCATAATTATTATTTCAAGAAAATAATTTTAAGCTTCTGTCCCCAAAATACAAAAGAAAATACTATAGTATCAAATTTTTTTTCCAACACTAAGAAATTTTTCAAAAATTTGAATCTGAATATCCCAGAATCCAAGACTAACCATCAAGATCCATTATAATTTTATTTCAACATGACAAGAAAAAAGAGATTTTTTCTATTGTTTCAAGAAAGTTACCTCAACAGGGCTAAGACTTCTCTGGAAGAACATATCAGCACTTTCAGGGACACCATTAAAGTTCCTCCCAATCTTCCTACACGCACCAGAGTCTCGAATACAAGAGCTGATCTTCCCCCAGTATCCATCATCAGAGACCCGGTCCTTCAACCAACCGGAATAATCTTGAAGATAATAGTCAAGATAACCCCGGTTAAGCACGGTTCGACCGGATCCTTTATCAGTAACCGCGTAAGCAAAGATGATGAAACCTATCAAGGCAGCGATGATGAGAAGCATGGCGACTAGGTATAGCCACATCAGGAACTTGTTACGGTAACAAGCTCCAGCGAAACCGGCTAGTGATACGACCATGATTGAGATTCCTATGACGATGAGTGGCCACTGGAGGAAACGTAAACAGTCGGTTGAGTTAGCTCTGCTGCTTAGCCATATCCCTCCTCCGAGGATTGGGATCGAGAGGAGGAAGGTGAGGAAGTTCACCATACCTATTAGATGGTTGCTCGATCTCATAGCTCCCTCTCAGGTTTTTTTTTTCTCTTCTTTAGTGTTTTGAGTTTTTTTCTTTTGTTTATTGTAAGCTTTGCTATGGTTCTTGTGCAGTGACTTTAAAATGAAGAGCGCTAAAGAAGAGGCGAAGTTAAAGATGTTGGGGTTATTACATAAGTGCACATGCTGTGACACGTGTCGTTACTTGCTTTAATTGACGGTTATATTCTCCTGCTTCGTAGTTTACGCTTTATCAGTACAGACTAGTTTGGATTTGGGTGGTGTGTTATTGTCAATCTGATTAGTTAGTGACAAGAGAAAATATAAGAAAAGCTGTTTGTTTTTCGTCGTGAGGTGAGAGAGAGATATTCAACTTTTTATAATTTGATTAGTGACAAGAGAAACAATAAGAAAATTTATTTAGTTTTTTGTCGTGAGGTGAGACAGATATTTAAGTCTGTAATTTTGCACTATGTTTTTCATTTCTTTAATATTTGATCATTGTTAACGTCATCATGACAAAAATAAACGGCCATAATAATGTAATTGAAGTTAAAATACTTGTTTACTTGAATTTGATTTCAGAACAAATAATCAATCTTGAATTTGATATTTCAGTTTGAGTTTGATCTCTTCTTGAAATAAACTTAGATATAGTACGTTTTGGTAGTCATATGCACATACGGACGTTTGGATAGGTTAGGGTCTACTTGAGTTTCAAGATTTTGGGGTTAGAAACTTAAAACCCATTTAGTATTATAATTTGTTTCGTCTTCATTTCGAATATCCGTTTAGAATATGTAGAATTTTCAAAAATCCAAACATATTTCAGAATTCTAAAAAAAAAAAAAGAAAAAATAATATACAACATATAAATTTTGAATGATAGATGAATAAATATCTAAATCTGGACATCAAAGTTGGTTCGGTTTAAATATTTGGATGAAAATTCCATATGTATTCCATGTATTTTTGGTTTTTGAATATTTAATTTTAGTTATTTTAGACCATTTTCGATATTTCAAGTGTTTTAGATAATTTAAATATTATGAATATTTTAGATATTAAATATATAATAATTAATATATTTAAATATTTTGTGATTTAAGTATCTTCGTATACAAAAAATATTTTGGTTTAAATTAGGTTCATTCTGATTTTTCAAATACTAAATTTTAAATTCGTTTGGATGCTTACCAGTTTTGATTTTGTTGCAGTATAACTTTTTAAACCTGACTCAGCTCAAATCTTTGGTTTGTCCAGCCCTATAATGTGATGCATTCAATCGTTATGAAAATAAATCCAATTTTTGATTGGGAAGAGGGTTAGCTAAAAAAATACGATGAGTCTTTCCATTATTTTTTTTTTTTTTTGTAACACAGTCTTTCCATTATTTAGATTAGTCAAAGTTCAAACTGCTTAAGTAAGCTGAGATTGGTCAGGTTCTATTCTAGTCATAAACTCTTAATCTGGTGTTGAGTCATCAAATTTATTATAAATTAAAATATTAAATAATCAAATGAAATTTGTTTTTGGATATGAGAGTTTTTTGGTCAGAAGAAAAAAATTTTGGGGTATGAATGTAAGATAATCAAAATAAAATTAGGGATAACTTGTTTTAATTTTTTACAATAGATTTTGATCAGTGTTTTTAAATAGGATTTTTAACATAAAAACCCTCAACTAAGTTTGTTTTGAGTAAAAACCCCAAACTAAGTAATTAATGAAAAACCCCCAAAATAACTTTATTTAGTGAATTAAACATTCGCCGGTCATAATTATCAATATTACCGGTAAATCTTCAGTTTAGGGATTTTATCATTAAACATAAAAATCAATAAAATTCAAAATATAATAACATTATCTAAAAATTTGTAATTTTAATTTTAAAAACTAGCATCTAAAAAAAAAATTGTAACTATATGAGTCTGATTTGTTATCCTTTTAAAATCAAAATTATATATGTATAAATTTAAAATGTATAAACAAAGAAAATATAAGAAAAATTATCTAACGATTTACCTGTAATAAAAATTATCAAAATTTATAACTATAAAAACAAGAAAACAGAATAAAAATTATATCTTATTTAACAAAAATGTAATGATAAATCTTTAGATGCTTTTTATTATATTTTGGTGTTTTAAAATTTCAATCTATATATAAATAATATTGATGTTAAAACAAATCAAACTCATATATTTACAGAAAGTTTGCAAAATGCTAATTTTAAAAATTTAAGTTACTAATTTTTAGATAATGTTATAATTTTTTTTTTAGACTTTTAATGATAAAAACCCTTCAACTATGTTTAATATGAGGGTTTACTTGTTAGTTTGGGGGTTTTTACCCAAAACAAACTTAGTTAAGGTATTTTAGAGTTAAAAATCCATTTTACAAGGATAAAAAATCATTCATATATTTACTGAAATTTTTAAAATGCTAGTTTTAAAAATTAAAATTACGAATTTTTAGATAATGTTATTATATTTTGATTTTTTTTTTTTTTTTTGAATTTTTATGTTTAATGATAAAACTCCTAAACTAAAAATTTACCGGTAGTACTGGTAATTATGAACAACGAAAGTTTAATTCACTAAATAAAGTTAGTTTAGCTTTTTTCATTAAATACTTAGTTTAGGGGTTTTTATCCAAAGCAAACTTAGTTGAGGGAGTTTTTATGTTAAAAATCCTTTTAAATAATGGATTAGTTTCGTTTGAAAATATTTATATTAATAGATATTGCAACCATGTGTATAACCATGTGTATAACCATGTGTACATTATGATTTTAATTTTTTTTTTGGATTGGATAAATTTATGGCTTCGTTAAGAATTATGACCTATCCCATACAAAACATTTTTAACTAAAACATTGTAAACATCAGATAACAAATATATATTCTATTGAAAATATAATATTACCTGTTTGATTTTAAACTTACAAACAAAAACTAGAACTTTATTTTTTATGTATGATATACTTATAATTATGTTTGTGAAGATAATCAATGTAAATATCTATTTATGTTTTGTTAGATTTTAGTCCATGCTTTAAAGTGTGGTAATAATTTTAAAAGAAACTACAATACTTAATAAAATAATCCTTATAAATCTATTGTGTATCACCTTGTTTACAATTTTAATGTTTAAAATAAGTTAACATGTCTTTAATCTGTCTTGAGTCAGTTAAAATGGTTTTAATGTTTTATAATAAAAATTGGCTAATTTATTTGTTCAATTTATCTCATATTTGACAAATACTTTTCAAGTTTAATGTAATAACCGAAAAATAAAAATAGTAAAAACATCACTCACAACTATTCCACCATTTGGTTTAGTATTTTATATTTTATAAGGTAAAAATATAATGATGCAGTATTATCAATTTAAATAACCTGTAAATTAATCCATCAAGTTGAATATTTAATTAATGCATACGTATGGAACATCAATTTAGGATTTGTAAAATATTCACACTGACTTATTATGAATTGTAAACTATGTTCTTTGTGTTTGATCAAAAAAAGAAAAAGACTATGTTCTTTGTGTTAATTCCCCTATTCCGGAATACGTTAGGCATAAGTGTGTGTTCAAGCCTAGCGTTTATGAAATACTCGGAATAAACGAAATAAATAGGGAATAGTTTAAAGAGATTTTACTATTATATAAAGTTCTGACCACAAATATGAATGCATTTCCGTGGGCTCGTGGGTAGAATAATGTAAAAATGTCCGCTTAACTCGGGTATTAATCTATACTCTTCTTTTTCTTTAGTGTTAAGGTTCTCAAAGAAACTACTAAAAAAACATGTCACTTTCTCCAAATTACATAGAGAACTGTGTTTCTCTGCAACTAATTCAACGCGTTGTCTTTTATAACGCGCCGAGTTTTGCGATAACACTGTCAACTCGGACATAACTCCCTTTCTTATGCTTCCGATCAGTGACGGTATGCCTCCGGTGTATGCATTCTCAGCAATTCGCATGCGTTTTAGAACACAAGTTCATTCCAATTTATTTGTTTTTTTGGAAGATTTATGAAGATGTTAATACTGGAAAATAAGTAATTGTTTAAGATATGATTGATTTGATTGGAACACACATTTAAAAAATGAATATATAAATGAATATGCAACGATTTTGTTGGTGTGCCATATTAAGAAAGTCTCAAGATTTTTTGATAAAAAAAAAAGTAGTAAAGATTTCTGAAATTAGCCCCTTTTCAAAAAAAGAAAAAAATATAAAATTCTTCAATAATATTTGTTATCTGTTTTAATGATCTACTAAAAGTATAGATATTTTATTTGTATGCAAAGTTTCAAAAAATGGATAAATGAATTATTATTATAAAATTTTCAGCATATAAATGTTATTTGAGATAATTCCCGAATTTCAAATAATCTGGAAGTTTTATTTTGTTGATTAACGGTAGAACGTTATTATTTAAAATTGTTTGCCTATTTTGTTTTATACACGTACATCTCTAAGGCCATATGATGAATCATGATGATATCTTTTATATACTAAATCACAAGTTATTTTACCAATCAAATTTTGTCAAGTCATTTGTATTTACAAAAAAAAAAATCAATTAAAACAAAATAATGGTTAGAAAAAAATTGTAACAATCATTTCATTAGCCCACGATTCCCTCCTTTCTTTACAAATTTTTATTTTCTTTATTCGTACACACTGTATATATAAATTTTGAAAGACAGTTGCAGTGAAACTCTCAGTTTTAGGATGAGTATCTACTCAGGTCAGAGGTGCACGAGTGTAAACGCTTCATTAACTGGTCTTATCAGTAAGTAATTCCTTTCTTCACCAACATTTTCTATGTAATTTCTTCAGTCCTTCCTTCGACAGCAGATTTTTTTTGTTTTGTTGTTTGATTTATAAATAAAAGAAGCATTTGTTGTGTTTTGAGAGGAGGCTTCAGAGGAGGAACAACTTGTGATGAAAGGTAAAAGAGGCTTCTAATAAATCACCATCGAAGGGATAGATTGTTTAATTGTTTTCTTATTGTACAAAAACTTTTACAGTAAACTTAACACTTTTGAAATAACACGTTGAATATATTAATATTGCATGTAATAAGACAAAAAGCCATAGACTGCAGGTTAATATTTAGGAAAAAACACAGGATAAACAAGACAAAAGATTTTGACCAAAAAAAAAAAAACAAGACAAAAGATGTAAAACGTAAAAGCTTCAAACTAATATATGTATCTAAATGAGCTTATTAAGATCAGCATGACTTTTTAAAACTAATCTAACTTAATTTTCTATGTCACAGTTAATCTGTAACAAGGGATTGTTTATGTATACTCATTTCCTTATGATATATTAGAGTTATTTTATTCATGTTATTTTAGTTTTATATATACCTGAAATTTGATTTTATTTGCAAACAAAAGTACATCCGTGCTTAGAACGGGATCAATACTAGTTAAGTTATTAACTCTCCTCTACAGAGTAAAGCCCAAAAAAAAAAATTAACCTAGACATCCAATATAGTTCTAGATATTATGCCAACTGTTGGCATAAAGATGTCATGCCAACTCACCGTTCATAAGCGTTAGAATGTTCTTCTTTACAACTGTTTATCTAATTTCACTCATATAAACCAAATAGAAAATTTATTAAAATTTTAATCCAACATAATAAGCATCGCCCGGACTGCCATAGCTGAAGCAAAGCGACTGAAATGGTAGAGAACGGGAAATTTTCTTTAATAAAAGATGCCAACTGTATTTAGTTACCTCCTTATACTTTTTTTTTTGTTTTTAAAAGGTTTTCATATTATTATTTTCGGATTTTGTGATACATCATAAGATACAGAAAAGGAAAATAAAAACAAAGGAACTCAGACCCAAAAACTCCTAATGAGCTCAGAAAAAAAGCCCACAGACAAGATTATCCAATACACAAACTTTTGTTTTATTTTTAACACCTTCTTTGAATATTTTTATTGAATATATATAGTAAAATCTTATAAATTATATTAAAATAATAGAAAATCAATAAAAATTAAAATAAATTAAAAATCTTAGAGTTGATAGATAAAAATATTCAAACTAATTGTATCATGCCATAAATATATTATTATGCCAAGAACATTATTATTATGCCAAGAATATTTTTATTGAATATATATAGTAAAATCTTATAAATTATATTAAAATAATAGAAAATCAAAAAAAATTAAAATAAATTAAAAATCTTAGAGTTGATAGATAAAAATATTCAAACTAATTGTATCATGCCATAAATCTATTATTATGCCAAGAACATTATTATTATGCCAAGAATATTTTTATTGAATATATATAGTAAAATCTTATAAATTATATTAAAATAATAGAAAATCAATAAAAATTAAAATAAATTAAAAATCTTAGAGTTGATAGATAAAAATATTCAAACTAATTGTATCATGCCATAAATCTATTATTATGCCAAGAACATTATTATTATTTAATAAACATCGTTTATCATGATTCAATTTTAGAGTCATTTTAGGTTTGGGAACATTTTATCTTCTACAGATCATTGTTAATATTTTAATTAGATATATTTTTCTATTCCCTAACAAGAATTTTAGAATTTTTATGGACATAAAGAAAGGTGCATGTAAAAGAAAATTTAACAACTATAAATTAGTAAAAAATTGTAAGTTTCAATTCATAATCTACTTTTCATTTATGCAATGGAAAGTTTAACATATATGTCATATATATATAAAAGATGATTACAACAATGAAGATAAATTGTAGATATAATTGGTTAAAACACTTCCAGTATGGTCTAGTAGTAGTCTTTGCTTCATCTTTTGTTTTAAAAACTCCTCCACAATGAGTATCGGTAAGTGATTTTGTATATTTTTTCATTTTCAGTTTTTGCCTTTTCATCTAATTATAACTGTTTGAATTGTAAAAATTTGAGACTTGTATGAAATGTGATGTTCTTATTGATATACAGATTTCATTATGTAATGCAATTTTAGTTTTTGCTAAACCTTTACAACTTTATTGTATCAAACGTAAAATTTCCAAACATTGTGTGGGTAATACTAAAAGAGTGGATTTATAAAAAAAATTAAAAATTAAAAGAGTAACTAAAATTTCTATATTGCTTTCAATACATGAATTGTATATCACAAGGATGAATGTCAAAAGTGGGTTAGGTATCATGTGGACAGCTAAGAATCATTTTTATTGCAAAATATTATTTTTATTTCATTATATATACTTGTTCACAAGAAATTTCTATTTATCATAGACATGGTAGATAAATATTCGGATTTTTGGGTATCATTGGGTACCATAGAGTCTCCTAAAGCCATTCAGTTATTATTTTAGTTTAAATCAAATTCGGTTAATAACAATTTGAATTTAAATATAATTTATAACATATACCTAAATATATATTTTGTAAGTATAATTATTTAAAAATTTAAACAATTATCTGAGATAGGCCTAGTCTGATATGTTTTAATTTAATTTTAAATATTTATTTCAGATATTCTTTCAAAAATAACAAGAAATTGAACATCTGAGCTAGTTGATTATGTTTTAAATACTCATTTTGGATACTAATTTGAATATTTGTTTAAGATTTTACAGATTTTTGGTGTGTTTTTTTTTTGGCTCAGTTAATAACACTTTAAGTTTTTAATAGAATTTATATAATTGTTTATGATCAATTCGAATAGTGTAACATCTAGAATCGATAACAGACGTAAGTTAGGTTTGGATCTCTGATTTCAGATTTTTTGCTAGGCCTAAACATGTGGAAGTAAATCCTGCTTCTGCACCAGGGACATATCTAAAAACCTAATTAACATGGGACACATTACATATGTTCCCTAAATATAATTTAGAAAATTATATTTTACTTTGTAAATTACACTAGTTATTAAAAATTCTAAATCTTACTTGAAAAAAGCAGAGTTTGGGTCACCTTAAAGAGAAGCAATTTTCAAAAGTTTGGATCAACTATATTAAAATTTCACTTATTGACATATTTTCCACAGTTTTCCTAAATTTTATTATATTATATGAAAATTCCAATTGTGGGATTTAATTCTCACAGATTGCATAAAACTAATTGTTGGAGTTAAAGTTCAAATAAATTATAGTTTTATTTTCTTTAATAAACTAGGAAAAGAAAATCAATTATAGAAAATAAATTTTAGGTAGCAAAAAAAAGAGAAAAAAAGGAAAAGGTAATTTATGAAGAGGTATAAGTACAGTATAAAAGAGTGTTAAGAAAAAATTGAAAGAGTGTTGACAAAAAAAAAAGAAAAATTTGAAAGAACAGAAAAAAAAAACATTTGAAGACTCGATCTTGGGTTAAGTGGGGCACAACACAATGCGGCCTTTTTAGCCAAAAGAGGTAACAACTACATTTGCAAATGCATGTGCACTGTGGTCTGTGCACAAGAACTTTATAGTATGTAGCCTATGGCACATGCCACACCTTACTAAGCCGTGGGTCTACCACTGTTCCGCACTGCTCTATAAGGGCTGGTTCAGTCTTTTTTGGAACAGGATTTTGAGAACATTTTGTGTACACATGAGTCTCGTGACTTTGTGTATACTGATTAATCTATATAAAGATTATTTGAAGTGGCTTATCATGATTAGTGGATAGTACTATTTTCCCAATCTGGCAACATCCTTTTCTAGTTGGTTATTCCACTCGCTAATTTTATTTCGAAAAAAGAAAGTGGAAGAGGGAATGTCAAAAAATGATTAGGTAGGTTTCGGACCAAAGAAGATAATTACCAAATCGTTGCACCAACGTGATTGTTCTGCATTTGCTTATATATACACACTCTTTAAGGCTTTTAATCTGCATCATTACACACAAACATAAGTCAAATTACTTCTGCCTCTTGTTCTCTTATATGGCTCGTCTAGTCTCGGGCGATACAGAAGCGCAGCACACTGGAGATCCCAGCAGCAAACGCGGTGGCTGGACAACTTTTCCGTACATGATTGGTTTGTAGTTTTGTTTTTGTTGTATGTCGTCTTTGTTTCTTTAAAGCCAAGACATAACAAATGTTTGATGTTTGTGTGGTGCAGCTACATTGTTAGGTCTGTCCATAACTTCTTTTGGGTGGGTAATGAACTTGATCGTCTTCTTGATCGAGGAATTCAACATCAAGAACATCGCTGCTGCTCAGATTGCAAACGTTGTCAATGGATGCCTCAGCATGTTTCCTGTTGTTGCAGCCATTTTAGCTGATTCTTTCTTCGGAAACATTTCCATCATATCCGCCTCTGCTTTCATATCTCTGACTGTACGTCTAAGATTCATAATTTATTTTTCCCTCCGTTTCATTTTACTTGTTATTTTAGTTTTATACAAATAGATTAAAAAATATTTAATTTTACATATTTGTTATATAAAAACACAATTACCAATAAATCTAATTGCATTTCAACCAAAATAAAAATATAATGACATATAAAGTTAACAAAATTTGTTTTGAAATCATAAAAACAGCACTTATTTTTAAACAAAAATTTTCTGCTACAATGACAAAGAAATTAAAACGGATGAAGTATCTTTTATGTTCCAATCCACAAACCCCAACAGTTTTTAAAACGTTTTCAGGGCATCCTTCTCTTGACTCTGATCGCATCTTTGGACTACCTGAGACCTACACCGTGTGAAACAGGGTCAAGCCTATGCCAACCCCCATCAAAACTCCAGCTCGGGGTCTTGTTTGCAGCCTTAGCTCTAGTAACAACTGGAGCAGGTGGGACACGGTTCACCTTAGCATCCGCGGGTGCAAACCAATACGAGAAAGCTAAAGATCAAGGAAGCTTCTTCAACTGGTACTTCCTCACCTTATACGCTGGAGCTATCACCGGTGCAACAGCAATTGTCTACACACAGGATAATGCTAGCTGGAAACTTGGCTTCGGCCTCTGTGCTGCTGCTAATTTGGTCAGTTTCATAGTCTTCGTATGCGGGAAGAGACTTTACAAGCATGACAAACCAATGGGAAGTCCTTTCAAATCCCTAATCCGTGTTGTAGTCGCTGCTACAGTGAAAAGAAAAGCCTTGATTTCTTCAAAAGAAGAAGACTATCACCATGGATCTGAAAAAGAGACAAATACTTGTGCTGAAATACCCTCTAAGAGCTTCAGGTTCTTGAACCGTGCAGCGTTGAAGACAGAAGACGACAACATGTGGAGACTATGCACTGTTCAGGAGGTAGAAGATTTTAAATCCATTCTCCGGCTTCTTCCTCTGTGGTTAGCCATAATCTTTGTTAGTACTCCCATGGTGATGCAAACAAGTTTGATGGTACTCCAAGCTCTGGTTATGGACCGTGGGCTCGGCCCACATTTCAAAGTTCCGGCCGGGTCCCTCCAAGTCATAATACTCATCACTGCATCAACTTTTATCATCATTAACAAATGGATTGTCTATCCCATGTACCAGAAGCTAGCCCATAAGCAGCTGACACCACTTAAAAAAGTTGGTGTAGGCCAGATTCTCACCATCATAAGCATGGCAGTATCAGCAGTTGTGGAAACAAAAAGGCTTAGAAGAATTGAAAATGATCATCCCATGTCAGTCCTATGGCTGTTTCCTCCTCTCGTTATAATGGGAATAGGAGAGGCCTTCCAATTTCCGGGGAATATTGAATTATTCTATGGAGAGTTCCCAGAGTCTCTGAGGAACACTGCTACTTCATTGACGTCACTTGTGATTGGAATCTCTTTTTATCTGAGCACAGCTCTGATCGATCTTATTCAGAGGACCACCAAGTGGTTACCAGATGACATTAACCATGGAAGAGTTGACAATGTTTACTGGGTTTTAGTCATTGTAGGAGTCTTGAATTTCGGTTATTTTATTGTCTGCTCTTGGTTTTACAGATACAGAAATCTCCAAGTTGGTTATAATGATGATGCCGTTTCAACGTGAAGACACAGCAACATGTTTGCTTCAGTTTTCTCTTATTTGTTGCGTGCTCCTGTTAAGTTTAATGTTTGTGTTTGTTCATTTTCACCATGTTGAGTGTGTTTTCTCTAATCGAAGTGATATCTTAAATTTTGTTGCAGTTTTTTTTCTGATTTGTTGCATGCTTCTTCAGTTCTTTTCTCATGTTTAGCATCCCTGAATGTAACCGAGTAATCAGCTTTAAACCATTAGACAAAAATATAAAATCAGCTTATTCTTATCAAAATTATTTTTAAAATAATTTAAAATATTATATATTAAAATGGAAACAATATTGAAATTTCAAAATTATATATCTATATATAAACTGCGAAGCTTCTAAAATATTCATAAAATTAAAAATAAATTAAAAATATTAAAGTTAATTGTTTAAAATCTTCAAACTAATTGTATCGCCTATAGATCTGTTATTATGCCAAGCAATGTTTCTATTTTATTTAATAAACATCATTTATCATGATAAATTTTAGATTCATTTTAGGTAAATTATAGAGGTTTTTATCTTCTATAGATCATTGAAAAATAAATAGTTATATACTCATAATCAAAGTTTATTTAGTTAAATTTAATTAAAGACAATATTGTAAATATATTTTTAATTTAATTTTATTAATGTTAAAGTTGATATATGAGTTATTATCATATTTTATAATATTTACCAAAAATATCAATTTATATAAATGAATTTTTTATGTCATAATTATTTTTATGCCATGTCATATTTTTGCTTTGTAAAAATAAATGTAATGAAGACATGTAAGTAAATTTTGAAAATCATTTCACAAATAATGTCTGGAAAATTACTTTTAACTATTGGTTTTGACTTGGTAATAATGTAATCGATTAATGACCTTAAAGCTTGTATAAGCTAGGGCTGGGAAAAAAAACCGAACCTGAAAATCTGAACTGAATCCGACCCGATAAAAATGAACCCGAACCGTTCCGAACCCGACATAAGTACCGAATGGATCTTGTTTTACGGTATTTTGGGTTATGGGTATTACCCGAACCGAACCCGAACTTAAATGGATATCCGAAAGAACCAGAAACTTTAAAATTCCAAAAAAATATTTATCATATCCAATCTAAATTTCTAATATGTTTCCAAAACATATTAATATATTATTGAGTACCTACAATAATTAGTTATGATATAAATAATTAACTCAAATATTTAGTCTAATATATAGTGTTATTTGGTTAATATTAATGTTTATGATTGACATTACATTTGAAGTTAAGTTACGAATAAATTTGTTTTGAAGTTTATATAATGTTGTTTTTAAAAGTTTAAATAGCACTTCTTATGTTT
>CAKOAT010737376.1:90035-160128 GCA_932364175.1 Eruca vesicaria subsp. sativa | reverse complement strand
GAAACTCTCTCTCTTACAAATGTTTTTCTTCTTAATTCTAGATTGTTACAAATGGTGCTAAGCACCTCTATTTATACAAGTGAGAGAGAAACTTCTAACATGTTCTAGATTTCTCTAAATTATTATCCTAATCCAAAATATCTAACATTAATTATTCTACTCCATAACTTTCTCTATTTTTCTCCATAATTCTAGAGAATTCTTTCTCCTTATGCTTCTCTTTTGGACTCTTAATATGGATCATAACTTTGGGTTTGGGTTTGGGCTAATGGAGGAAAATCCAACATATACAGGAAGGGAAATTTGTGGATGATGTTTTTTTTTTTTTTGATTCAATGTGGATGATGTTAACTACTTAATTTCATCACACCGGAAGGGAAATTAACCGTGTCTGATTTTGACAGAGGTTGAGACTGTAATTACATAAAACTTTGGGTCAAATGTCGAATAACATAGAAAGTTATGGCTCGTAAGCATAATCTTGTAAAGTATAAAATCTTCTCCCTAGCAGGTTGAAAGTTGAAACCTTCTTAACTTCTCTTCACCAAGTTAGTTTCAGTAATTGGTGTGGACATGTTTGTTTTGCAGATGGTACAAGCACATTCACCTTTTCTGGAATATGTTACATACATTAAATCTTTGATTTGTATCAACTTATACTCCTTGATTAAGTCAGCAAAATGTTAAATTAAAAACCTGGAACCAGCTAGTTAAGTTCAAATCAGTTAGGTTTTACCCGACTGAGCACAATGTAATGATTTATTTTGGTTGGTTTTGTTCATTTCTGATACATGGGAGAGAAAAACAGAGAGTACAATAAAGTAGATTTTGCATCTCAGATTACTGAAATACGGTAATACCTAAACACTAACATAGTGGCAGCACTTCCAAAAGGAAGCTTCAGAATGTGATCACTTGTTTAGGTTGCCTACCTGCCTTCCCAAGAGCTTTATTCAGAGCGACAGGGAACTCGTCGAAAGGAACCAGTTCCGTCCTGTCAGAAGAAACCAACAGTTTATTTAAACTGGTAAACAAGGAAGAAGTTTTATAGTGGGAGTTAAGAATCTCTATTTGAGAAAAGGACTCACTCGTATTTTAGCTTCCCGTCCCGCGCAAGG
The DNA here is from genome assembly GCA_932364175.1 of Eruca vesicaria subsp. sativa. Classification (NCBI taxonomy): domain Eukaryota; kingdom Viridiplantae; phylum Streptophyta; class Magnoliopsida; order Brassicales; family Brassicaceae; genus Eruca; species Eruca vesicaria. Next base: position 159,010 of record CAKOAT010737376.1, on the reverse strand, counting down.
CCGAGGAGATAGTCTATCATCTCTCTGCATTCTTTTACTTTACCTTTTTTTGAAACACATATTGCATTAATGAAACAGGGGTTAGTTGGGGGCCATAAACTCTTCCCCAACTGGTACAAGTTCAGGCAAATTCAATGCCTCTTTTGCCAGTACATCGGCATCTACATTCCTCTCACGGGAAATCCACACAAAAGATACAAACTCAAACTCAAAAGACAAAGTCTTGACATCTGCAACAACGCTAAGCAACTCTGCATTTACCTCTTCACCATTGATATTCTTAATTAGTACACTTGAATCCGATTCAAATCTCACATTCTTTATCTTCAACCTCAAGCAAGTAATAACTGCATCTCTGAGCGCTAGTCCTTCCGCCATTAGAGGGGAGTTAACATGCATCAGTTGTCGTTGGAATGATTTATTCTGGGTTGAGTCAAGAATAATCCATCCAATTCCTGCGATATTCTCCGTTGATAACCAAGCTGCATCGGTTCTTATTATCGTCGCTCCTCCAAGTGCTGGGGTCTCCTTCTTCTTGCCACCTTTGTGTCCCGACGTCTCTGTTTTACCATCCAAACTCCATTCTCTCGCCAATATTATAGCCGAGGAGAGTGTATCCTCCGGGGAGGAATAAAAGCCTTCGAAAACCAATCTATTTCTCGCCTTCCATAGAGCCCATATAATCCAGAGAACCAAGGTTCCAGAGACTATTCCGGCTGGGGGCAAGCATTGGAGGTTGCAGATGGACGGCCATGTCGCATTTAAATCTATTACTCCTCTGAAATCCATGTCGGTGCTGAAGGGGGCCAGCTGCCATACCTTTTGAGCAAAACAACAGTGGAAGAGAAGATGAGGGATAGATTCATTGCATCCACAGCGCTTACATTTTGGATCTACGTTGATGTGCCGATCCTGTAGACGCTCTCCCACCGGCAGTGCGCCTTTTAAAGCTTTCCAAGCGAACAGTTTAACCTTTGGTGAACACTGGAGGTTCCAAACATTCTTGTTCCAACCAAAATTGGTCTCCATATCAAGTGCATCGTCTCCTTCCTCAACCGCGGTGTAGTAACCCGATTTGACGGCATACTCTCCTGATTTTGTGCCTAGCCACACTAATTTATCTGGAGCCCCAGTTAAGCTTGGTTTTAAGCAAAGAATTTTCTCTTGATACTCTGGTAGCAGGAGGAGAATTTTTCGGGGATCCCATTGCTTTCCATCCTCCATTAACAAGTCAGAGACGAGCAGGTTAGCGTTTACCTCCGTTGGTGGTCCCATTGGCCTTTCGGGCTTGTTCAAGCAGAGCTCTTTTACTTTACCTAAACTCAACCACTTCTGCAGCCAAAACCCTTTCAACGCCAAATCCTGTAAACCAATCAAACTTTTAACGCACAGTGCACAAAAGCATACACTCAACAGGACATACCGATGCCAATTTAACTTGTGCAAAATATCTAAGATAGACATTTACCTTAAAGATGAAAGATGTTGTTGACACAGTGATTGGCTTCTTAGACATCCCTCCATATGTTACCATGGTTCCTCCTTCCCTGGAGTATGAAAGTTCACAACAACCTTCAGCACAGCGTGAAGTCAAATGAAAGTGAACAAAAACAGAAATGTTCGGCGCACACCTCAGCAACTTGAGAACAAGAGATGCGGCATTGCCACCAACACAGTTGAATCCCAGAGCTGGTTCAGGCAAGCCCCCCTAGACCACACATGTTAAACGTATATATTTTGATGCAAACTTCGGATACTTAGATATCTCTTAAGACTTCAATCTTACCAAAAGACTTTTAACGTTCTTAACATTCAGTTGACTCTCTAAAAACACTTGGTCTGCACCAAGAGCTTTCAGACTCTCTCTCGCTTCATCCGAGCCAGCCCTAAAAATCAGTGGCAAAAAACAGAATTTACTAGACCAGTTCCACTTTGAAAACATCTTAAATTTGATTCATAATAATATAAAACACCTATCACGTATAATGTTGATGGTACTGATGCCACGGAGCTTCGCTAACTGAATCACACATTGACCCACGATACTTGTTGCACCATTCTGCACCACAGAATCTCCTGCTTCAGAGTATCAACTGTTAAAGAATACCAAAAAAAAAACAAGTACAGTTACTTGAGAGATAAAAGTCCAAACCAGAATCTAAGGCCACAAAATCTTCGAGCATCCTTAGAGCCGTCAATGGATTAATAGTAATCGTCGCTGCATACTCCATTGGACAAGATTTGTCAATTTTGTGCCACACACTCTCCTCCTTGACAACAAACGTCTGCCACATCCCTTCAACACAGAAGAAGAGACTCCATCAGATACTTAACAAATCCAAATGTATCCAATTGTCAGGTTCCTTGTGTACTAAGGAATGCAACAGGTAACAAGAATGTTCAAAAAATCGCTAGGCGTTGGTTAGGCATTTTATAGAGGATTAATTTATTATTATTTGAAAGAATAGTTTCATTTAGATTCGATTTGCCGACTAAGCGGAAACCTAGACTAATTATTAGTGTACCTGAAGAAGGTGGAGAGGGAATAACCCAATCACCAGGAGAAAGAGCATTAACATTGGATCCAACAGAATAGACTTCACCAACACCTTCATAACCGCCAACCGCTGGTACCGGTGGCCTCACCGGGTACACACCTAAACCAAACAAACAAACAGAGACTCTCTCATATACAACTACAAGTCGCTCTATAACCAACTAACTCTGATCGAAACTTAGCTAATAATCAAACATTTCTTCCTCAATGTATCGTAGTACCGAACCTTCAATTCCATTGATATCGGAAGGATTGATCGGAGCGGCGATCATTTTAACGCATACATCGTTTTCTTTCACTTCCACCGGCGGGAGATTCACCAATCTGAAAAAAAAAGAGAAGGAATGTTAGTTAGAGTGGAGATTATACATTCGGTAACGGTGGAACGGAGGCGATACACGAAGGAACCTGGTGACAGAATCAGGAGAGCCGTGCTGCTCGTATACGATGGCCTTTGAAGGTGGCGACATAAGCATTGTTTTATTAAGTTTATGCCCAAACCCTACCGTGTCCCATATATAACCAATTTAGTTAGCAGAAATAGTAAGTGGGTCATTCTTTAGTATCTCCTCTAGCAGGACAACAAGTTTAGTTGACTTCTTGAAATGGTATCTCAGAAGCTGACAGAGATGGCTTAACTCATAGTAATGCACGTCTTGAGTCTTTCTTTTATATAAAAAAAAAGAATATTCGAAGAGAACTTGTCAATATCATCAATCATCAATCATCCTCGTCTTTGTACTACTTGCTTATATATCTCAAGTCTTTATGGTCATTGTAACAACTTAGTGAAATATATATCTTCTTGCATTTTTTAGAAATATATAGGTTTCTCTGTTTCAGCTTTCATTTCTCTAATGGTAAAGTTTTAAAAACCACAATCTCTCTGAACAGGGCTGCTCAAAACATTTCCAGACCTTGGTCAAATATTTTATATATAAGTTTGAAGTCTTCTTTCGAAAAAAAACATATAACTTAAAATAATTGTACGAAAAAATAATAATAATAATTTTAATTATGAAAATATATAAAACTATAATTAATTCTTTTTTTGCAACAACAAACAAAATTTAGTTAGAAATAAACTCTTTAAAAAAATATTAGGCCTCTAATAATCATAGGCTCTAAGCCACCCCTGTCTCTGAATAAAACTCACCAATTTCTACCACTCCTTGATCAGGGCGTTTGTCTGCTGACTCTAATAGTATCAATTGACTCATTAAGAAAACTAAAGATCAAGGCAGCTTTTTCAACTGGTTCTTCTTCACATGATCTCAAAGAAGCTTTTTTAAGACCTTTCTTTGTCTGAAAGGCTGTTTTTCTTTCTATGCTTTTGCGAATTTTTTTGTCTCTCGTGTCCTTGCAGTAGTCTCAGCTTTGATCAAATCAATATGAGGATACTTTTGCTGATTTTATAATGAGTGTCATGTTTATATAACGTTCTCAGTTATTATATTTTGCTCTAATGTATTAAGTAGTTTACTAAGCCAAAATGGGAAGGATGGTTAGGAATAAAGACATGTTGTCTAAAGTTAATATGGCTCATTTTTCTTTCAACCGGACTAGGTTTAGGTCGCTTGGTTCAAAGAGGAGGTACTTGGTGGCAGTCTTAGGAGGTTCTCATGGCATCTAAACAAACTATACTCAGCTTCAGAGTTGACCAATCTGTCAGCTTCTACAAGTATGATGTAACATTGGTTGGCTTGATCATCAAGCGACCTATAAAAAAAACTTTCATCACCATGACTATTTGGTTATCAATCCAAATGGATCTTTATGGTTACTTTTATGATCTTTGATTTGGGTTATACTCTTTCTGGGCTGGGTTAAGACTTGTATTTTCTAATTTCTCATGCAATAATATATTGGGCTGGGTTTTAAGACTGTACTAGCGCGGGACGAGAGTGATCACAACTAACACGTGTCATCTACAAACTTCACTTACTCTACACGTTAATCCCACAACTGGTCTAATTACTAAAATACCTCTATACTCGCTTGCTCTGCAAGTGATGGACTTGGTCAGTATCTGCTGGTCGGTCCCTATATATCTATCCTACCCTCTCTCTCTACATTGAGAAAACACATTCTCTTCTTTGATATCTTTCATTCCACAAACACATTCTCTTCTTTAATTTTCTTTCTTCCACAAGTTTCTTTCTTAAATCATGGAGTTTACATCTCCTAGTCGCTCTGGAAAGGACGAACAAGTTGTTCCTCCTAAGAGAGGTCGGGTCAAGATCATGATCGCTCGTGATCTAGCCACCTCGATCACCTGGAATCCTAGGAGAAGCCGAATCAAGAGTATGATCGCTCGCGATCTAATCAGATCAGCAACCTTCCCAGGGACCAAGAACAACCACGACGGAGACGGGAATAGAGAAGGCTGAGAGCTGTCTGATATCTGTCTTCAGTTATTGGATCGGATCGAACTGTATATTTGTATGATATTATGTAAGAGAACATCCCGGTCAACTCCTGGGTTTGTAAAATAGTGATGTTACGGTTGGTCATATGTTGTATAAAATAATACTTTGTAATATACAAATGTAAAAAAGAGAGATGCTTGTGTAAAAAGATTTACCTGTTTCGATTTTTATATCCATGTGTCATCCATATGAAATGCGTCAACATATATAATAGTTAACTCATGTTAAGGTAATTCGATTTGTGGATGATGTTAACTACTTAATTTCATCCCACTAGAAGGGAAATTAACGGTGTCTGATTTTGAGAGAGTTGAAGAGTCAAATGTCGAATAAAATGGAAAATGTATGGCTCGTAAGAGTAAATCTTATAAAGTATAAAACCTTCTTAACTTCTCTTTTTTTTTTTTTTTTGGTCAAAACCTTCTTAACTTCTCTTCACCAAGTTAGTTTCAGTAAGTGGTGTGGACATGTTTGTTTTGCAGATGGTACAAGCACACATTCACCTTTTCTGGAATATGTTTACATACATTAAATCTTTGATTGTATCTGCTTATACTCCTTGATTTAATCAATAGAATGTTAAATTAAAAACCTGGAACCAGTTGTACCCAGCGTAATGATTTATTTTGCTTGGTATGTTCAGTCTACAATTTTATTGTTTCTGATACATGGGAGAGAAAAACAGAGAGTACAATATAAAGTACATTTTGCATCATCAGATTACTAAAATATGGTAATACCTAAACACTAACATAGTGGCAGCACTTCCTAAAGGAAGCTTCAGAATGTGATGACTTGTTTAGGTTGCCTACCTGCCTTCCCGAGAGCTTTATCCAGAGCGACAGGGAACTCGTCGAAAGGAACCAGTTCCGTCCTGTCAGAAGAAACCAACAGATTATTTAAACTGGTAAACTAAGGAGGAACTTCTATTTTGAGAAAGAGACTCACTCGTATTTAAGCTTCCCGTCCCGCGCAAGCCCGAGGAGATAGTCTATCATCTCTCTGCATTCTTTTACTTTACCTAAACTCAACCACTTCTGCAGCCAAAACCCTTTCAACGCCAAATCCTGTAAACCAATCAAACTTTTAACACACAGTGAACAAAGAAAACGGGATATACCGATGCCAATTTAACTTGTGAGAAAGATCTATGTATCAATTACCTTGAAGATAAAAGATGTTGTTGACACAGTGATTGGCTTCTTCGACATCCCTCCATATGTTACCATGGTTCCTCCTTCCCTGGAATATGAAAGTTTACACAGCCTTCAGCACAGCCATATGTTGTCAAATGAAAGTGAACAAAAACAGAAATGTTCGGCACCTCAGAAACTTGAGAACAAGAGAGGCGGCATTGCCACCAACACAGTTGAATCCCAGAGCTGGTTCAGGCAAGCCTCCCTAGACCACACACATACACACATGTTAAACTTGTGATACTTACAGTTGCTGCTAAATATCTCTTTAAGAGTTCAATGTTACCAAAAGACTTTTCACGTTCTTCACATTCAATTGACTCTCTAAAAACACCTGGTCTGCACCAAGAGCTTTCAGACTCTCCCTCGCTTCATCCGAGCCAGCCCTAAAATCAGTTGCAATTTACTAGACCAGATCCACTTTTGAAAAATCGTAGAATTGGATTGATAATAATATAAAAAACACCTATCACGTATAATGTTGATGGTACTAATGCCACGGAGCCTAGCTAACTGAATCACACACTGACCCACAATACTTGTTGCACCATTCTGTACCACAGAATCTCCTGCTTCAGAGTATCAACTGGTAAGCAAGTAAAGAGCACATCTTACTAGAGAGATGATGAGATAACAGTCCAAACCAGAATCCAAGGCCACAAAATCTTCGAGCATCCTTAGAGCCGTCAATGGATTAACAGTAATCGTCGCAGCGTACTCCACTGGACAAGATTTGTCAATCTTGTGCCACACACTCTCCTCCTTGACAACAAACGTCTGCCACATCCCTTAACACAGAGGAAGAGACTCCATCAAATTCCTTAACAAATCCAAATGTCAGATTCCTTGTACTAAGCAAGTCCACAGTTAACAACAATGTTCAAGTAAATAGTTAGATGGTGGTTAAGCATTTTATAGAGGATTAATTTATTATTATTTTAAATTATCATTTTTTTTTTCTTTTGTAAAAATAAAAGCTTTACTCAGAACCCAAACATTGTAATAGTCTCTCCCATCGCAGGTTGAACCTAACTAGCGGAAGTTACAGCCGCAACCCCTTTACCACTAGACCAACTCGACGTTAGTTTTAAATTTATCATTTTGAAAGAATATTTTCGTTTAGATCCGATTTGCCGACTAGCCGGACGCCTAGAATGTACCTGAGGAAGGTGGAGAGGGAATAACCCAATCACCAGGAGAAAGAGTATTGACATTGGAGCCAACAGAATAGACTTCACCAACACCTTCATAACCGCCAACCGCTGGTACCGGTGGCCTAACCGGGTACACACCTAACCAAAAGTTCAATTTTCTCATCAATTACAAAGACTCTCTCTCTCTCTCTCATTCACAATTTGTATTCTCTAACTGAACCTTCAATTCGATTGATATCGGAAGGATTGATCGGTGCGGCGATCATTTTAACGCATACGTCGTTTTCTCTCACTTCCACCGGTGGGAGATTCACCAATCTGAGAGAAGGAAAGTTAGTTAAGAGTGGAGATTATACATTCGGGAACGGTGGAACGGAGGCGATAGACGAAGGAACCTGGTGACAGAATCAGGAGAGCCGTGCTGGTCGTACACGATGGCCTTTGACGGTGGCGACATAAGCATTGAGAACGAACGTGCTCCGCGGCATCTGTTCAACCTGAAACTCACCACTGACGAGAATTTCAGAGTTCCGACCCCTACGGACTTCATCAACGCCGTCATCTCTCTCCTCATACGTTTCTCGTGCTCACTCCTCCTCACGCATCTGCCAAAACGGGGCCGTTTAAGCCTAAATAGTAACCAAATTAGCGATGGAAAATACTGTAAACAAACCGAACCAAGATTAATAAAACAATTTATAAATTCGATTGATTTCTTTTATCTTTCATACCTTGCCAAACTAGAGAAAGATAAAAGCTAAATAGCTCAAAGATTTGAATCCGATTCACCTAATTTCAGTCTGTTTTATGGTTATTAAGCTAAATAACTCAAAGATAAACCCCAAAACTTTAAATTAATAAAAAAAATATATATTTATAAACCGATCAGCTCTGTTATTGTCTTAAACCATTAAAAAAAAAACGAAAGCAGTGCCAAACCACCTAAACCGAAGTTTATAAGAAAATTATATATTTCATGATTGCTTATTGAAAATGTCATGGTTCATGAATAAGCGAGTAGTGGGACAAGCAGGCTGGTGTCCGGGGCAGTGCCGGCTTTAGGCATGTGCACACAGTGCACAAGCATAGGTTGATTAGGGTCCACTTTCATTTTTAGTTTTTTCTTAGTGGTATAGGGTCCTAATTTTCAGTTTTTTGCAAGAAAATATCCAAAATTTTGTATTTGCTAAATATAGACCTAGATTTGGTTTAGAAAATAGGTTTGCAGGGCCCAATATTAGTTTGAGCCGGGCCTGGTCAGGGGACAAATAGTAAAGATTAAAGAAGAGATGGAAATAGCCAACAATTTGTGAAGTGACCTGTGAGTCTGTGACAGTCTCATCTTATTAAATGTCAGTTTAACTTTCGGCTTTGCCAAAATTTATCTATATAACATTTTCCTTTAGAAAATAATCGCAGCTAGCTATGAAGAGTTCCTGTAAGTTACTTGGGTCTTTTTTCTTTTGTCAAAGTAGGATCTATTGAAACATGAAGAGCAGTTAGACCATGTTTATTGCAGGTTCCTTAAGTTGGGTCCCTTAACGTACGGTCCCTTAGCTTTTAACTGAAAACGCTAAGGGACATCTCTTAAATCCCTTATATAAGGGACGTCCCTTAGCGTTTTCAATTAAAAACTAAGGGACTGTACGCTAAGGGACCCACCTTAAGGGACCTGGAATAATCATGCTCTTATATAAATTCTTGTCCCTCTTTATTTCACTAAAGTCAGGTACGACCTTCAAGAAGATCACATAGAACCTTAACTACTCTACGCATCAGTGCTTCACCGTGAAAATAAGCTTGAGCACTACTAAATCCTCACCCACACCGAGTCTGAAGAATATCGAAGACAACAATACCTACCTAGCAAGACATACACGTTTTTGTTGTATGTAGCATATAATCTTGGACTCATCTAAATATTTTTCTTTCTTTTTTCCTCCTTTGTCATATACAGTAACTAGCAAGACAGTCTTTTTGGAATTAGACACAACCCAACTTGTCGTCAGTGTATTCTGTTTCAGCTACGTGTAATCAGTAATACAATGTCACTCTCTGAACCGTGTACAACTGAGAATACAACTCTTCTCAAACTTACAGTATACAAGATCAGGAAGCAAGGTTAACTCAACAAATTTCATTAAGAAAACATTACAATGTGAACTCTACTTCACTTAGTAATACAGTTTACGAAACAATCAATTCCAAAAAGTAAAATAAAAAATGAAATATATTCCTTCTATAAACAATTAATGACTTGTTGTTAGTCTTGACAGTATCAACGAATACGACGATTCACATAAGAAAACGGCTCATGAGCTGCTTTCCGATCAGCTTTCTTGACAGTCTCTGGACTTTCAAAAACATCCCAAAACCTCAAAGTCTCATCTCCCGCCGCTGAAGCAACGGTACAACCATCAGGACTCTGTGCCATATACAAAACTCTAGACGTATGCCGAGTGAGCTCAGCCATCTTCACCAACGACGGATACTTCCAAAGAGCAAGATGGTTCTTACAGTCTTACTAAACCCATGTGAGCTAAGCAACTCCATTTCCTTCTTACTCCACAACAAACAACACACTTCTGATCCAGTGTTCACCGAGTTCTAACAAACTCCCGTGTGAGTATTCCAAAACTTAATCGTCCCATCTTCTCCACCACCACCAGTTGCAAGCAAACTAGACAGAAACGGACACCAAGCAAGAGCCTTCACGGCAGATGAATGTTCCTCAAGCCTGTGCAGCCATTGCGAGCCAGCAGAATGATCCCATATATGTACAACATTGTCGTCGCCACCACTAGCTAACTCCTTCCCAGAGCCAGACCACTTGAGCCCACAAACTTCTCCGACAACATGTGACCTGGTCCTGACGTCGTTGTTGACAATCTTTTCGTCCATTCCTCCGGTTGTGAGGATGTGATTGTTCCACGCCAATGATCCTACTTCAGACTGGTGGAGATTGTTTAGTGTTCTGAGTTTACGGTTGGATGAAGAATCCCAAACCTGGACTTGAGAGTTGTTGAGACCAAGTGCGATGTAAGAACCATCAGGTGACCAGCTAATGCTTGTGATGGGTCCTTTGTTTTGTTCAATAGTGACGAGCTCGGAAACAGAGCCGGTGGAAGCGTCCCCCAGGTAAAGAGTGTGGGACAAGGCAATGGCTAAGACGTTATGAGAACTCCAGTCAAGCAAGTTGAGGTTGAAGTCATCGAGAATGTCGGGAGCTTCTAAGGTTTTACGACAAGTCTGATGAATATGTCGTCGAGGCTTTGGAAGTTGTTGTTGTTGTTGGTGAAGAGAAGAATAAGCTTGGAGAGGAGGAGGTTGAGGTTTGTTTTTGAAGGCGAGAATACGGTGGGTGCGGTTGAGATTAAGCGTTTCGGCTAAACGCTTGTTGTAAGCATCTTGGGAAGGTGAAAGCGTCACCACCACCTCTTCTGGTTTTCTTTTGCCTTTTTTTTTGCTTCGATCATGGCATCGATGATGGCGTGATGAGCAAAGTCGAAATCCATTGCTGATCTGTTTGGTATGAATCTGTCTAGGTTTTCCTTACGATTCGAGTTTATGCCTCGTGGGTTCATTATTACCAAGCAGAGTTGAGCGAAGGAGAGCAAGAGAGAAGCAAAGATGGGAGAAAAGCTTGTGTGTGTATGTGTGTGATTATTTTTCTTTTTCAGTTGTATTTATAGACAGCGATGATGGATCGATTTCCATTTCCCCCGATTGTATATTTCCTTTTTTGCAATTAGGTTTTCGGGTCAGACCTAACCTAGCACACACCTTAGGTTAGGTTGCAAATTTCCATTTTTGAGAGATTTTTACTTTTACCACGTGTAGTGATCTGGTCAACGTTTAATGACTTCATGGCTCCTCTTGTGTTTCTTTTAGTAAAAACTAAAAAGTGATTAATGACTCCATTATAGATACAAATTCTTACCATCAATATTTTTTTTTTCTTTTCGATAAACTGCTTTCATAAATAAAATTTATTATTGGCAAGTTACACACCATCACACATATGTCGACTCAGAAACCAAAATTATGTTGTGAAAGAGAAAAAAAGTTACTAGTCCGGTAAAACATACATGAATAAATCACACCATCACAATTGTTTCTTCAGTTAAGATTAATGAAATATGCAAACGATCACGTTGTCCTCTGCATCCTATGTCTTTTCTTGCATTTGGTGGAGTAACTATTCATATTTCCCCTGAAACTCTTTCAAGAACTTTGTTCACTTAGAAGTGGCGTATGTGGAGTAACACCGTCTCTTTTCTGGATAGCCCTTTGCTTCATCATGTCTGCGTTTTTAGAAAAAGCTAGCTGTATCAAGATAAAACAGAAGAAGTAATGATCTTAACAAAGAGTGGTTCTATTTGTCAATTACTAAACTACTGCTTGTTAATCTTTGACATTAGCTCTGTCTCCTTTTGTTTTTTTTCTCTAGATCTTGTTTGATTTGCTACATCTGAAGTCATATGCAGATGGTGATTTCTTGTGCTGCAAGTATCCTTCCCCTTTGCATTTTCACTAATCTTTCCTTATTATTTTGTGGTCTCAGTTTGATTGTACACAGAAACGTCAACCTTAATAATGCTAAATATATACAAGTGATCTCTTCAAGGTTTGTGAATTAGTAAAAATCCCGTTTTTTAACGATCTTTCATACACAACTTGTTTTTGGAACTGTACATTAGTAGAAACAGAACTCAAAGTAATAGTGAAATCAAACAAACTTGATCGTTTTGTACAACTTGATACAGCGACTGTTAGACTAATACCGTAAACAAAGTTGTGACTCACTTAAAAAACAGACTTTATCAGTCATTCATATATAAAACCCTAAGTTATGAGATTCTCCAACTTCCAAATTGCAAAAGGGATGGTTAACGAGTGAACCAATCTCCCACCTCGAACCAGCCTCTGCAACCAAACACCTCCTCAGAAAATCCTGTGCCTCTACAGATAACCAATCCGGTATAAGAGGAATACAACCGCTTTGACCCATGTGTTTGACCAACTCTTCAGACTCAAGAAGACCATTATACTCTCCCCAAGCTTCGATCCCAGTTAACATCTCCAAAACAGTACATCCAAAAGCCCACGTGTCAACACCATAGTCCACAACCCCGTAACGAATAAGCTCTGGAGCCATGTAAGTAGTGGTCCCCCTCCTATGACCCGTTCCGTTCCCATACTCGACCGAACCCTTAACCAAAGCTAAACCGAAATCCCCAATCTTAGCCAAATAACCACTAGATCCTACCCGGTTTAGTAAGATATTATCCGGTTTAATGTCACAGTGGATGATATTATTACTGTGGACGTACAAAAGACCGTAGAGGATACTTTTAGCGAATACTCTAACATACTTCTCCGGTAACCCTCTTCCTCCGTTAGCTTGGAGTAACCCGGCGAGGCTACCACCGGAGCAATACTCGAGAATCAGATTGTAGTTTACTCTCTCCCCACCGAACAGAGTGCTCTCACGCGCGATCTCGTCTCCGTAGCAACGCACGACGAAAGGAGAAGCGAGAGACGTTAAGATTCTTTTCTCGTACATGAGGCTCGACGCTTTTGAAATCTCAGCAGATTTTATGGCCACGATGGTGTGTTGGTGGGTTGTTGAGGAGGAGGAGGCTAGATAGACAGAACCGTAGGAGCCTCTACCGAGGAAGGTGGATTTGATCCAAGAGGAACGGTTTTTCACTTCTCCGAGGAGGGTTATGTCGGAAGATTTACGGTTAACCGCCTTGTCGAATGATTCTTTGCCTATCTCTTCGATACTGCTGCTGCTGTTCAATGACTCGATCTCCATCTTTACTTAGAATTTTTTTCACTTGTGTGTAATAGAAAACGAGTGAAACCCTAGAAACAAAGACAGACGAGAAGAAAAGAAGCTTGTGTTGTTCTGTGTGTATATATAGGGTTTGTGTTGGTGAGTGCGTTTTATTAACAAACAAAAGGCAGATATTAGTAATTGACTTCGTCAACACGAAAGTAATTTCCTTTTTTCGCAAGTGAAATCATAAGGTATTAACGGTCAAATTAGATATTTTCTTTTTAGTTAAGAGTCACACACGCGTGGTTTCCACTCTTCCGACTATTTTTTCGTTAATTTCCTTTTTTGCAATTTTATCAATTTATTATATACAATTTAAAACTTTAACCTTTACTAGGTGATTTTCCCGTGCTCATGCACGGATATAAATATTTATAAAATATATTTATTACAATAATTTATTCATATTTACTTTAAATTTTAAATTAATTTATAATTTGTAGGTATAATTTATATTAATAAAATTATATTAATTTAATTATATGTATAATTTTAGATATGTTATTTTTGTCAGTTTTATTGTTTTACGGTTGATTTAGTTATCATTTGGATATATTAGATTCTGTATATTTCTTTGAATTCAACTATAATCTTTTTTATCCTAAATATATTAAATTTTTGATTAATTGTCTTATTTACATTTATGCCGGTTGTTATCTTAGAAATATAAGTATATCTAGTAAGATTATGTATAACTTAAGATTTTTTGTGCTTAGAAATAAAAAAATAAAAACTAAACTTTCTTATTCTAAATTACATACATAAGTAACTAAATACATTTTTAGAAGCTTATGAGCACATATCAATATTTACAATATTTAGATTGATTGGATGGAAAACTGAAATTTATTTTAAATAATTTTTAAAATAAGGATTCTAATTTGCTTAAGTATTTTGATTATGGTTATATTAAGTTCCACAAACATAAAAACATAAATTAAAAATCAAAAGAGTTATTAAGAAAACATATAATTTTAACAATTAAAATATATTATATTTACTTCGTTAAATTATATAGTGTTATGATATTTTAAAATAATTGTAGTTATTTAATCAAAAAAGGTTTATTATTAAAATATATTTTTAGTTTTGTTTTTAATATCTGTTAAAATATGAAGTAAATTTTTTTATTATTTTTGAGAAATTATATTATATAAGTAAAATAGAATTTATATGTTTTGTTGTATTGTGAGGTATTATAGTCAAATAAATATACTAAAATATATATATATATATATATATATATATATATATATTTCAAGAATACAAATTATAAAAAAAAAATCAATTAAACATATATCAGTTGTTATTTAATTATTTTATGTAATCATCTAATAAAATAGATAGATATATACCAAAAAATAATTACTTTGAATATATATATATATATATATACATTATTGTTTGAAATTATTTTTTTTAAGAAAAAAAAATTTCTTTTTCTAATATCAAGATTAGTTGTGTGAATTTTTTTTTATGGAATCACACTATATACAAATATTGTTTTTTCATCTAAGAAGATATAGATATGGAATATTTTATAACTTCAAAAGTATATTTTATGTTATTTAAAATATATTTAAATTAAATATTACTATTTTGTGAACTTTTCTTTTTTATGAAACCATATTTCTATATACTTATATTTTCGTTTTAAATAGTTTTGTAAACTTTATAAATGTTTTCTTTTTATTTTTTATTGTTATTTGGAAAATTTTGAAAAGAAAATAATAATATTTAAATGTATTTTTTAAATTCATTAGGGGTATCACAGTAATCAACCATCGTGAAAGTTAACGTGAGCGCGACACATAAGAAAGTGACTTCTCAAATAATATTATAGAGATGTGCAGTTGCCAAAAAGAAAAACACTTTATGTTCTAAAAATAGGAAAAATGGAATAAAATAAATGTATTTTACGACGACACACTTGCTTATCTGTATATCTAATTGACAATATTAATCGAATGATCCAGCTATAACATAAACAAAAAAAAAAAACAATTTTGAAGCTTGAACTACAGTAGATGGTTTAAAAATGATCATATTTTAGTAGACTGGATTGACAAAACTCATAATCTACTGATTCAGAAAATAATTTCCTTTGGTTCCAAGTCCAACTAATAAACAATACAAATAAATAAACAAATAAAAAATATAAAGAAAAATGTAAGTTTTTTGTAAATTTTTCAAACCAAACCCCCATGAAGAAAATAAGTATTTTTTACCTGTAATGCAAATAATACTCTCTCTGTACAGTAAGACACCATAATAACCTTCTTCTCTTGGCAAATCAAAATACTCTTTGGCGTATCAGTTCACAGCAGAGAGGGGAGGTCTTGAGTCCGACACAGCTGCTTCGTAAACAGAGGAAGCACGTATAAGGTGTTGTTGCTGCTGCTGCTTTGCATCTCCATTAGCTTGCTTCCACAGTTTCTCATCTCGAAATGCTCTCAGTAACTCCTCAGATGCTGGAGTTCTAAGTTCCTCAATGGACTCAATGCTTGGTATGTCGATTGGTCTTTTCCTCGGCGTTGAACACGAAGGTTCATCCACCTGTTTGCACACAATTCAATTGTCACCAGACCGTAAAAACCACCCTTCCAGATATCTTGAAACTTACGATGTATTCATCAAGAAGACATTTCCCTGCGTTGTCTGTGATCTCTACGATCTTGTGATTATGATCACTCTTGAGCTCAACCAAGTCTTCACAGCACGGGATAATCATAGAGTTGACCTTGTCACATGCATCATTATCGAGTTTCAACGAATCTGACAGAAGACAAAGGTGAACTTTCAGTAAAACAGTGAAGAGTTTCTGTAAAAATTCAAAGGCATTAATTAGTAAAACTCACTATCAATTGAAGTAAGAAGGCTGGCGTTAGCATCATCAAAAACATCAAGAGATGATGATACAGCGGATGAGAACTGAGAGCGTAGATTCTCATTAGCATCCATGCCTCCCTTAACGATTGAGTCAACAGAAGCCACATTGTTCCGTTCTAGACTGACCAGTGACTCTTGAGCTTTCCTCCATTGATGTGCACTCATCTCTGCCTTCTCCAAGCTATTATAACATTTATCAAAAAAAGTCAAAGATTATGCATAAATAAAATTGTAATGAAGTTTGTTTATTACCAGTTCAAGAGAACTTCTTGCATCGCCTTCTTCCCGCTCTCAACCGCTGAAGTGTCCTCGTGATAGTTAGATTCTGTTGTCACCATGTGAAGGTTCCACTCAGCTTTAATGGAAGACGTTGAATCTTGCATTGTTGACATCTCATGCTGTAGGGTGGTTGTTCTGGTGGATGCGCTCTCACGTAGATCTTGTACAGCCATTTGTACAAGGTTCTTCTTCCTAGAATTAGAATTTGCCAGAAGTTCTGCTACTTTCTCTAGCAATTGCCTTTCTTCATTCTTAGCACATTCCTACAAGACAGAGAAAGAGACAGTATTAAAGCGTGCATACACAAGGAATGTGTCAAGAAAGAACCGGAAATCACCTCAAACTTGTTTTCAAATTCACTCAATTTCTTGTGGTTAACCGTCTGTGCTTCTTCCACTATCCCGGTTAGTTTGGTAGCATGGGTGTCTAGAGTCTTGAAGAACTCCACTGTTACTTTCGAAACTGACCTTGCTGAATCCACGGCTTGTGAATGTGCCTGCACAATATCTCCAATGTTTCAACCAAAAATGACTGATATTAACATTGTATACACCACTTTTAAAGGAAGATTACTAAAACCTTGCGTTGTTGCTGAGCAAATGCGATAAGCTTCTCTTCCTGTTTGTTAAGACTGCTTTGGAGATCTTGTAATAAGATGTGAGCCTCGGAAGCAAAACCCTTGAAGACCTACAAGGAGACAACAAAAGGAAGGAGACTGATCAGAACAGAGACGACACCAAATGGTATAGTTAAAAGTCCTCAAACTTACGTTCTCGAGTTCATGTGAATGTTTGGAAACTTCTGAGTTCAGGCTACCAAATGTTGACTGTGAATTTCCATCTAGCTTCACAGCTATATTATCAAGAGCTTCGATGCCAGAACCGTACACTGCCTTCAGTTTTGTAAGTCTCTCACGGAGTTCGTCAGTAGCCTTTACAATTAAAAACCAAAGAGTGAACTCATAAGTGTTTCAACCAAAACAAAACAAAAAGTGACTCACCTCAGATTTAGTCGATACAAAGGACTCCATGTCTTCCTCCATGTGTTTTAGTTGAACCTCTTGTTGATTCACAGAAGAAGCCACAGTCTTATGCAATAGCTCAAGCTGTTGTGTGAGCTGTGACTGGAACTTTTGGATGAGACATCTGTTTCCATCCTCGATTTTGTCCTTCCTCTCTGCATTAACCAATAACATTTTATGATCCTCTCGTGAACATCTATCAAAAACAGAATTTGAAATTTTTTGGTCCATTACCTATTTTGGAAAACAAGTTGGAAACATCTGATGCTGCGCTTTCTAGCTCCGTCCGCAGCTGAAAAGCTCGCTCCACAAGTGATTTTTCTGATTTGAGGAGATTAGATATCACAAATTCCTTCTCCTTGATGGTTGCATTCGCCTGTCTGTATTTTTCTTCAAGATCAAACAATGAGTGCTCAGTTTCCTCAAGCTTTTTCTGATATTGGTAGAGAGAGATGCAGTTAGCTTTTTGATCAAAACGTATATATAGAAAATGTTTTAAGAGGATTTGTACCTCAGTTTTGTCAAGTTTCTCACTCAACTCTGCAGTTAAAAGCTTTTGAGCATTGTATAGCTCTTGAAGATCAATTACTTGCTGCAGAGCCAACATAATTGTTATAGAAATATCATGGGAGAGTAATGTTATATGAAACTAAATGATGCGGGCTTCATACCTTGTCCTTTGATTCTGACTGAAGTTCTAATCTTTCTATCTTTTCAGCCATTGCCTGTGATTAAAGCACAGATGAATAGAGTTACTTATACACTCAGGATTTGAAACGAGAAAGATAATCAGTTTTAGAGAAAACAAAAACCTTTTTCTCAGCCTCTTCTTGAAGATAACGGTCTTTTGGAATATAAATCCCATTTTTCTCCCTCGCCGCATATACCTCTAAGAAACACACAGGAGACTTATTAAGATTATAAATCCAAGGATTGTCTTGAAAATGCATGTTTTTAGTAATAAGTCTCTTTATTTAAATTTTTGACTGAGTAAAAACTTGTACCATTACATAAAATGATCATATACTTACCTTGCTTCAATCGGTCAATCTCAGAGTACAGATCTTTCATGACTGCAGATTTCATCATCTTTTGGTTGATCTGGAAATCAGGAGAAAATTGTTAGAGCCATTGTTTTCATGCAAAAATATAATACTGGGGAAGAATGTCGTTAAGACCCACCTCTGGTTTGTTCTTGATATTCTTGGCGCGATGTGCATAATCCAAAGTGCTTAGAGTCTCTTCTAAACAGTGAATTGAAGGTGAAATTGTGGCGATTACACATGTTTTAGTCTTTCCTCCCAATGAATCCCTCAAGAGCCTTGTCAATTTGCTATCTCTGTAAGGAATATGACCAGAGTGCTCAACAAGAGCATTAATGACACGGCCAAGAGTAAGTAAACTCTTGTTGATCTCTCCAGCTTCCCTGGCTCGCCCCTGCAATCAAACCGTCACCATTACTCATCAAACACTAGCTTCTTCAAACACTGCCTTGATAATAATACGTTACCTCTCGTGCACCAGAACGTGAGATATTCTCAGAACCAGCAAGGTCAACAAGATTCAGTTTCCCACATTTGATCATCTCTTCTCCTTCCGGAGTATTCTCCTTGATGTGAATAGTGATAGAAAATATCGAATGAGATCGACTACTCTGCTTGTTCAAAAGAGTTTCAGCCGTACGCCTTTTAGCAGAACCTTTCTCCAGTATCTTGTATATCTCATTCGCTGTACTCACTATCTCTTCTTCCAAGCCACGAACAAAGACACTCCCTTTCCCGTCTTCCATAAGAGCAATCGATTTCTTGGACTTCTCATCAACAACAAACTTAGTAGTCTCCTCTGGTGCTAAAAGATCTGATATCTCCTCGTTGTATAGTTCTAGGAAGGTCACCTTCATGCTATACTCAGCTCCCTGGGCCTCTAATATGTCGAAAATCTGCTTAACAGCTCTTGGAATAACACCAGCATCACTTGGGAACTCACCATTCTAAACATAACAACCGTAACAACGTATCAAATACCATAGAGGTTGGTAACCCCTCAGATCCGAAACCACAACATGTAATATTAGTTTCGTCCCAGCGGATCATTTTGAACAAGAAGCATACCTTTTTCCTTGCACCTCCTTCCATGGTATAGGTTTTTCCAGTACCGGTCTGACCATATGCAAAGATAGTACAGTTGTAACCTTCAAGTACTTCAAACACAATAGGACAAATGGCTTGATCATATAAGTCCTTCTGTTGAGAAGCTGGACCAAAAACCTGAGAAAATTCATTCACAGAGCAAAATGAGACAACAAGACACAACGATCAAGAAACAAAAACAAGCTTTTAAAGAACTCTTGCTAAACCTTGTCGAAAGCAAAATGTCTATCAATATGCTTTCCAGCAATACTCTGAGTAGCAGCAACTTCTCTACGGTGCTCATTACATGAAATCACAACCGGTGTATGTAATCTTGCCTCCTCCTCGCTCAATGGCCTTAATAAGAAGAACAGTGAGAAAGATTCAAAGTAAAAACACAAACATATACACATGTGCTTACCTGCAACGGAGAATGACCTGCACATTGACACCCTTTTCTTTATCATTTCTATTGGTTGAGTTTGAGTCAGAAGATCTGGACTCTCTGGCGGATTTATCACTTGATCGTGGTGTCTGAGCTGGAGAGAGAGATGCAACACCACCACCTCTTCTTTGCTGCATCGAATCTGATCTGCTAAAATTATCAACCATTTAGCTTCTCCCCCCTGCACAAACAAATCCCATCGCATCAACTCAGAAGCTAAAGTTACAAAAAAACTTCAAACTAAAAATCCTAAGAAAGTTCGCGGCTTTGATCCAAAGTTAGCAACTTTAGTGACTCAATTAAGCTAGATGCCCAGAATTAAGCTAAAGTTTCAAACTTTTCAAACTAAAAATCCTAAAAAAAAAGTTCCAAAGTTAGTAACTTTCGTGACTTCTCAATCCAACGGCCATGAATCATCATCAGCAAATAAAAAACAAAAATTTAATGCATTGCTGAATCTACTGAGATACAGAGCTATCTATGGATCTTTATCTCAATCGGATCAGAGTAACAAAAAAAGAAGAAGCTTTTGAGTAGTTACTTAGAAACGGGCAGTGAGATTTGAGGACTTGCAGAGAGTGGAGAAGAGTTCAGTAATGGCGGAATTGAAGAGAGAGAGAGAGAGTTGAAGTGCATTTATTGTTCCTTCTTCTCAAAGCAGAGATCAGAGAGATGAAGTAAAAGTAAAGAGATCATTTCCGGTTTAACGACGTTAGTGAAATCGGTTTAAGAAAGACCGAGCCAAACCGAGATTTCAGTTCCGGTTCGGAGAATTAATATCCTCATCATCTTGTATCTTTTTTAGTTATTTTTGTTAGATAAAACAAAATATATGTAATACGTGTTTACTAATTTGATTAATTATTTTTGAGAGTTTATAGATGAAGCAGAATTGTGAAAATAATCTGGGTTGGTTTAAAATGGTTATCGGTTAAGTTTGGTTTATTTTGATTACAACGTTTTGTTTTTGTTTACGGCGTTAAATAAATCGTTTACTTGAATCACTAAACCACTGTTTTCATTCTTTTATGTTATTAAACTAATATTAGATTTTGTTTTTACGCTAAATTCTACAGTATTTAGATTAGAAGACAATTCTTCTTTTTTCCTTTTCAAAATGTCAGATTAGAAGACAATTTTGTCTTCCCGTTTTGAGGGGAAAAGTTGGAGCCTTTTTAGATTTTATCTACTCAATTTTAAATTAGCTCAGTTCCATTAACTTAAATTTAAATTTTCAAATTTGAAATTTGAGATATTAGTTTGTTAATCAAAAATAAAAGATACTCCCTCCGTTTTATATTAAGTGTCGTTGTAGAGAATTTTTTGTGTTACAAAATAAGTGTCGTTTTCGGTTTTCAATGCAAAATTTATTAATTTTATTATGTAATTTGTTTTTCTATTGGTTAAAATATGGTTAGGTGTATGGGTAATTGTGTTTTTATATAGGAAATATGTAAAATTAATTGTTTTCTTAATCCGTGTGCATAGCTGTAGAGTGACACTTATATTGAAACAGAGGGAGTATTAGTTTCGTAAACGGGCTGTTTTCCCTAATTCTGAACCTTAAATATTTTTTTTTATACTTATACATGATGCAAACCATATATATTTTGAGATTATGGATCGAAGTATCAAACCTAAAACATATTCCTTGCGTTTCAAAAAATTAAACGTTTTAGTATTTTCACACATATTAAAAAACATAAAATTTTGATTACCAATACATCATTTATTATAGATAACAAATCCCTATATTTATTAACCAATAGAATTTTAAGAAACACAATTA
This sequence comes from Eruca vesicaria subsp. sativa, assembly GCA_932364175.1. Classification (NCBI taxonomy): domain Eukaryota; kingdom Viridiplantae; phylum Streptophyta; class Magnoliopsida; order Brassicales; family Brassicaceae; genus Eruca; species Eruca vesicaria. The sequence continues at coordinate 137,277 of CAKOAT010737376.1, read as the reverse complement.
ATTTTTTTGAAATCTATAATTTTACATTAAATTATACATTGAAAATGTAAAAGATACATTTTTTGAAACAAATATTATTTTCTGGAATGTTCATCTTTTTAAAACGGAGGGTGTATTTTTTCAGACAAAACAGTTCTGTAATTATTATTTTTGAATAAAACATTTGTGTAAATCTTACAAAAGTCAAATGTGGCACCATGAACATGTCTACATTTCATAGCAAACAAATGTGGTTTTCAACTATTCTATCACATCTCCAGACATTGAAAACTAAGATTAATAACTCTTCGTAATCAGTTAATTAATTATGTAAAACCAATTGTCAATGTTAGACCACAATTAATGTCCTTGGACTTTGTAGGGAAAAATAGTTATAGTTTATTAGCCAACGAACTATTGTGAGTATGTACATACAGGTTTGGCAAATATGTATATCAGTATATATAAATGTTTGGCAATAGGTGATTCTATATGAGCTCGATGTGTTTATTTAGGAGTGAATAAAGAAGAAACAAAGAAGCTTGAGGGAAAAGGAGAAGGAAAGTGGGGTTAAGGAGCATGTGATATGATCCCTCAACATGTGGTCTTCTTTTTCAACGGTTTTGCTTTCTTTCTCCTCTCTCATTATCAACTCACACATCTGTATATATTTATATCGATCATTGTGTGTGTCAAACTCAGTCTCGCACTCATATCTACGCAGCATCTTTTGGTACCAACACACATGTGGGCATCGATACTATCATATATGTTGGAAAAGGTTTGGGATATTATTCAATCAGATTATTTACTTTTTGCAACATAGTATATGACCTAGGTTGCATGGAATCGGAAACAGATACGTGGAAACGAAACGTTTCCAAACGTGGAAACATGATTTTCAAAAAAATTAGAAATAGAAACGTTTTAGAAACGTCTATAATATATATATATATATATATATATATATGTATGATTAATCAACATGTAAGCTTTTTTTGTTTGATTTATCTAAGAGAGAAAAATTAAGTAATTTAAATATTTTTTTGTATATTTTATTACAATTATAATCAATAACTAGAAAAGTAACGCATGTTATCATTCGATAAAACTATGGAGCGACTTCATTCCAAATCAAACCATTATACTAAAATGATAACAAATATCAAAAGATAATATTAAAATATAAAATAATAAACATGTAATCATTAACATCAAATGTCAAATAGTTATTTTTTGTGTTTTTAATTAGAATCGCGAGTTTCCAAATCAGAAACACAAGTTTTCATCGTGTTTCCAAAATGAAATTTTCAAGAAACGTGTTTCCAAAGAGTTTCCTCGAGTTTCCAAGAGATTCTGATTCCAAAACGTTTCCGAAACATGAAACGGACCTTGAACGGAGTTTCCATGCAACCTAGTATATGACTGATGAACAGCTTTTTACTAGTGACATAACTTCGTTTTTATAATCAACATAAGTAATCTTAAAATTTTACCATTAGGTATAAAATAAAAATCGTTTTACAAAAATATCTGGACTTATTCTTGTTTTTGTAATAAGAATTAAGACACATTAAAAGGATTTAACTGGCTTCACATATAGTGTATCATTATATCCTTGATAATATTTTATCTGTAAATGTAAGTTTCAAAAAAAAAAAAATTTCTATATTCTAAAAAAAAAAAGAGTTTCTATATTCGCAAAGCAGTGGTTAAAATTCTAAATAGAATTGTTTGCAGTAAATGGACTCGAACTAAGCAAGAACCGCATGCATTCCGAGACAAATAAGACCATGTTTATTGCAGGTCCCTTAAGTTGGGTCCCTTAGCGTACGGTCCCTTAGCTTTTAACTGAAAACGCTAAGGGACGTCCCTTAAATCCCTTATATAAGAGACGTCCCTTAACGTTTTCAGTTAAAAGCTAAGGGACTGTACGCTAAGAGACCCGTTTTAAGGGACCTGCAATAATCATGCTCTAAATGATTTTAGGCGTACATATTGATGCATACGTATGTATACATCACATGTCATGTATATTATTTATATTTAATACAATTTGCTTGCATTACACACTATCAAAAGTAACTGCACCTGCTTGTGTCTTACTTCAACTGTTTTTTCTCTCTTTTGGAAATATACTCCCCTCTGATTATTTCAGTACAAAACACTAGAAAAAGGAAAGTTATCACATGCATTGTTTTGGAGGTTTTGATTCCTTCCACTCACCTGCCTTTGCCTTCACCTCTACACATTGTATTTCCAATGCTGCTATTACACGTTTTATTTGCTTACTTTGATCGAAAAGAGTACTCATAATTATGAAACGGCTTACGATATTGTTTTTAGGTTATAAGTTAATCATAAAAAAGAAGAAGTTAATCATAGACTCATAGTTGGAGTGTACAATTACAATATAAGAAAATACCCAAATGGATTTACAATGGTCCTAGAATCTGATATTTTTCAGATCTTTGTGGTTTGTGGACAGTTAGCCAATTGAATATTGATCTGAGATTTTAGATACAATTAATAACATCAAGCCAAATGGCTTGTCCTTTAGACCTAGATATCTTTCAATCTAACAATCTGATTGAACAACTTTTTATGCGATCAAATATCAAATAATTAATCGAGTACGGCTGGTTGCCATAGACAAAGCTTGTACACGTTAAGAAGATCTCATGCATGCTTAATATCTTGTAATTTTCATGTTGCCAAGTGAATGTTGGTGACATCTACCAGAAAGCTCTCCGTCATTATTGGAAATTTCAACACTCATTCAAGGAAAAAAACATGAAAGGATGATTACTATAAAGCGTTTAGAAATCATCTACAACAAATTAATGTATTTATTTTCACAAATTTATCTCCACATTTATATTATTTCTTTACTTCCCTGACTCTTGCAAGATCAGAGAATCAATGGCATCTCGTTGTTCAAAGATGCTTGTGTGTATGATGCAGAACAGAGAAACTGGATTTATTCAAACTAGAAGGTCAAGCTAAGGTGGGAGGTATACGGTGATAGCATACTTTGGGACCAAGTTCATGGTGACATCTGCTCTTTTTCATGAGTCAACGAGCTGGAGCAACAAGTATCATCCCAGTCATTTCAAAGGAAACTGAACCATTAATTTACAGAGACTGTAAATGGGACATTTAATTAACAAACACTTCCATCTGTCCACTAAAATCCACTGGCTAAACAAATGAAATAACTCAGGTGAAAAATCAACTTTTTCATTTCTAGTGCAAAAGAGTCTGACTATAAAGTTTATCATCTAGTGCTAAAATAGCTACTACGCTTGATCACTTTCAAGAGTCTGACTTCCACAATCGCTTTCATGTTGTAGAGAGATGCTTAGCCTTATTGTGAAACCTATGCAGCATAAAAAGTCATGACAATAGCGTTCCAGTAGCTAAAACTTCTCTCAGTCTCCATAGCGCTCCATAAACATTTTCTTCATCTTTCACTAATTGATTCTTCCATACATTACAAAATAACCTACTTTTGTATCAAAACATTAGATTCAAACTCGAGCGTTATGGAATCCTCAAAATTCAGCCCAAGCCTTTAATATACAGCAAAACACTGGTACTTTTTTTTTTCTACAATTCATTAGCAACTCTTAAAAAAACATTTAGAGAGATTAAGATATTTTTTATTTTATGGTTGGAAGACAATTCACTCAAGGAATCTCACAAACTCGAACAAGAAGGGTGCAAAAGGATGCAAATACAATCCTTCACACCACAACAATTATTTGAGGCAGTAAAGTAATAAATTCAACTGATTTTAAGCAATCACTATACACTTACAAGATTGCAACATGCTTTTATATGAAGAGGTTTATACAGTTGATACAACAGAAAGAGACGGCATTGCTCTTATTCTTGAAAACCAGTTTATCTTGGCAGATAGAGTGGCATGCACGGCATACCGGCCGCCGAGAAAGACTGTTGGATGCAATCTCAATCTCAAAGCCATTCAGTTTGATCACATGTCCAGGTTTCAGAAACGGGTATCTCCCTATTGCACACTCAACGTGTACAGTTGTGTTGCAATCAAAGCATCCGTAGAAATCTTGAAAATCCGGATGATCTGGTTTTACTCCCATTTCACAGGCTTCACAATGCAACGACATTTTTAAATATAAATTAGAATTCACTAGGCTAAGTGGATGAGTGTCATACTTGCATTTTATCAACAATGGCAGAGAGAAGCGTTTTGGATTCACATATAAACCACATTTGACACACATTCCCCCAGAGAGTGATGTGAGGAAAGACGAATGTCTGTGGGTTCCTCTGCATGGTGTATTATCAGCAAGGGAAGCACACTTTACATCCATTTTAAACTCACATTCCTCTTGGCAGCATTGATACATGAAACCACATGATTCTCGTTCACATTTAGAACAGTTGAAAAACCCTTCTTTGATGTTCATCATGTTCACCTCTAGGGTTAGCGGATGCCGGTGAAACGTGTGTTCCAGCTTCCGAGGAAGATTTGAACAAGTGTCATGGAGTGCAAAGTCACATTCTCCGCAACCCAAGAAACCATCAAAGTCAATGGGAAGGATGCATGCTTGACATACTCGTCCGCCTTCTTCATTTTCTTCACCATTTTTGTTAGATTTGGGTTTGTTATTGGCTTCCAACTTAAAACCAATTGGTGATAAGTGGATTGGCCCTAACCCTTTATATATTACTTAAGGTCCCTTTGATTTCCCGATGTGGAATATATTATCCCTAATACCCCTCCTCGAGATGATGGCTCTTATCGGCCAGAAATCTCGGAACTTTAAGACAGTTATACTCGGTCGAGCGAGTCAAATACGACAATTATACCTAGCCGGAAGGTTAAACATGACCTATATACCCGGTCGGAAGGGTAATTAATTAATTAGGAGTTTAGGGCTTTTAGGATCTGGGCTCTGATACCATGTTAGAACCCTAATATATCGGAGCGATAAGATCCTTTGACCTAAGATCCTTGGTTCCAAAAGTTGGGTTCATCGGAGCAATTGGTTTTAAGTTGGAAGCCTATAATAAACCCGAATCTAACATGGTATCAGAGCGATAAGATCCTTTGACCTAATTTAATACAACTACTATTACTATACCGATGTTGGGCCCTCTGTGGATGTTATTCCCACATTGTCCACGCTTCAGACCTAGATGTCTGAGCGTGAGGGAGGGTATTGATGAGAAACATCCCACATCGGAAATATAAGAATTAATCTACCACTATATAAAGGGTTGGAGCCAATCCACTAATCACCAATTGGTTTTAAGTTGGAAGCCCGTCCAACATCGGTATAGTAGTAGTACGGTATAGTAGTAGTAATTGTAGTAAATTAGGTCAAAGGATCTTATCGCTCTGATACCATGTTAAATTCGGGTTTGTTATGGGATCTTATCGCTCTGATACCATGTTAGATTCGGGTTTATTATGGGCTTCCAACTTAAAACCAATTGGTGATAAGTAGATTGGCCCTAACCCTTTATATATTACTTAAGGTCCCTTTGATTTCCCGATGTGGGATATATTATCCCTAATACCCCTCCTCGAGATGATGGCTCTTATCGGCCAGAAATCTCGGAACTTTAAGACAGTTATACTCGGTCGAGCGAGTCAAATACGACAATTATACCTAGCCGGAAGGTTAAACACGACATATATACCCGGTCGGAAGGGTAATTAATTAATTAGGAGTTTAGGGCTTTTAGGATCTGGGCTCTGATACCATGTTAAGGTAGATGGGCTTCCAACCTAAAACCAATTGGTGATAAGTGGAGTGACCCATCTATCTTATATATTGCTAGAGATCCCTTCCAATAACCGATGTGGGACCTTAGTCCCTAATACGCCCCCTCGAGATGATGGCTCTCTGGCATCAATCTCGGAATGTTCGGGCAAAGATCGATGGGCCGACTTTGGGCTGGATCGATAAGGATCGGGTTGGACTGCGTGGATCGTGGGCTCTGATACCATGTTAAGGTAGATGGGCTTCCAACCTAAAACTAATTGGTGATAAGTGGATTGGCCCTAGCCCTTTATATATTACTTAAGGTCCCTTTGATTTCCCGATGTGGGATATATTATCCCTAATAATTTTTGACACAAAGTCTCGTTAAATCATGGTGGTGACTAAAATGGCGGAGCGTGTTGCCATCTACCTCCATCAACGACGTAAAATCTTGATGATTAGGGTTACTTGTTTCTTCTTCTGGCTCTCGCTCCAAATCTCTGCCATCCCACGTATCTTTATCAGTTGCACAATATGAGTGGAGTTTATAATCACACGTCTTGTCAATACAAATATATCCTCCGCATCCGGAAACAACCGAGTCATAATAACATAGCTGACATTTCGTGTTAGGGTTAGGAACTTGAAAAGTATGAAACAAACGGTGTGGATGACGAGTGAGCTTTATAACCCTTGGCAAATTGATACACTTTCTGTGGATGAAGAAGTTGCAGGGCAAACATGCGTACATATTCATCTTCTCCTCATCGACTCTTCCGCAAGCATCACAGTTGAAAGAGTTCTTTTTGCGAATGAAGGTGAGCGTATGTTCATGTGTCTCTGGACGATCTATTGTCAGGTAATTCGACTCCATCAAAGTAGTTTCACATTCTTTGTGAAAATAGAAATCACATAACCAACAATAAAAACAATTGGAATCGATCATATTTTCACAAATAATGCATTTGCGTGGAAAAAAATGGTCGATATGTGGACTATACTCTTCAAGGAAATGTTTTGGATGAAAAGTGGTGGTGAGATTTTCCATAGGGGTTTTTTTTGTTACTTTAGGAAAACTCAAGTCTTTGTTTATAAACAACATTCATTGCATTTATAGAGTACTCATCATTTTGTGGAATGAAGGTATGGTTAACTTTAAAGATATTGCTTGGATTGCAAGAAAAAGTAAATTTAATGCCTTGCTTTATACCATGGACTTTACACTACTTTGCTTATTATATTATTTGGGTATAGAATAGCGTACGAATAGTATAAGATCACTTTAAATGATGCTTTCTTTCATCCCACGCAAATTTCTTTAACTTTGTCTAAAGTCAGTTGTTATCTGCATAACTGGGAGTTTGTTGTTCGTTTGTGAAATATTTTCAAAATTTAATACATAACTCAACTGATAAATTTTAAAATAGTTATTCGATAATAAAATAGCAAATGAGATGGAAGCGAAGTAAGACTTTATCTGTCATATATTAAAGAGAGTTGAAGAAAATATTCATTTCTATAGATACAATGGGACCAGTATGTTAACTGACTAGAATAAAATTTTGTGATTGTCCCATTGACTCTTCATTTGATTTTAGTTTCACCTTATGTGTTGCAGTTAGAGACATTTATCGTCCTGCTACTTCGCTTCATCACTTTATAGAGACACTTAGCCTTAATGTGAAACCTACGCTGCATATAACTCACCTCCGTAGCTCTATACATTTTTTTCTGCATCTTTCACAAACTCATACTTCCATACATTACAAAACCAACCTATTTTTTGTATCAAAACATTTGATTCAAACCCGAAATTAATGGACTCTTCCAAATCAAGCCAAAGCCTTCATTACACAAGAAAACATTGGTACCCTTTTACTAAAAGAGTTGCAATTCAGAGAGTTTTATATGATTTTATGGTTGGACGACAACCCAAATTCCAACAAGAAAGGTGGGAAAGGCTATAACCCTTACAATCCTTCACACATGACATGCTTTAGCAATCCGTTTTCTCTTTTCATCTGCCAATAAAATGATGCAATCTTTCTAGAGATTTACATTATCTCCCAAGTCAGAAGATTCGTTAGCTCAGATATAACGACCTTATGTGAGAGACAACAAACATATACTTCTAACTATATATTAGATTTTTGGTTTTCAGTTTTTTGTCAGAACATATGTCAATAAGAGCATGTCCAATGCTGATACTCTCTGCTCGATTACCCAGATATGATTTTTATATTATTTTATTATTATATTTTTTTAGTCTTTTTGTAAAATAAAAAAAAAGAAGGGTTAATCGTGGGATCCCATGTGACGGTGGATCCCGCGCACAGTAACATACCTGAGGGTTAATCAATCCTCGCAGAGGGATTTATTGAGTCTATGTTGGCTGCAAAACCAAGAAAATGGAACCAACATCTTTTTTTAATATTTTTTCACACGTGACTGTACAGTTAAAGATTCTTTAAACACTAGCGTTGGACATGTTCTAAGGCCATCTTTATCCCTAATGTCTCTTAATCAATAATTTTGTGTTAAAGATTTTAGTTAAGAGACACCTAAATTTTCTCCTCCATTGCAAGTCTCTTATCTAGGGAGTTCTTAAAAAAAATAGCTTTTTTGCAATGCTTTTAAACATTGTGTTTGCCAAAAACAGATTTTTGTAACTTTTTGCTATAGTTTGTCAAGTGTGATTTACAAAGAGAGCAATATAGTTAACTAAACAAATGGAAGAGCCAAAAAAAAAAAAAAACTGTGAAGGGAAGAAGAGTAAGAGGAGGACGAGTACTTATGGAAACAAAAACAAGGACACCACTTTGATTAATTCAATGATCTATGACCGAGAAATCATCATCAGAGATAGATTAATGATCTTGAGACAATTGAGAACAATGGGTTTAGTGATGAGCATTGCCTTCAACCTTGGGTGCCTTCTTTGTCATCTGTAGGTGAAAAAAAGCAAACCAACATTGATGATCACCTGCAAATATGCCACAAACGCATCATTTTTTAATGATCTTAAAGCTTCTTTTATTTGGTTCATAAACTCACTTATTATGTACATCTCATACTCAAATGAAATTTGTCTTTGCTAGCTAGAATCAACTTATCCAAGATTTTTTTAATCATCACAAATCAATATGTAGAAGAAAAAAAAGGTGTAGAACCTCATCAAAGACAGGGATACTTCCATCAACAAGACCAGTGTTTCCTCCGTGAGGAACAACAGCTAAACTCCTAGAATCACAATACTTAAGTATCTCAGACACCTGCAACAAAACACAGAATCTACCTTTAACACAAATAATCATCACAAATTCACAATGGTAAAAAAAAAACGATTATAATACTAAAGGGACTCAGAAGACTCATAAAAAAAACGATTATAATACCTATATCACATAGCCAATGGGGTCGCAGCTGCATTAGTAAGTTGCTTTTTAAATCAGTGTTCTTTTTTATTTAACATACCGATTATACTACTAAAGGAAACTCAGAAGATGATTGTAATCGCCTCTTTAACCGTATGAATATTTACTAATCTTCAGCAGTAGTGATGCAGAGATATATGATGTTTCAGTGAACTCATGTAACATCATGCTGGATCAAACTTCACCCCCAAAGTAGGTCAAAGATTATAAAGTTGAGCACAAAACACAGAATCTACCTTTAACACAAATATCACAATCATAATTGAGTTATATAATGTATTGTAGATTTATAGCAGATACGAGCACTTACGTAGAGTTATATAATCTACCTTCCAGGCCTTACGTAAGAGGCAGGCCTTCATCATTTTTCCGTTTTTATTTTTTTTTAAACCTAAGAGCCCACTTAAGAGGCAGCGTTAAAGATGCTCTAACCTCCAACAAAAAAATAATGCATTTGTGACTAGATTTGACAGTGACTAGATTTAGCACATTCAACCCCCACAAAATTAGGAATGATTTATACATACACAACTAACTTCTCTTCTACAATGATTCTTTGCAGGCTAATAACAATTAAAAGAAGAGATGAATTCCCAAAGACAAAAAGAAACGAACCTTGAGAGAGTTAAGGGATCATTTTGATTCCTACTGAACACAAGGGTATCGAGTAACATAGATTATTTTGATTCCTACTTAATTGTATACTTGTATCTTTTTTGTATACTTGTATCTATCGACCAACATGGTCAAGTGAATCATTGTATAGTGACTTTGTCAATTATCTGTTCATGTCAGACACATGAGAATTTTTGTATAAAAATTAGTAAAACGACTGCGTCTACCAAACTTAAAAACGACGCGTATTGAGGAAATAAGGGAGGGAAAGGAAAACACGCGAAAACGAAAACCACTCCCGCTATAATTCTTTGCCATTTCGTGTATCACGCGGATCGACTCTAACAACCGTTGATTATATCTCTTAATCGACGGCCAATACATACTCATTAATAGTATATATAACTAACTACTCTCTCCTTCAAATTTCACAAATCTCAAATCATTATTACTTAATCGCAATCTTATCCCATTTTCTCGAGAGATTTTCTTGTTTTGAAACATGTCTGGTCGTGGAAAGGGAGGAAAAGGTTTGGGAAAAGGAGGAGCCAAGCGTCACAGGAAGGTTCTCAGAGACAACATCCAAGGAATCACCAAGCCTGCTATTCGTCGTTTAGCTCGTCGAGGTGGAGTCAAGCGTATCAGTGGTCTCATCTACGAGGAGACACGTGGCGTCCTCAAGATCTTCTTGGAGAATGTTATCCGTGACGCTGTTACGTACACAGAGCACGCGAGGAGGAAGACGGTGACGGCGATGGATGTGGTTTATGCTCTCAAGAGGCAAGGAAGAACCCTCTATGGATTCGGCGGCTAGGGTTTTGAATCGTGTTGTATTGTACTTTCTTTGTTTTTAGTTAAGCTGTTGATTTCAAAGTTTGGTGTTAAACACATAAAAGAACAAAAAGTTGAGGATTGTAGTTGCAATTTGATTAAATGAATGTTAATTTTTTCTTGGTAGAGTTTGATAACCGGTTCGGTTTAATCATTTGTTCAAAATTGGTCTTTTAATTCATACCATAGATCAAATGATTGTGTCTTTTTCTATAAATAATACCAGTAAATCAGAACACTAGTTTTCGTAAAATCTGCCATATTCTAGAGAGAACGAGAAGGCAAAGCTTGGAGCCAGCTCTTCTTCCCTGAGCTTTCTCCGTGAATTTGGAACGATGCCAGCTCCGGGAAGCGAAGACGCCGTGGTGATCGAAATGGGGAAAAAGGCGGGAGAGCCGCATGTTATTACCGTTAATTGTCCGGACAGGACTGGTTTAGGCTGTGATATTTGCAGAATCGTCCTCGATTTTGGCCTTTATACCAAAAAAGGAGGTAAGATTTTGTTCCAGCAAGACCATACACCCACAACATGAATCATTCTTTATCTGTGAATTTTGCTTACAAACGTCTGAGTCTTGATTTTTTTTTTGTTATATGTTACAACGGATGAAGTATGGTGTTACATAGTTTGTATCTGTGTGCCCCTCTTAACCACCCTCCCGGGGAATGCAGTCACATACATCCCTGCATGTTTTTGTCACAAGATGTAGAAGACCCTGAAAGCATGATATAAATAGACTCATCGTTGGAGTGTACAGTTACAATATACAAGAAAAGAGTCTGATATCTTTCAGATCTTTGTGGAGAGTTAGCCAATTTATCTGAGGTTTTAGGTACAATTAAAATCATATCAATCAACCCGAACACTTCAGGTCTAGCTTTCTCAATGGACTTGGGAGTTTTGTGTTTGATTGGCTATTGCACTTGCATGACCGCTTTTCTTGCAATCCAAGTATCCAGCAAATCTTTCAGTCACATCATACTTTGGGACCATGTTCATGGTGACATTTGCTGTTTTTCATGAGTCAAAACATACATTACAAAACCAACCTATTTTTCGTATCAAAACATTTGATTCAAACCCGAGTTGTATTGAACCCGCCAAATCAAAAGCCCAAGCCTTCAATACACAAGAAAACACTGGTACCTTTTTTAATTAAAAGAGATGCAATGCTGAGAGTTTTATATGATTTTATGGTTGGAGGACAACAAACACTCAAGTAATCTCACAAACTCCAACAAGAAGGGTGTGAAATGCTGCAAACACAACCTTTTACACATACAAGATTGCAACAGCCTCTTCAACGAAGAGGTTTATACAGTTGATAGAACAGAAAGAGACGGCATTGCTCTTATTCTTGAAAACCAGTTTATCTTGGCAGATAGAGTGGCATGCACGGCATACCGGCCGCCGAGAATTAATGTTGGAAGCAATCTCAATCTCAAAGCCATTCAGCTTGATCACATGTCCAGGTTTCAGAAACGGGTATCTCCCTATTGCACACTCAACGTGTACAGTTGTGTTGCAATCAAAGCATCCGTAGAAATCTTGAAAATCCGGATGATCTGGTTTTACTCCCATTTCACAGGCTTCACAATGCGACGACAACCATGATTTTTTTTCAGAAACACGTAGGGTAAGTGGATGAGTGTCGTACTTGCATTTTACCAACTTCGGCAGAGAGGTGCGTTTTGGATTCAAATAAAAACCGCATTTGCTACAAATTGCTCCAGTGGGTAATAGGTAGGGAGAGTGTCTGTAGGATCCTATGCATAATGGATCAGCAGCAACAAGGGAAGCACACTTCACATCCATTTTAAACTCGCACTCCTCTCGGCAGCATCGGTACATGAAACCACAAGATTCTCTTTCACATTTAGAACAACTGAAGAAGCCTTCTTCGGTTATGTCCACCTCTAGGGTTAGTGGATGGCGGTGAAACGTGTGTTCCAGCTTCCGAGGAAGACTTGCACAAGTGTCATGGAGTGCGAAATCACATTCCTTGCAACACAAGAAACCATCAAAGTCAATGGGAAGGATGCATGCTTGACATACTCGTCCGCCTTCTTCATTTTCTTCACTATTTTTGACACAAAGTCTCGTTAAATCATGGTGGTGACTAAAATGGCGGAACGTGTTGCCATCTACCTCCATCAACGATGTGATATCTTGATGATTAGGATTACTTGTTTCTTCTTCGGGCTCATCTCGCTCCAAATCTCTGCCATCCCAGATATCTTTATCAGTTGCACAATATGAGTGGAGTTTATAATCACACGTCTTGTGATAAATACAAATATATCCACCGCATCCGGAAACAAACGACTGATAACAAAGTTGACATTTCGTGTTACCGTCAGGAACATGAAAAGTATGAAACAAGCGGTGTGAGTGACGGGTGAGCTTTATAACCTTTGGCAAATAGATGCAATTTTTGTGGATGAACAAGTTGCAGGGCAAGCATGCGTACATATTCATCTTGTACCCGTTGACTCTTCCGCAAGCATCACAGTTGAAAGAGTTCTTTTTGCGAATGAAGGTGAGCGTATGTTCATGCGTCTCTGGGCGATCTATTGTCAGATTCGACTCCATTAAAGTAGTTTGACATTCTTTGTGAAAATAGAAGTCACATACTCGACAATAAAAACAATTGGACTTAAATCATTGTGTAGTGACTACACGGCGTCGTATTAAGGAAAGGAAAACGCGCGAAAACGAAACCACCCCCGCTTTAATTTTTGTGTATCACGTGGATCGACTCTAACAACCGTTGATTATATCTCTTAAATCGACGGCCAACACACACTCATTAATATTCACTGGGACTGCGATCTACACATGAGATTGTAATGTACCATCACTATATAAACTCACTACTCTCTCCTCTTCTAATTCACAATATCAAATCAATTATCCCTTAGAGCAATTAATCCAATTTTTCTTGTTTGAATCATGTCTGGTCGTGGAAAGGGAGGAAAAGGTTTGGGAAAGGGAGGAGCCAAGCGTCACAGGAAGGTTCTCAGAGACAACATCCAAGGAATCACCAAACCTGCTATTCGTCGTTTGGCTCGTAGAGGAGGCGTCAAGAGAATCAGCGGTTTAATCTATGAAGAGACACGTGGCGTCCTTAAGATCTTCTTGGAGAATGTTATCCGCGATGCCGTTACCTACACAGAGCACGCGCGGAGGAAGACGGTGACGGCTATGGACGTGGTTTATGCTCTCAAGAGGCAAGGAAGAACCCTCTATGGATTCGGCGGCTAGGGTTTTAAAATTGTGTTGTCTTCTAAATTAAGCTGTTGATTTCAGAGTTTGGTGTTAAACACAGAAAACAACAAAAGTTAAGGATTGTAGTTGCAATATGGTTAAATAAATCAATGTTAAAAAATTTCTTGGTAGAGTTTGATAACCGGTTCGGTTTAATCATAACAACATTTCAAATTTGGTCTTTTACTTCAGAACATTAATTAAATGATTTGTCTTTTTTTTAATATCAGCAAATCATCTCCAATATTCTAGAGAGAACAAGAAGACGAAGTTTGGAACTAATTCTTTACTTTCCTTCCCCTGAGCTCACTCGTCGTGAAATTTGAATGATGAGAGCTCCGGGAAACGAAGACGCCGTCGTGATCCAAAATGGGAAAAAGGCGGGAGAGCCGCATGTTATTACTGTGAATTGTCCGGACAGGACCGGTGTAGGCTGTGATATTTGCAGAATCGTCCTCGATTTCGGACTTTATATCAAAAAAGGAGGTAAGATTTTGTTCCGGCAAGTTCATAGCCCCCACAATATGATTCATTAGTCCTTTTTCTTTCTTTGTGAATTTTGCTTACAAAAGTCTGAGTCTGATTTTTTTTTTGTTAGATGTTACAACGGATGGAGTATGGTGTTACATAGTTTTATGGGTGATTCCTCATTATGATCATCTCAAGTTGAGATGGTCACATCTCAAGACACAGCTTGTATCTGTGTGCCCCTCTTGCCCAACCTACTTCGTACTCAACTTGATGTCTCCTTCTCCCACTTCAACACCTGTTTACTTGCTAAACTTCTTCTGCCTTGACCGAACCGGACTCTTACATGGTACTGTCTTTTATATTGGGTTGCTTTCTCTTGTTAATGTTGTCTTGAATGTGTTTAAGATGTTTTTGCAGATGTTACTCAAGTATTAACTGAGCTTGAGCTCTCAATTCAGTCCGTTAAGGTTACCACCACGCCTGATGGGAGAGTTCTTGACCTTTTCTTCATTACAGATAACTTGTGAGTGAGTAATGCATATTCCAGATATCATGATTATCTAATTTATTATTTATTTTAGGTATTTATCGTGATTAATTAGAATTATCAGAGTACTCTCAATCTTGTGAACTGTAAATGAAGACATTGATTCTTAGGTATTTTTAGAGTAAATAAGAATGTTTGTATATACATCAGTGAGTTTAGACAATTTAGGGATCTTTTTTACACAACAATCTGGTGATTCTTATTTGTAGTACTGTTTACAATTTGTCTGCTCAAGGGATCTTTTAAACACAAAGAAGCGGCAAGAAGAGACACTAGAGAAGTTTCGTTCTGTCTTGGGAGAATCATGTCTAAGCTGTGAACTCAAGTTGGCTGGTTCTGAGTATGAATATCATCAGAACACTCCATCTCTTTCTCCACCAGTGGCTGAGGAGCTCTTTATGTCTGAGCAGCAGCTCACAGATGAAGAAGACAATCGCGCGCAGGCTCTTAGTGATGATATGATAAAAAAGCTGAAGAATTCCTCTGTTGTCACAGTTGACAACTCTTTCAGCCCGTCTCACACATTACTCCAAATACGCTGCGTTGATCACAGAGGCCTTCTCTATGATGTATTAAGAACATTGAAAGACTTTGACGTTAAGGTAAATGTCAAAACCATTATTAGTACAAAGCTTTGCTCTGTGACTATCTCTCAGTTTGTGTGCAGATATCTTATGGCAGGTTCTTGCCTCAAACACAAGGTTGTAAGGATATAGAGCTATTTGTACAGAGAGATGGGAAGAAGATGGTGGATATTGATGAGCAACGTTCGTTATGTTCACGTCTGAAAGCAGAGATGCTTCATCCGTTACGTGTCATAATTACAAACAGAGGACCAGACACTGAACTTGTGGTTGCTAATCCAGTTGAGCTATCTGGGAAAGGAAGGCCGAGAGTGTTCTATGACGTTACTCTTTCACTAAAAGTGCTTGGAATCTGCGTTTTCTCGGTAAGAGACAAATATTTTTCACAGAAATGTTAGAATTAGTCATTCATTGTCTGTTTTTTTATTATCTTGTCAGGCTGAAATAAGAAGATACAGGGCTAGTGACCGAGAATGGGAAGTTTACAGATTTCTTCTGGATGAGAACTGTTCGTTTCAGCTCGGTAGTGCTTCTGCAAGGAATGAGATAGCTAATAAAGTGAGAAGAACATTGATGGGTTGGTGAAGACGTGGTGTGCCTTCTATTGATGCGGCATCTAAATGCTTATATCCTTTTAGCAGTTAGTAAATCAGCAAAAGCTTATCGTCAGGGCTTAGTATCCCTTTTATGTTTATATCAAACTGATAGGTTCTTGTGCATGAGAGTGGTTTGAAGTGTCCACATTAGACCTTCACCTCCGATCATCATATGAGAGTACTTGTTATATGCATCTTGTATTTGGTTTGGGTAATCAATAAAGGAAGCTGTTTCAGATATATAAGTGCCATTTCTTGTTATGCTCTCTTTATCAAATCAAAAGCAGAACCAGACTAGAGTGGTATCAAGACTCAAAACGCGTGAGATCTTAGCTGGTTTGACTTACCCTTAACAACCTCACACTCTTGTGTTGTGGTCATGTTGATCAACCTTTAATGGCATGAATGCGACATCTCGTGCACACAAACGCCTACAATTGTTTCATATATTTATGAAAGCAACATTTAAAATAATACCACACCAAAAAGTGTTCATCTTCTTCAACACAACACATTTAGAAACTCAAAAATAGTGAAATCTGCATATAAAGATAGAACAAAGAAACAAACACAAGACACCAAAAACACCCATAAAATAAAGTTGTTATAGGTTCATACTCTTCACACCATAACTTTTTTAAAAAGTAACATCACTTTGAAATAATATTAGATCATACAAGGGATCTACATAAACTTGTATGGTGATTACTATTTTCTAGTTGGCACGGCTTCGGAAAACATCAAGATCCATCTCAGTAGGATCAGTAGCTTGAAGCTCAACTTGAATCCCATCAAGTTCCCTCTTAAACCTATCCTTAGAGCTAGCGTATATCATCTTACTCCTCACCTTCGCCGTATCAGGACACCTTTTCCCGCCAAAAAAAAACAAACATTAATCCGCATAACAAAATTTTCAAAAGAAAAAAACAAAACAAAAAGAGTTTATAATTACCAGGCGATGAAGAAGATCTTGCTCTTCTGGCAATTCTCAGCAGTGACGAAATCGAAATCATAAACGGCGTAACGGCATTCATCAGCAGGAAGAGTGGCGGCAAAGTCATCATAGGTTTGGATAGGTTCACCGACTTTCTCGACGACGACTTGCTTCTGCTTCTCCTCGATCTTGTAAACGACGAAACGGTGCGTTCGCTTCGTTTTGAGTTCTAGGAATCTTAGCTTGCAGTCGTCGTGCACTGCCATTCCTGATGCCGCGTTTGCCTGTTGAAATCCAAACAACAAAGATCATAGTCAAGGCCGGAGCTAAGATGTTGGGGGCTTAAAACATTTCTTAAGAACTCTAAAAATTTTGGGGGCCAATATATCAATGTTTAGGGGTTTATTCCTAGGTTAAATTTTTCTAAAACTTTTGGGGGCTAAGGCGAATGTTTGGATCGGCTGTGTCCAAATCCGGCCCTGATCATAGTTATTATTATTGTTATTGTCACACATCTATAATAATAATAGTATATGATTAGATTGTTGCATAGTTGATAATTATATCAATCTGAGATATTACATGATTAAATCAAAACAACTTTAACTTAAACGCTGCTTTGATCCTAGATTGTAAAAGAGATCTAAATCAGGAAGCGAAATCACATAAAATAACAAATATCAGAGATCTAGCGAAAGCACTAAGGGAGCTAAATCGGTAGTCGAAAGATTTATATCCGACACGAAACTGAAATATAAGATAGAGGAATTGAAAGAATAAAATTGAGCTTACCATCGCTGAAGAAGCACTCTAGTATTGCAAATTCGAACTTAAACGAAAGGAAAAAAGAAGGTATTTTCTTCGGGCGGCTACAATCGACGGTTTCTTTTCTTCAGCTTTTTTCGGCGAGACACATAGACAGCTTACCAACTTATATAAGATATTTTTTCTCAATAATTACCATCATTTTTTTTTTTAAATAGTTAATTTAAATGATAATTAGTTATGAATATTTACCATCTTTTTTTTTTGTTAAATAGTTAATTTAGATGATAGTTAGACGTCAACAATTTTTTTTTCGAAACAAATATAGACACATTTCAAAAAAGAAGTATACATACTACTTGGATCTAATGTTTTCCAATATATACTTGTAAATGAAACTGCATATCACTCGAAAATCTATAAACTTGATTATGTTTATTTTGTGTCACAAGTTTATTGTTGACTGTTTACAACAACAGCAAAAACAATGGTCATACTCGTCCTGAATAATTGGAGGAGAATGGTCATTCTTTATATACTTTGTCAAAAAACGGCCATGGTTTATATTTTTGGAACATATCTACTACTCTACACAGAAATGTTTTTTTAATTATGTATGTAATAATAGATAACTGAACGACATGCTAATTTGGTTTGTACATGAATCGGTTTCAAATTTTAAATACTCTGAATCTTGCAGACAGATCTACAAAGTTTCAGTATAAATTATTAATGCTTGTTTACTTTATCATAAAGCTTTTAGATCGAAAAAAGTCCCATGAGCTTATAGCTTTTAAGAGCCAAAGGCATGGAATGTTTTGTTAAAAATAAAATGTATAGGTATAGAAGGTTAACGAAAAAATGAAAATTTAATAGATACTTTAGGGGGTCGGTAATGACGTAATGGAGATAAATAATTACATGAAAATAAAAAAACAACGGCCAATAAAATAGACAAAAATGATATATTCCATCTTGGAAAATGAACGTAGACTTTTATGTATTTAAGGAGTATGTTAATTGGCATCGAATATGTATGCCTTTTTTGAAAAAGAAAAATAGAATTCAAATGAAAGGTCCATGACACCAAATGGCGCTTTCGGCATCTCTCGGTTGGCTCCACCGTACGCTCACTTTTCATTAAAACCGTGATGGAAACTAGCGGTGGGGAGCTGGTAACTTCCAATAAAACATTGTCACGTGGAAATTGGTGGCGTTTAAAAAACATCAACCCTAACTTTGCATTCTTAAGCCTCACCACTTTTAAAGTTTACAGCCCATTAGTTCTACAAGGCCCAATCTTCATAGGCCAGATTGATTAAAAAAATGAAAACGCACGGTTTTACAAAGAAGGCTGAAGCAATTCTCACAAAATGCATGTGTTTCATTGTGGAGCTGATGATCTCAGCTAAATTATGTAACGAAGTCTACACGGTTAACGTTTCAATGCAGAATTACACATGGTCCTCCGCTTTCTTACTGTTCATATTGGTTGTCACTTCCTCCATGTTCTTGGCAACTTCAACAAATATTAGTCTACCATCTACAATCTGAAACCAGAGAAACAACAAACAATATAACCAAATCAAACATCAGTCCATTTATGAAGAAACTCAATTACGTTATTACTTCACACTGAAAGAAACCAAATTCCATAAAGCTTCACAGTTCAGACCCTAGTCGGCATTTTTTACGGTGAATTGTATTAAAGTCAATCAAAATATAAATATCACTAACAAGAGGATTAAGTTTGAGACATTTGTGACATCATGAATCCATAACAAGTTTAATCACTGATTAGCATATAAACAACAAAACTAGAAACCTATTGAAAGAGTTAAATGGAGAAGCTCAATTGGATCTTCTCACCTTCCCATCCAACCTTTTTAACGCCTTTTGGGCATCATCCTCAGATTCGAATGTAACAAAACCAAACCCTTTTGGTCTCTGCGTTTCTGGATCCCTGATCAGCCGAGCTAAATAAACCCACCCACAAGAACACAAATCAGTCAAGGAACAAAAAGAATCATAATCGACTCTTAAGAACATATTGAACCTTGTTTGATTTGGCCGAAAGAAGAGAAGAGTTGCCTCAGAGATCGTTCTGTGGTGTAAGCAGATAACCCTATACACAAGAACAAAATCTAAGACAATGTAAACAGAGGAAGAATCTAATCAGAGAATATCATTTATCTTACTGCTTACGAACAGCTGAGCTGAGAATCTATTTGCCATCTCAAACAGCAAAAATAGGATCAAAGTTCACAAGTGCGACAATTTTATGGGGTAAAAAGGCAAACGACGACGTTTCATTAAAAAGACATAGGTAAATGCAAACGACGGCGTTTCATTTAAAGAGACAACCTTGGGTTAGCCAAGAACGGTTAAACAAACCAAGAAACTTGATAACGGATAAATAGATTGGTTTTGCTTTAATTCGTCGAAATAGATTGGTTTGATTTGATTACATCGAAACACGAAAAAACAAGAACATAAAAATCAAGAAAACCCTAATTTCCCAACGCCGTCACCAAATTAAGAACTAGTGAATTTCGTAACGGCCTTAGTTCCTTCAGACACAGCATGTTTCGCTAACTCTCCAGGAAGCACAAGCCTCACAGCGGTCTGAATCTCCCTGGAAGTGATGGTAGGCTTCTTGTTATACCTAGCGAGCTTCGACGATTCCTGAGCGAGCTTCTCGAAGATATCGTTAATGAAGCTGTTCATGATCCCCATGGCTTTGCTTGAGATCCCGATATCTGGATGAACCTGCTTCAGAACCTTGAATATGTAGATCTTGTATGTCTCCACGCTCTTCTTCGATTTCTTCTTCTTCTTCTCGACGACGCCGGCGCCGGCTTCCTTGGGGAGCTTCTTCCCGGCTTTGGGAGCTTTCTCCTCTGCTGGTTTCTTCTCGGCCGGCTTCTTTTCTGCCTTGGGTGCCATTCTTGAAAGTTTTGAAGGGTGAAGAGGTGAGAGTTAGTTAACTTGGGAAGGTTAAAGAATGTGTGTTCTTCTAAATAAACGCCGAGTGGTATATATACGATAATAAGAAAGATTCTTATTGGTCAGTAGATAATTCGCAAGGATCGATGACGTGGAGGTTTAATGTGCCGTTAGATTAGACTAATACGTCAGTACAGCGAATGGTATAGATTTTCCTTTTCTAAGAGTGTTACTTTTTAATTGGGCCAGATTAAAATATATATATCTATAACGGGCTACAGTAAGCCCACTAAAGTAATGAACTTAATAATGTAAATCGTATGAAAAAAAGTTCCAATAAAACCAAGAACCCGAATTTTGTTATGCCTTTGTAGTTTGTAGCTCTACTTTTCATTTTGAACGAGGGACGTATGAGAGGGTGATACCGAGTTTAAGGTTAGAGAATCTCCAGGAAGTTTGATGATGTTGATGAGCACAGGCCTGGTAAGATCGTTGTTGAGCTAAAGGGAAGGCTTAACAAATGTGGTGTTATCAGTCCTCGTTTTGATGTTGGTGTTAAGGAGATTGAGGGTTGGACCGCTCGTCTACTTCCTTCCAGACAGGTTCGTCCACAGACAACTATCTTGTACTTTTTCAATCATGTTTCTTTGTTTCTGCTTTTGGAAGTAATCTTTATTACTTCAAATTGGTAGAAGATCTTACATTGTGAAACCAGTACCGGTCCTGACATGGGAAAGACCAGAAGCAATTTTCTAAAAATTGGCCGTTTTTATAAGAATTTTTATATACTATAATAATAATTTTCTTATAAAAAAGGCTGAATTTTTCAAATATCTTTTGAGGGCCGGAAGCGGTTGCTTGTAATGCTTCCCTTCAGGGCCGGTACTGTGTGAAACCCTCCCTTTTTTTTTTCTTGCAAATAATATTAAGTTGTTCCTGTTAGGGTTTAGTCGAGTTTTAAGTTGTCATGACTCTTTGATTAACCTAACCTTGCAATTTTATAAGTTAATTAGTTGACAAACGTTTTTATGTGCAGTTTGGTTACATTGTTCTGACCACCTCTGCGGAGATCATGGATCACGAAGAAGCCAGGAGAAAGAATGTTGGTGGCAAGGTTCTTGGCTTTTTTTACTGAAGCAGCTTCACCTTGGAAAGTTAGATTGACCTCACTGTTCAAATACTAGTTTTTTCTTTTCTTATTCTTGTTTTTGACTCGTCAATTAATTGCTATATGTGGTTGCTCAGATGCTTAAATACTGTGGATAAATTGACAAATTGATTTCAGTTTTTCGGTTGGGAAAGACTTTAGCGAGTCATGAAGCGGGACATTGAATGTTCGTTACGAAACTTCCACTAACTCTAGACCGAAAAAGACCCGACAATATAAAGTTCCTCTTTTGTGTTAAACGTCTTGATTCTGACTTTATGTATTCAGAAATTTTAAAGTTTGCCGACAAAAATGTTGTCGAAATCAGCTTTTATGTCACGGACTTTTCTTGAATCAAAATGTGTGGTTTTAGCACATTTCTACTCTGGGGTGATTGTTAAGTAGTTTTCAACCAAAACTTACACGTGGCTCGTAGAGAAAAGATTTACGAAAGCTTTTAAATGAAGTGTTTTTTATGATTTCTTTGAAGGTGTACAAATGAGGCTCTCCCCCTTTTATATTTAAGTTCACCTCTTCAATTAAAAATGTTTTGGTGAGTCTGACTCCAATGGTAAACATGTGGAATTAACTGTGGTGATATGACAATCACGCGAGTTAAATTTGACAAATATAATAACCTATCTCCTTTATTGAGTTATCATGGTACAGTATATTTGACAGCTTTCCAATATCATCCCTTATATATTAAAAGAGAAGCATTTTGCATTAAATGCGTTCACATTGAATTTGAGACAATGCTGACGTGTCACTTTCAGAATGCTTCTCACAAAAAATATTGCCAAATTCATAAACCAGATTATCTAACTTTCCATATTTCGTGTCTTGACATATAAAGAGACCCAACTACGAAAGAATCTCGGCCAAGTTTACGTGTCATAGTTTTTTCGCACTTTCTCACAATTCTCTTGCGATGATTCATCTGTAACAAAGAGACCAACTACGCCATGTGATCCTCAAAAAGATCGAGATAAGTAAATCGAAGAATGTATCTCTCATGGAGGAAAGTGTCGTTCAGTGACTTCGCGAGACAAAGACGAGAAACTCGAGATGAAAAAACTCGACTTAAGCGGTATAGGAAGCACGGTGATTGGAGTAGAGAGAACACTGAAAGGACTACTCGATGAATTAATAGTCAGCGAGGGTGTACAAGCTCGTATGGATGGCATCATGTTTCAGCAACTTGGCCGAGATTCTTTCGCAGCTCCTATCATTGATCTTCTTAAAGATTACCTCAGCTCTCTGCGATGATTCCGTTACAAGGATACGTTATTTATTAAAGACTTTCATCAATGTGAACCTGCTGTGTCTCTCTCTCAGTTTCAAACCTTAGCAATTATCAGTTTTGCATAATCTCGAACATATAAATATGAACCTGCTGTGTCTCTCTCTCAAACAACAATAATGAAAACCTCAGTGAGCACCATCGTCTTCTTCCTAAGAGCTCTCTCCATTTCAGCTATCTCCTTATCCAAGGAGAGCCCTGTGGAGGGTTGCATTAATAGAAACATTGCCCAAGCGCTCACTTCTTCTCCTTCAGACAAACCCACAAACCCTAATCTCAACCTTGAAGACGAGTTATGCAAAGACGAGACACAAATTGTCAGGTACTTCTTGGAACTGAACGGTAAGTTCCCACGTCACTACCTCAAGGCAATGTGCAACATTTTCGGAAACAACGAAGCAAAAGTGAAGGACTATGTTACTACCAAATGTGGATTATTACGTGTTTAACTAGGAGTGTCAAAGAGAGTTGTCTGTAAGATTGAAGATATACTACTACTTATTATCATATTCACGTGCATGATTGTACATGGTCCCTAACGATATTCATATTTATGAGAAAGCATGGTCACTAACGATCTTCGTCTTCACAAAGAAACCTATTTGACGTATCTTTACTGGAAATATATATAATGCAAGTTTCTTGTACAAAGCATGAACTTCCCAATATGTATTTGACGTATTTTGTTTAAACCGAGAACTCCTTTTTTTATATTTGGTTAAACCATTTGGTTTCGACTACTCTGATATTGAATCGACTACTCGGATAGAACCGTTGGTTTCGACTACTCTGATATTGAATTGAAACGGTTAATGTTTTCTTGGCCGGTTCGCAGTATTTGAGTGTTTGGCAAGGTTTATTAATGATTATAGGATATTTTCATTTATTTAAAAAGTTTGGTTTATGGCAATATTGACATTCTTGTGGTCGAAGTAAATTACTGACCAAGGCAAAGATATTTACATTTAATTATCTTGTGGTTTAAGTCCCCTATATAATAAACGTTTGTTCTCATCATTAGAACTCATAACCTAAACGAAAACCCAGACATTCTTCACTCATCTTTCTCTAATGGCTGCGATTACTGATGTGTCAGATTTGAAACCGTTCAAGTCTATGTGGAAAATTAGGGTGAAGATCATTCGTTTGTGGAAGCAGTATTCTACAGCCGGTGGAGATACAATTGAGATGGTTCTAATCGATGAGAACGTAAGCATCCTTTACTCTTCACGTTAGTAATATTTAGTATGTTTAATGAACCATCTAATTTTTGACTATATTTGTTGGTTTTTGTAGGGTGTTAAGATTAATGCTACTGTGAAAAAAGATCTGGTTAATCAGTTCGATTCATTCCTTTCACAAGGAAGTTCAAAGATTCTCATCAACTTTTCACTGAACCCTTCTTGTGGATCGTACCGAACAACCATACATCCATACAAAATTGGTTTTCTGTCGACAACACACGTGAGGAATTGTGATGATTTGTCCAATGCTCTAACTGGTTTTGAACCAGTTAACTACAGGGACATTCTTGATGATACACTCAGTACGGACTATTTGGTTGGTAAGTTACATAATTCCGGTGTTTTCATTTAATATACGAATGTATAGTCAATGATATAACTCATATATTTTTGTCTCAGATGTTATAGGTCAGATTGTTGAGGTGACTCCTATTGAAGTTGTATCAGCTAATGGTAAAGAAACTCATAAACTGACAGTGGAGCTTCGTAATGCAAAGTATGACTCTCTTTATATTGTCTGATTATTCATGATAGCAGACGTGATGACAATGATCTAAGATATACATGTTTGTAAATGATTTTAGGGATGAAGTTATTCTATCTAATTATTGATTGAAGTTTTTTTTATATAATACCTATTTATATTTAGACCATTCTTTGTTTTTGGAAGAATGAGATTATGCATCTTTATTATAATGGAATTGAGTTTATTTTATTTATATTAGATTTCTCTATCTTCTTTAATCTAGAGACTTACCATAGTGAGGAGGAGTTTTAGCAGTATTTGAGTAGTTTTGTTTAAAATACTTGGAGTACTTATATAAAACAGAGGCACTAGATATATAAAATATTTTGATTGAATTATAATTTCACATTCATTCGAAATAAATTACTATGTTTTTAAAAAGTCTTTACTATTGCATTATATAAATGGATGCCGAAATTAAGAAAAATGCTATAAAATAATAGTTTAAAATTAGATAATGGAGGTATTACGAAATTAAATAGTAGAGAAGAGTAAATAAGTGTATTTTATTTGGTTAAAAATATTTAATGAAATATTGTTTAATGAATTATTTATTTATATTTTACAATAAATTTGATTTGATATAAGATGACACTAAATAATTAATTTTAGTCATTGTGTTATCATTATAAAATCAAAATCGCAATTTAACCAAAAAAAATATTTAAAATATGAATATATAATTGGACGATATTAAAATCCAAAACAACCAATCCAAAACAAACTAATATGCAATTAAAACAGATATAATGTCTTCTTATCTTTAAAAATACAATAAATTTAATCATTTCTTCCCGCGCAAGGCGCGGGTCTAATCCTAGTTTGATTGTACTATTGAAGAATGAAGACGGTACTTGGGGATGCCAGCTCAGCATCCCAAATGGCTTATCGAATATCCACTTGAGATGAAGACAAGTTGGTCCAGCTAATCTGATTTTGATTAAAGTAATTAATAAAGGGGCCCATAAGGCTTCGTGCCTTAAAAAGCCTTCTAAAAGAGAAAGAATCCTTCTCTCTTTCTGTGCGCACTCCTATTCGGTTACAGTGGTGGTAACGTGCGCGTGGTATCCTATCGTGCACGCGAAGCCGAGACGAAGAAGAAGTAAGAAGCGGGGGGTATCTAAATCGGGAGTGGCGCATTATAGCAGTCCGCCACATCCTTCGTTGTCGCTCGTCTCTTCTTCCTTTCCATCCGGTAAAATGTTTTCTTCTTTCTCGCCAAATTTTTATTTTATTTTTTTTGATGTATTGGATGAAACAATGATGTGTGTGTTTTGATCTCTCTTCTCGTTTGTTAGAATATCGATGGCAGCTCCACCAGCTAGGGCAAGAGCCGATTACGACTATCTCATAAAGCTTCTTTTGATTGGAGATAGTGGTTTGTCATCTCTTTATTTTTCTATTGAAAATCGATCTATTTAATTAGTGTGATGATCGTTTCTGCTGTGATCGATCGTTCCGATGAGATTTTGTATTCCTTTGTTTGTTTTGTGTGTGTGTTTTCAGGTGTGGGTAAAAGTTGCCTCCTCCTACGTTTCTCTGATGGTTCCTTCACTACTAGCTTCATCACCACCATTGGGTTTGTCTTTTCTAAATCAATTCATTTCATTTAACCTATCAAATTCATCTATTTATCTTTTTGATGTTTGTAGCATTGACTTTAAGATAAGAACGATTGAGCTAGATGGCAAACGTATCAAGCTCCAGATTTGGGACACTGCTGGCCAAGAACGCTTCCGCACCATCACCACTGGTCCGTTAAGGAGACATGAACCAACAACACCTATTTTAACTAATTTCTGAAAACAGATATTAAATATTCTTTTTGCAGCTTATTACCGTGGCGCAATGGGCATTTTGCTTGTGTATGATGTCACAGACGAGTCCTCCTTCAACAGTAATATCCCTTCCCTTCCCATTCATTCATCAACTCTGTAACCAAATTGATTATTTATTTATTTTACACATGCAGACATTAGGAACTGGATTCGTAATATAGAACAGCATGCTTCAGATAATGTTAACAAGATCTTGGTTGGGAACAAGGCTGATATGGACGAAAGCAAGAGGGTATGTATGTATGATCTTTATTTTTTTAATCTCAGTTCAGGATTCAACTGACTGTTTTTCTAAAGTAATTAAAAATGGGTACTTTCAGGCTGTACCTACAGCTAAGGGTCAGGCTCTTGCTGATGAGTACGGTATTAAGTTCTTCGAAACAGTTAAGTCTATTCAATTATAATATAACACACAGCTTGCTCTAAACTAAACTCCCATTTGCTTACGTAGTAACTATATGCGTCTTTTGTTTCAGAGTGCTAAGACAAACCTAAACGTGGAAGAAGTTTTCTTCTCGATAGGGAAGGATATAAAGCAGAGGCTTTCTGACACTGACTCCAGAGCAGAGGTTTGTTTCACTTTCACTCTCTCTCTCTCTCTCTGCCTCCTGGGTTCTATATGCAGGAGTCTGAATACGCATCTTTTGTTCGTCAATTGCAGCCTGCGACTATCAAGATAAGTCAGACAGACCAAGCAGCTGGAGCCGGGCAAGCCACACAGAAGTCTGCATGCTGTGGAAGTTAATAAAGTTTTTGAAATTCAAGTAAAAACCAAAATACATAAAAGATTTCGTGAGGTGCCTGTGTAATTTTTCTTTTATTCCAACCTTCCTAGTTCCTTCTGAACTCTGCATTTCCCTATTTGTATGAAGGTTTAATCAAAACTTTTACTTCATTTCATGTTGCAGAAAATTACTGTCCTAAGACGAATCATAAACAAAACATTGATAGTAAATTATTAGAACAATGAATTGATGCTACAAACAAAGCATACCATTACACAAGTAAAAAAAACCAAACTATCTTTTAATTCAACTCAAGAAATGTCCGCACGATCAAGCATATCAATCAAAGTCATCTTCCTAGGAAACCGAGGAGGAAGCCTCAAGATCATAGCATCATCAATCTCAATAGGAAGATGCGTCGCAACAATCACAATCCCACCTTTCTTCCTATGCTCCCCAATAACATACTCAAGCAACCTAACCCCTTCATCATCCAACGCCACCGACGGCTCATCCAAAAGCCAAATGGGCCTATCAATCGCCAAAAGCCTCGCGAGCTGCAACCTCTTCCTCTGTCCCATCGACAACATCCTCGACTTCTCCTTAACCAACCTCCCTAACCCCATCAACTCCAACGCCGGCTGAGCCTTCCCGATTTTATTCTCTAAAAGCTCGAACCATTGCACGTTGTCTAAGACAGTGAAACGCTCTTTGATGGCGTCTTTTAGAGAGATCCAGTTGAGTTGGAGTTTGTATTGTTGGAAGATTCCTGATTTCGTTATGTCGTGTCCGTTCCAGAGGATTTCTCCAGCGGAAGGTTTGGAGAATCCGGCGAGCATTCGGAGGAACGTTGATTTGCCTGAGCCGTTGGTTCCGGTTAAGACGAGTGCGCCGCCGTCGTGGAGAGATACGTTGACGTGGCGGAGGATTTGTTGTGCGTTTCTCATACATGAGACGTTTCGGAGAAGGAGCCGTGGGGTTTGTGGAGACATTTTTTTGTTTTTTGGGACAAGATCTGAAATAAGCAAAGGAAGCTCTTTAATTACAAGACAGATCTCGAATCGGTTCCAAACCAGAAAAAACATTACTCTAGGAAAACCCTAGAACTTTGTTATTATCTGATTAAATTTAATTAAAATGGAAATAGAGAGAATCAAACTTACCAGTGAATCTCCTCGCTGCGCTTTTGGAGTGAAGAAACAAACGATCACCTCTCCGACAGAGAGATGACTATACTCGGGAGCCGATAAAAGACTTTAGAGGTTTTAACCGGTTTATGGCACAATCGGTCCAACCGGGTTTAAACACAAACCGAGTTAATTTAATGTTAAAAGTTTAAACATTTTCTAAAATTTTCAATTTTCGAAATTTTTGTTACTTTTTGGAAGCTTTATAAGATTTTAAGTAGTAGCTTCAGATGGCCTGTCTGAATTACTCATGGAAGTTGATAAGCTGCTAAGCAATTATGATCACATTATTTTGCTTGGTGTTGTTACGGGGTTATGGCCAGAGATTAAAGTGCTCATCAACAAACCACTGATTGCTATTATAATCACAAGCTTCAGCATCGCAATGATTCATAGTCTGCAAATACAAAAGCTTGTCTCAGTCTACCCTTTAACAAAACTATTCATCCATTTTATTTATGTCTGATTTTACATCTTCACGTGGTTTCTGCCAGATATCACATCTTGTTAGATGATTCTTCTATTATTGGTTCTTTAGTCTCTTCAATCATTTCATCTTCTGATTCTTTATTTATGGTTCCGCAAATTGGACATGTATGTTGTTCTCCAAACTTGACTTCAAAAGTTCATAAAATATTTCTCTCGCCAAGATCTTGAGAGATCTTTATCCACATTCTCTGAAGAGAGAACATTTCCACTAGAATTTATTTTTTTGAGCGAAGTTCTTTTTTGGGATTCAGTTTCAGAAAAGAAGATCTTTATCCTAACCGTCTTGCATTCTTATATGAAGGTTTGTTTGAAACCCTTAGATGCAGTGAGGTTCATTTCGATGAAAAATTCAAAATGATGGACTTGTATTCAAAGCCACATGATAAGTTGGGTCTTCAAAAGTTGGCTGAAGAGATTAAAGTGAGATTGTTCTCCTTTTCTAGTGTAATGCTTGGCTTTTTAGGCATGTCTTTAGTTGTATTATCAAACTCTTTTGAGTTTATGTCTCTATCCTTTTATCTTCTCTTTGTGTTGTTGAAGTTTTAAATTTGACTATTCGGATTTGTTTGAAAGAGCTTATTTGCTTTGTAGTATCTTAAGTATGAATGAAAGTAATTGGTTGCACAAAAAAAAAATAGTAATATAGAAACTTATTACAAGTGGTCTCTCTCAATCTTTGAGCAAAAAAAGTCCTTTTTTCCCACTTAATCGAAACTTCACCTTTGTCCACTTAAAGGTTTCAGACTACATATTCAGATTTTGTTTTATCTTACGTCTCTTTGTTATTCTGTTAATGATTTCTTTGTTTTTTTGTTGTGTATGTTTAATATTTTGTTTTTTTTTGGGATTCTTCAAATACTTATTCGGTGGTGGAAATCAAATAGCTTAAATCAAAATAGAGAAGTCATATTAAGAAAATAAAAGATTACTTCCATAGTATGTGGAGGTCACTGATATTTGTAAATAGTTACTAGATTTTGACCCGCGCTTCGAAAGCGCGGGTTTTTGTTAGATTATAAATAAATTTTGATATGATTTAGTATTTTAGAATTGATGTACATTATTATGCTACAAATCTTATTATATAAAATAGATTTTTTTGAAAAATTATGTAATTTATAAATTAGTTTATTTGAGATTTTATATGTAAGTTTTTAATGTAACTCNTTACTAGATTTTGACCCGCGCTTCGAAAGCGCGGGTTTTTGTTAGATTATAAATAAATTTTGATATGATTTAGTATTTTAGAATTGATGTACATTATTATGCTACAAATCTTATTATATAAAATAGATTTTTTTGAAAAATTATGTAATTTATAAATTAGTTTATTTGAGATTTTATATGTAAGTTTTTAATGTAACTCTCTCTAGGTCTTGACATTTTATCCGGATCCAAAAACACGACCAAACCGACCCGAAAATATAGGTTCGGTTAGGATCCATGATAAAGTACTTACTGGCTATCTTTAAAGACCCGCAGGAATCGATTCTAGTATGGATCATAACCGAGACCCGATCGGGTACATAAAAGTACTCAAATTTTTTTATTATATATGTTTGGATATTTCATATATGTTTTTGGTATTATGTATATTCTTTTAAGTTTTAGTTACTTAGTTTTCGGGTTCTACAATATATATATCTCTCTATATATATATATATATATATTATTTTTTTGGATATTCAAATCAAAGTTTTGGGTATATTTTGTTTTCGAGTCAGATTAGGTAAAATTCAAGGTTTTCAGATATTTGAATATATTTTGAGTATTTATTTATGGTTTGAAGTATTTTTCAAATATTTTTCGGGTTTATTGGTACTTTGAGTCCTAACTATCCAAACCTACCCGCTACATATCTGGAAATTAGAAATTACCACACTNGGTTTGAAGTATTTTTCAAATATTTTTCGGGTTTATTGGTACTTTGAGTCCTAACTATCCAAACCTACCCGCTACATATCTGGAAATTAGAAATTACCACACTGGAAATACATAGAAATTAGATTATTCATGAAAATATTGAAATTATAAGTTACAATCTTTCACGAGTCTAGATATCTTTTTAAACAAAATTAATGTTGTAAAATAGTTTCTCTAGAATAATAAATCATTAATTTT
This sequence comes from Eruca vesicaria subsp. sativa, assembly GCA_932364175.1. Classification (NCBI taxonomy): domain Eukaryota; kingdom Viridiplantae; phylum Streptophyta; class Magnoliopsida; order Brassicales; family Brassicaceae; genus Eruca; species Eruca vesicaria. The sequence goes on along the minus strand of CAKOAT010737376.1, from coordinate 105,974 downwards.
ATAAATTGTTTGTATAAATATCCCCAAACATTAGAATACTATGATAATAAATCGGTTTTTGTATTATTACCATATACTATGTTATAGATAGGTTTACTCTAAAAATAATAATATGTTTGGTTTTAAACATATTTATCGTGAATGGAGGTGTTCAATATATTTTATACTCTCTATTTATCAAACATCAGCTAGAAAATGAATCAATGGAAATGATAGAGGGTACTGTTGCACAGTTGGTGGCTCAAGCAAATGATATAGTTTTTGTATAATGTGTGAAATCAGTCACATATTATGAAATTATATGGTATAAGGTTATAATAATGTATTGTGGAGAAATAAAAATATTGACCGATAAGAGTAATGTATAATAAATAAGAATATTGACTAATTTATTGTTAGAGAAATATAAGGTAAGTTATATGATATAATGTTATTGTATAATATTGTTAGAGAAATATAAGGAAAGATAAAAAAATGTTAGTATAATGAAAGGGTCCAAACAACTTTTTTAAGTAGATTTATTTAGACTCCTTCTCTTTTAATAGTATAGATAATACGTTTATGAAAAAGATGATACATAATTCGTGTACATTACGTATTATACGCTATGTAAATGTTACTACTGTATAAATGTATCTTGTACTTTTATAACGCACACAACTTAATAACATATCAGTTTTACAATATTTATTTGTTGTATAGAAGAAAAACGTAAATAATCTACATATCTGTCGGCACAGTGACGTATTTGACCAAAGAATAACGATGATGCCATGCGTATTACGATGGTTGTGGATTTTCATGTAGCCGTCTCCATCTTGGAAATAACGTAATTCTCGTTTCCATTTCGGAACATCATTCACGCAATCTCAGATTCTGCATAGAATTATATTTGCTTTGTCTAGAAGTGGATATATTCAAGGAGACGACCGCTTACCCTGTGATCTCTTCTATGCATGTGCTGCTCTGTTTTTCTCTTAACTTCTGCTTTTATTTCCCTTGCAATTCTTTGTCTTCTTTCATTTTTTTCTATACACAACTCGGATTCTTTTATTTATATATGAAAGCCATTAAGAAAAGCAGCTAACATCAGTCCAAGTTATAGGTTTGAAATGCTGATTTTAAAATCCCAAGTAATATTGGTCGAATGTTTTCTCTCTTTTATCGTTTAAAATTCTTCTTAAAAATGTCAAAATTCATTACTGGCCCACATACTTTTCAATAGTAACAGGTTCGACCCTGAAGTTACGGTGAAAAAGATGTAGAGAAGGTATTGAATCAGTGACAAATAGTAAAGTTACTTTTAGACATGACTGAAAAGTTTGTTGGAGTTAAGCCTTTAAAAAAAAAGGAAAAACATTCGGAGTTCAAAAGTGTTGAACCGGCTGAATTTATATAAATCTTTTCAGTTAAAAAAATAGCTGAACATAAAGAGTACAAAAAACTGAATAAGGTAGTAGTATTAGATTTTCCAAGAGATGTGACAATTTGGGTATGTGGACAAAGCGTCCCAAAGTTGAAATTGAAATCTTGCTAGAATACGTAAAAAGTATGTGAGTTAATGGTTAAGGAAATGACTGTAGGACTGTGGAGTTGGATGGTAATGCTTAAAAGGAATCTGAGAAATTAACGGAAAAGATTGACAAGTTGGTTCAAGAACCAGGACTATATAATTCCCATGAACAGATACAGAAAATATGAAGTAAGTTTTACAGGGTGGTAACAATGAGTATGGATTGTAAGCTAAGTCTCTCAAAATCACAAAATGAGCTAACGGGCTCTATTGCTAGAGTCTAGCTTTGTATTGCTTTATGGGCTCTTCTTTAGTAAAACTTTCTACTTAATCAATCATTCAGTTGCACAGAAAAAAATACCTCTTTTACTTTGTGTATAAATTGAAAATCTTATCCAAGCTGCCGACAAACAGAAGACCCCAAATTCACCTATTAAGTAGAAACCTTTCGTAATTACCTTTCAGCTTTTAGATGCGAGGAAAGACCATAAAACTCTCTTACATAGACGTGGGATAACAATTATGAACGCGCTTCCACCAATCTTGGTAACTTATTTAATCCTATAAATCATTTATTAAAAACAAGCTATTTTTTGCTAACAAAAGCTATTAAAGTATTAACTTGAGTATTACATCAACCAATCTTTGCCAGCCATTAGAACAATATTAATATATCAGTTGCGGTGTCTTGCTAGCTAATATTTAAGAATAATGTCACAAGGAGAATTAGTGGGATCGTATTATTTCCAATTAATAATGATAATGTGTCATGTTCCATATGGTTGTATAATGGAGTGGTTGAATCATTCTCTTAAATCTTGGAAGCCTAAAAAGATATCCATACATTCAAATAATTACTTCATTTCTATATTTTGAGAAATGTTTGACATACTGAACTCAGCAAGTCTTTACGAAAAGTAAAAGACCAAGATTTAGTTCGAGTAGAGACGTAAATAAAATTCTTATGTGTTGTGTTAATATTCAAAATTTGAAGAAAAGAATACAGTTCTTCCATCAGAATAAGAAATCATAAATATATATGTTTTCTTTATATTTTTGGGACGACAAATATATGTATACTGTGAACGCGGCCCGAAAAAGCTTTCGTGAGCACAAGTGATATCTGCGTCTTTGTCAAAAAGATTAAAATAACACTCAAAATTTGCAAAAAAAAAACAAATCGGCAATAAAAGTTTGACTTTATTGTAATTTGCAAACCACCACCATTAGACACCTGAAAACAAAAAATGGAAAATAAAAAAAAGTCGTAACATTTTTAAAAATAAATTATAAATATATATAAATATCTGGACATGTATTTAACTATTTTCCTGCAAATTTTAAACAATATTTCGATAATAAGAGAAAAAAAGAAAACAACTTTTTCAACATATTAAATGCGACGAACATGTACGTTTTCTAATCATTTTCTGGAAATTCCATTTTTCTCTTTCTTCCTAACCATTAATAAAATAAAAAAAATACAGCCAGAGAAAATCCCATCTATTGACAAATTTTATTTTCATTTTTCCATCTTCTTTCTCCTTCTCTCTTAAGGAAGAAATACTCAGTTAATGTTTTTGCAGAGTTGATAAAAGAATCAAACCTCTCCTGTTACCAGTCTGTTCTTTGCTGGAACCTTCTCTCTTTTCCAAGTACAGTTTTGTAATATTATCACTTATACAAAAACAAAACAAAAAACTCAAAATCTGAGTTTTCAGTTTCTTGATCTATTCATTAACCTCTGATCCATCCTTTCATGGGACCGTTACTTCCCCTGGATTTCTAGTCTTAAAAAAGGTAACCTTTATCATTCTCTCTGCTTACTTGATCTTAGAAAGTTACCATTTCTGCTCAAGTCAAAAAAAAAAAAAAAATTACCATTTTTGCTGTTCATATGAGAAACCCTAATCAAATCTTTCCCCCCGTTCAGGTTCTGATTTGTTAGTTCAAGATGGGTGTTCAAAAGTTAGTAACTGTGGTCTTGCTTTCAACCTTGTTCTGCATCTGCCATGGATTCACACCTCAAGACAACTACTTAATCAACTGCGGCTCACCGACCAACTCATCCCTCACGGACCGTGTCTTCATGTCCGACAAACTCGCCTCGAACTTACTCACCTCTCACAACCAAGAGATCCTCGCGAGTCAAAGCACCAGCAGCTCAGACATCTACCAAACCGCCAGAGTCTTCACCGAAGTCGCCACCTACAAATTCTCCATCACTCGTGGCCGTCACTGGATTCGTCTCCACTTCAACCCCTTCACTTACCAAACCTACCAAATGAATTCAGCCAAATTCGCAGTTTCTTGGCAGAATATTGTTCTCTTAAGCGACTTCAACGTCAAGAACAGAACAGTGAAAGAGTACTCATTGAATCTAAACACCAACGATCTCGTCCTCACGTTTACTCCTTCTAGTGGCTCCTTTGCGTTTATCAACGCCATTGAGGTTATCTCCGTGCCTGACTCGTTGATCAGTTCTTCTCCTGCTCCTAGAGTAGTAGGGGGCACGTTTCAGGGGACCCTCTCATCGCAGGCTTTCGAAACCCTTCATAGACTAAACATGGGCGGTTCTCTCGTCACTCCTAACAACGATTCTCTCACGAGAACTTGGAAGCCTGACTCGGAGTTTCTCATAGGGAAGAATCTAGCTAAAACCGTGTCTAAAATCCCAAGTGTTAACTTTGTTCCAGGGTATGCAACAGAGGAGACAGCTCCGAAATCTGTCTACGGTACTTGCGTTGAGATGAACTCAGGGGAAGACGTCACTGCCAACTTCAATGTCACTTGGGAGTTCGTGGTTGATCCGGGTTTTCAGTACTTTCTACGGTTCCATTTCTGCGATATAGTCTCCTCGTCTCTCAACCAGCTCTACTTCAATCTTTATATTGACTCAATGCTCGCTACCGCGGATATTGATCTTTCGATTTTCGTGGATAACACGCTCGCTGGTGCGTACAACATGGACTTTGTTTTACCGACGCCGAAGAGCAGTGACAAAATGCTTGTGAGTATCGGTCCGTCAAGCGTTCACGCTGATTATCCGAACGCGATTATGAATGGATTGGAGATTATGAAGATGAATAACTCTAAAGGTCAGCTAAGCGCCGGGGCGTTTGTCCCCGGAGGTAGTGGTGGTTCCAGCAGTAACCATAAGAACCTTGGGTTGATCGTAGGTGCTACCGTTGGTCCGTTGCTAGCGTTACTCCTCTTGGGAGGTTGCTTTGTGTTCTGTAAGAAGCAGAGGAAACGCGGACAAGACGGTTACTCGAAGACTTGGATGCCGTTTTCGATTAATGGTACTTCGGTGGGGAGCAGAGGCTCACGTGGAACGACGCTCACGAGTATCACTACGAATGCTAACTACCGTATCCCCTTTGCGACGGTTAAAGACGCTACGAACAACTTCGACGAGAGCCGAAACATCGGTGTGGGAGGTTTTGGTAAAGTCTACAAAGGAGAGCTTAACGATGGTACTAGAGTAGCTGTGAAAAGAGGCAACCCGAAGTCTCAGCAAGGGCTTGCGGAGTTTCGGACAGAGATAGAGATGTTATCGCAGTTTCGTCATCGTCATTTGGTTTCTCTGATCGGTTACTGCGACGAGAACAACGAGATGATATTGATCTATGAGTATATGGAGAATGGGACGGTGAAAGGTCATCTTTACGGGTCGGGGCTTCCAAGCTTGACTTGGAAGCAACGGCTCGAGATATGCATCGGTGCTGCTAGAGGATTGCATTACCTTCACACGGGCGACTCGAAGCCCGTTATCCACAGAGATGTTAAATCAGCAAACATATTGCTCGATGAGAACTTCATGGCTAAGGTTGCGGATTTTGGATTGTCTAAGACCGGACCTGAGCTTGATCAGACTCATGTGAGTACCGCTGTGAAAGGAAGCTTCGGATATCTCGACCCTGAGTACTTTAGGAGGCAGCAGCTGACAGAGAAGTCAGATGTTTACTCCTTTGGTGTTGTTCTCTTTGAGGTTTTGTGTGCTAGACCTGTGATAGACCCGACGCTTCCGAGGGAGATGGTGAATCTTGCGGAGTGGGCGATGAAGTGGCAGAAGAAAGGGCAGTTGGATCAGATCGTTGACCAGTCGCTCCGAGGAAACATCAGGCCTGATTCGTTGAGGAAGTTTGCGGAGACGGCGGAGAAATGTTTGGCTGATTATGGTGTGGATAGGCCGTCTATGGGAGATGTGTTGTGGAATCTTGAGTATGCGTTGCAGCTGCAAGAAGCTGTGGTCGATGGAGGTGAACCGGAAGATAACAGTACGAATATGATTGGTGAGTTGCCTCCGCAGATCAACAATTTCAGTCAGGGTGACACGAGTGTTAATGTTCCGGGGACTGCGGGAAGGTTTGAGGAATCGAGTATTGATGATCTCTCTGGTGTTTCGATGAGTAAAGTGTTCTCTCAGCTTGTGAAATCTGAAGGAAGGTAAATGAGAGAATAAAGCGAAAAGGATCTGAGTCTTGTAACGAGGTGAAAAAGAACTATCAGGTCTTTTGTCTACTCGAGATGTTCTATTTATCAGTAGTGATATACAAATAGTAGTTCAAAGGGTCTCCTCTCCTTTTTTTCCCTCTTCCTGAGTTTGTATTTTGTTGCAGATTGATTGATGGATCATTTGAAGTTGTCTAAAATATTTGTTTGTTCTTTGTTTCTAAGGATGTTTTTAACAATATTTGTTGTTTCAATTGTATTGTTAAAGCTTAGAAGCTAAAACGTACTAGTTCTTCTTCTTCATGTTCTTGTTTGGTTTGGTTTGGTTTGAGAAGGGGTTTATTGCATCTTAAATCATTTTCGAGTTGTCATCCAACAGCATTGGTCTGGTTCCATTCGGTTGTTTTTTTTTACAACGTCTTAAACCACTGTTTTTTTCTCTAGTTTAGGTATATAACGAACTCCGTTCATCAGTATATATTCTTGATCATATGTTTCTTCAAGAGAGGTGTCCAAAAAAATTGTGTTTTTTTTCAGAGAGAGAGCCTCCGAACACAATCTATGCAACGAAGTTGGAGCCCATTAGAGAGAGAAGTGGGATTTTTTTTATCCCATTAGTGTTTCATGTTCTGAAACTATGCTAATAGGCTTTCAATTAAGTAAGATTAAATCAAATGAATTACAGAGCCCGAAGATCTAGTAAGCTAAGTAGCGCAATAACATGTTAAGAAAAGACCAAAATTTGAACAAAAAAAGAACTAAATTGAAATAGTGGGAAGATGAAAGCAAATTCAGTTTGTTAAGACAAATGCATGTCGTTTCACACAAACTCAATTGTAATGCGTGGCGTTTAGAATAACATGTGTGAACTTAGTCAAACTACCCTCGTCTGTTAAAATAAGTTTCATGCCGTTTCTATCTTTAAAGCCCGATTGCAAGGCGTTTCCCGCGTTTCTCCCCATTGAAACGAGATGAGCTGATAATGCAAAAAAAAATTGGAAACTGAAATAAAGGCAAATCACTAAAATTCCAAACGCGAACGCCACTTTTATCATTAAACGCAACTGAATATATTTATTTATCACATAACAACATTACAACGCAAACGCAAAAGTAAAAGACCGAATCAGACGATTATGCTAGCAAAGCCCTAAAACACCCTTAAAAGTCTTAATTTTTCTTAACCGCCGAATCCATAGAGAGTTCTTCCTTGCCTCTTGAGAGCATAAACCACATCCATAGCCGTCACCGTCTTCCTCCTCGCGTGCTCTGTGTAAGTAACTGCATCACGGATAACATTCTCCAAGAATATCTTGAGGACGCCACGTGTCTCTTCGTAGATCAAACCGCTAATTCTCTTAACACCTCCTCTACGAGCTAAACGACGAATAGCAGGTTTGGTGATACCTTGGATGTTGTCTCTGAGAACCTTCCTGTGACGCTTGGCTCCTCCTTTTCCCAAACCCTTTCCTCCCTTTCCACGACCAGACATTTTTTTCTAAGGAAGCTTTGAATTTTCTTGAGAAGTTATGCTTTTGAGATTGAGATTGAGGATTGCTATGTGGCGGAGGTGATTTATTTATATTTCAGGAGGAGAGACCTTTTTAATGTGAGTCGTTAGATCTGTCTTTAGATCTAACGGCTGTCAGTATCGATCCGCGTGAATCAATAAGATTTTATATTAGCCGTTGATGTTTTTATATCGACGGTTCATATTATCGATCCGAGTGTGGCAAAAAAAAATTGATTTTCATAACGCGCCTGGAATTGAGATAGTAGCGCCAAATATATTCACCGACTTTTTCTTTGAATTTCATTACAAGTTATAACAATCACATATGCTTAATAGATTTTACAAGTTAATATTCATTACTTATACTTTTTTTTGGTTGAAAATTATTCATTATTCATACATACTTTTAACTTTTTCTTACATATGATGAATCGAACTTTGAAAAAAAAGAAACTAATTGACAATAGTTATACGGGTTGTATATAGAGTATACAATGATAGGTTTGAGCCATGTAACATTACTACAGTAGACAAGGACATATATATATATATATACTATCTGGCCTTTGGGTACAAGTCGGTATCAAAGGTTGCAGTCACTCTCAGCTCAACAGAGCTATGACGAGAGTTTGTGTCTTGATTAGTACTTATCCTCGCGTTTTCATATTCAAGACACTCTTTATATTGGGATAACTACAAGCTATATGAAGATAACTACAAGATATAGATTGATAATGATGTTTAGTTTCCTAGTCCTTATCACAATAGGAAACATCTATGTATAAATACAGAGCTTTGGTTGTTATGTAAGACAAGTCGATTTATTCTATTCAATACTAAATTATTTCATGGTATCAGAGCAAAACGATCTGAAAACCTAATTTTTTTTTTTCTAAGAATCGTGTTTCTTAACTCTCAAGAAACATGACAGACACGACCTCAGCTCTGTCTTCTACGTCTGCAACAACGTTGCCTTCTACCAATGATTCATCTAGCATATACTATCTACATCCTTCTGATAATCCTGGAGCACTAATTACCTCCGTCTTGCTTCGTGGTGACAATTATATGGAATGGGCTACAGAGTTATCCAATTCGATTCAAGCCAAAAGAAAGCTGGGTTTTATTCAAGGAACAATTCCCAAACCTACTGAAGAACCAGACCTCTCTCGATGGTTAGCTACAAATTCGATGCTCGTTGGCTGGATTAGGACTTCAATAGATCCTAAAATCAGATCAACGGTTACCTTTGTACCCGATGCACACAAACTTTGGGACAATCTTCAACGTCGATTCTCTGTTCGGAATGGTGTTCGAATTCATCAACTCCGGGATGAGATAAATACATGTCAACAAGATGGTCAGACTGTGATCGAATACTTTGGAAGACTTACAAAATTATGGGAGGAGCTTGATAATCTTAAAGCGCCTCGCTCATGCTCATGTGACGCTTCTGCAGACATAGAAAGAGAACGTGCAGAGATACGAGTTCACAAATTCTTATTTGGTCTGGATGAGTCACGGTTTCGCAACATAAGATCTCAGATAATTGATGAAGATCCCCTTCCCGACATCAACAATGTTTATTCTCGAGTTATTCGTGAAGAACAACATAACAATACATCACGATCAAAGGAGCACAAAACAGAGGCAATTGGATTCAATGTTCAAGCTACACAATCTGATCTTGCTAGGACTGATACTCAACATTCTGCAGCAGTATTCACCAAAGGTCGTGATCCAAATCGATCGTGTACTCATTGTTTGAAAAAGGGACATGATCAGAGTGAATGTTTTCTTCTCCATGGCTATCCAGAGTGGTGGTATGAACAAAAGAATACTACCAACGCAGGCACAACTTCACGGGGACGAGGTGGACGTTTCCAAAATTCAGGCCGTGGTCGTGGCAGGTCTAACTCCTCGAGGGCAATAACCAACAATGCTTCTGCATCTCCATCTCCTACGCTCAGCAATGATCAGATCACTCAACTACTTCAACTACTTCAGACCTCTCGATCAACAATCAGTTCTGAAAAGTTATCGGGTAAACCTACATTAAAAGATGTCATCATAGATACAGGGGCATCACATCATATGACAGGAGACCTATCTATCCTGACTGATGTTATTGATATACACTCTTCTTCGGTTAAATTTCCCAATGGTCGCTCCTCTAGAGCAACGAAGAAGGGAAAACTTGTGCTTAGTCAAGACTATTACTTGACTGATGTTTTATATGTTGAAGATTTTAACTGCACACTGATATCGGTTTCTTGTCTCCTCAAACAAACCGGTTGCATTGCTATCTTTACTGACACCCTCTGTGTTTTGCAGGACCGTTTTACGAAGACCCTGATTGGAACGGGTGAAGAACGTGAGGGGGTTTATTATTTCAAAGGGGTCACGGCTGCACGTGTTCATCGGACTGAGTACAAGAATTCTTCTACTTCAGAACTATGGCATAGAAGACTTGGACACCCTTCTTTTCGAGTTTTGTCATCTTTACATGTTTTAGATAAACTGGTTTTTGATTCTGAGCAAGCCTCAACTTGTGAGATTTGTTTTCGCGCCAAACAAACGCGTCAAGTTTTTAATAATAGTTCACACAAAGCTTTTGAACCATTCTCTTTGATACATTGTGATGTGTGGGGACCCTACAGAACCACTTCTTCGTGTGGTGCTAGATACTTCTTAACTATTGTCGACGACTATTCTCGCGCAGTATGGACTTATCTAATGTTAGAGAAATCAGAGGTTTCGAAATTGCTCAAAGAATTTATGGCTATGTGCGAGCGCCAGTTTGGAAAGAAAGTCAAGACAGTTCGCACAGACAATGGCACTGAGTTTCTCATTCTTTCGGCCTACTTTAAACAGCAAGGCATTATCCATCAAACATCTTGTGTCTATACACCACAACAGAACGGGCGCGTTGAGCGGAAGCATCGCCACATTCTGAATGTAGCTCGTGCGTGTCTCTTTCAGGCGCGTCTCCCAGTCACATTCTGGGGTGAGAGTATACTAACAGCTGCTCACCTTATTAACCGTACACCATCTCAAGTTCTTCAAGGCAAAACACCATATGAACTCCTTTTTGGAGCAAAACCAGATTATGATAAGCTTCGCGTCTTTGGCTGTTTATGTTACTCTCATAGAAAGGCGCGTGACAACGATAAATTTGGGGATCGAAGCAGAAAGTGCATCTTTGTTGGCTATCCTTATGGAAAGAAAGCTTGGAAGTTATATGACCTTGAGACTAACGAGTTCTTCACTAGCAGAGATGTTGCTTTTTCGGAATCTAAATTTCCAGGTGTGCATATTGATGAGTACGTTACCCCTCCTATGAACACCTATGATCCTACTATAGATGACTGGCTATTACCCGACTTGACCTCAAGGGGGAGTTCGCAGCCTTTGCCATCTTCACTTCCCTCCAGCTCAGATCACGCAGTCATACCATCTACTGCTCCTACTGCTGTCCCGACTTCTACAGACACTACTGCACCACCTGCAGAGCCTACGCCTACTACTCCTGTCTCTCCGCCACCGACGCATTCTGTGACTCCGTCCTCTGCTGTGCAACATACGCCTGAACCTACGATGTCTCCTGGTATACCCGAGATTCTTGGTCGCGGTCAGAGGCATAAAACAAAATCAATTCTCCTCAAAGATTATGTCACTCACTCTGCTCTACTTGATAATAAACCCACTCATGTTCTCTGCTCGCCTGATCTTGGTCCTTCGGCAACGGTCTCAGGTATGACACCATATCCTATATCTAGTTATGTGACTGACCAGAGTTTTTCAGTCAAACATCAGGCATTTATGGCTGCGCTCATTACTGATGATGTTCCTAAGAGCTACCGTGAGGCCTCCAAACAACAACTATGGTGTGATGCTATGCACAAGGAAGTCGTGGCTTTTGAGGACACTGATACGTGGGAGGTTACATCTTTGCCTCCGGGGAAGAAAGCTCTTGGCAATCAATGGTTGTACTCTAACAAATATAATGCGGATGGGACGTTGGAAAGACCTAAAGCACGCCTGGTTGTGTTGGGCAATCATCAAACTGAAGGGGAAGACTTTACTGATACTTTTGCGCCGGTTGCTAAACTTGCTTCTGTCCGCTTCATACTTAAACTTGCAGCCGTTAAGAATTGGTTTGTACACCAGATGGATGTTACCAATGCATTCTTACATGGTGACCTCGAAGAAGAGATATATATGAAACTTCCGCAGGGTTTTAAGTGCTCCGATCCTACAAAAGTGTGTCGTCTCAAGAAATCGTTGTACGGTCTGCGCCAAGCACCGCGTTGCTGGTACTCTAAGCTCACTAAATCTCTCCTTGACTTCGGTTTTTCTCATGACTATGCTGACCAGTCTTTGTTCTCTAAAGTTCGTGGTTCCACATGCTTACATATACTCGTGTATGTGGATGATTTTGTGATTGCATCTAATGACGCTAAGATTCTACAAGAGTTTAAAGACTACCTTCATCGTTGCTTCCGTATGAAAGATCTTGGCACTTTAAAATATTTTCTCGGCCTCGAAGTTGCCAGGAATCAGACTGGGTTTTATGTCTCTCAACGCAAGTACGCTCTTGATATTATTAAAGAGACTGGTCTTCTTGGAGCCAAACCATGTCCTGCACCTATGGAGCTAAACCACAAACTCGCTTTGGCTGAAGGTCCTCTCGCCAATGTGCAACAATACAGGCGCCTGGTGGGGCGTTTAATCTACCTTACAAATACGCGGCCTGATCTTGGATATGCTATTCATACGTTGTCTCAGTTCCTTCAGAAGCCATTGTTACCTCATTGGGAAGCTGCGTTACGTGTGGTTCGATATCTCAAGGGAAGTCCAGGCCAAGGAATTTTTCTCAAAGCTAATGATAATCTTCAACTCAGTGTCTACTGTGATGCTGATTGGTCATCTTGCCCAATATCTAGGCGTTCTCTAAGCGCATATATTACTTTCTTAGGTGAGTCTCCGGTTGCGTGGCAGACCAAGAAGCAAGATACAGTCTCTCTTTCGTCCGCTGAAGCTGAGTACCGTGCAATGTCTGTTGCTCTCAAAGATCTCAAATGGATGAAGGGCCTTCTACAATCCTTTGGTATTGCGCATCCGACGCCTATGAAGCTCTACTGTGACAGCAAATCAGCTCTGTATATTGCTGCAAATCCGGTGTTCCATGAACGCACTAAACATATTGAGCGTGACTGTCATCACGTACGGGATGCAGTTACCTCCAAACTTATCACAACAGAGCATGTTACTTCTCAGAACCAACTGGCGGACATCCTTACTAAGTCACTCCCAGGACCAGCATTTGACAGATTCTTGTCCAAGTTGGGTGTTCGTAATCTCACACTGCCAACTTGAGGGGGAGTATTGGGATAACTACAAGCTATATGAAGATAACTACAAGATATAGATTGATAATGATGTTTAGTTTCCTAGTCCTTATCACAATAGGAAACATCTATGTATAAATACAGAGCTTTGGTTGTTATGTAAGACAAGTCGATTTATTCTATTCAATACTAAATTATTTCACTTTAAGTTTGATGATAACTTGTGACATGTTTGGTCGTTTGGCGGACGAAGGATTTGCACATGACATTGCTACTTCGAGAGCTCTCCAGACAGAGCGAGGCTCGTAATTCCCTTGAAGCTTAGGGTCCACGATCTGACTAATATCTCCTTTCTTGATCACATATGTCACCCATTCCGCTATGTTTGGCTTTTTACGTGTTTGATCAATCACTCGCTGGTTTGTGATAATCTCCAATAATAAGATCCCAAAACTGTAGATATCACTCTTCAGAGACAACTCACTTGTTAAGTAATATCTGTCAAGATAAGATGGAGTGGTGATTCATATACTGTACAATTTCATAATTAATTAAAAAAGAACGAGAATATATTTCAACCATGGTAATTAAGTGGATTAGTATACTTACTCAGGATCAAGATATCCCAAAGTGCCAGCAACTACTGTTGAAACTCGAGATTGATCACCTCCAACTTGGAAAGATCTCGAAAGACCAAAATCAGCAATTTTGGCTTTGAATTCTTCATCCAACAGTATGTTAGTACTTTTGACATCTCTGTGCACCATTGCTGGCTTGCATCCAATATGCAAGTATTCTAATCCTAATGCAGCCTCGATGGCTATTTGAAGTCGAGTCCCCCAGTCCAAAACAGAGCCAACATGTTTTCCTAAAGCACATGCAATAATTTATGTATAGTTAAGTTGCAGCCTTCAGGACATTGACATTACTAGAAGAAGAAATAAAAATCTCCATGGTTTTATTAGTTTAGTTATCACTTAAATATCCTTTGAAGTTACATGTTCACCTGATAAATGCTGATGCAAGTCCCCATTGGACATGTATTCGTAGATGAGGGCAAAATGATCTTTTTCATCGCAATACCCGACCAGACTTACCAAATTTATATGGTGAACCCTCAAAAGAAGTTCTACCTGATCAATAATACATCAAACATACAAATACATATTGATTTAATTAAATTCTCAATATTAACTCTCATTTTTAGATGATTTATATACCTCTGCCTTAAATTCTTTATAGCCTTGTGCTGATGTTTGGGAAAGTAGTTTGACCGCTACTTGCTCTGAACCATTTAGGTTACCATGATAAACGATGCCAAACCCTCCTTCACCAAGAGGTTGTTGCAAGTTATTAGTCATTTCTAAAACTTCTGAATAAGTAAACCTTCTCCGTCTTGTCTTTATCCATGGTTCAGATTTATTTCCTGCACGTAAAGCATATGCAAGTATATAAGATAAAACATGCTTTACATAGTATCGAAAAAAAAATCTTCCATACTTGATGACTTTTTCTTTATCAACACGAATACGAGGATCATCATGACAACGATAGCAGCAATGGAAGCAATGGATGCGATTATTGTCACTGGAAATTTCTTCTTTGGCTTATCTATGCATGTACTAGATAGACAAAGATGTTTGTTTCCGAGGACACTACAAAAGAGAGCCATATTGAATCAATCTTTTAAATTGGGATATTTGATTAGTTAAAGATTAAAATCCTGAGAGGTCTTTCTTACTTTAACTTTAACCCTTCTCTTTCTCTATTAAGAAGACTTTGAGGAATCGAACCACTAAGATTGTTCCCGTTCAAGTTTCTGTCAGAGCAGAGGAAGAGTCATATGTACACAAACATGATTTGTGTTAAACATTATTAGTAGATAAATTTAAGGAAAAACTGTATTACATGACCAACAATGATTTCATAGAGGCTAGAAACTCTGGCACCACCCCACTCAAAGTGTTATTTGACAAATCCCTGCGACGTATGAGACAATAAACCATTTATTTTCTTTGTGTCCATATATTAAAAAAGTCTGTAAAGAGAAATGAACAAGAATCATCCTTACAAAATCTCTAGATGGTTCAGATTCTGAAAGCCAGATAGTATGGTTCCAGTCAAGCCACTTGAAGATAAATTTCTGGTTATTAATTAGAGAATATATCATCAGTTAAGATTATATATGAACATTATATGTTAGTAGTTTCCTAAGTTCATGTAAGATCTTACAAGGATATTATTCTTGGTGGCAAAGATATATCTGAGATGTTACAGTTTAATCCATCCCACAAGAATTGGCTGGGAACGCATGGATCTCCTTGCCAGTTAATTCTATTTAATTCATAAGTAGAACTGATGTTCTTCATAGCAACCACTGGCGTAAATTTTCATTGATGAAGAAAAAATAAAAGAATAAACGGATTTAATGATTGTGTTAAATAATCATCTATGAAAAAAATATTTTCTTATACCTTCAGTTTCACTTGTCTGAAGTTGTGGAAGCTGAAGAACTGAGTAAACTTCAAAACCATTAAGTAGAGGTGGAAGTGTCGAACTTTGGGTTTTTATCAACTGCATACGACAGATACCTCTGTTGCATTCCTTAGGAATTGTAGTAAGCATAGTCTCTATTTCAAGATACTTAGGATTAAGAGCATTTATATTAAGTGTTTCTCCATTCAACAAACAGTCAAATTCTCTAGTATCATTGGCCTCTAGATCTTGGATCTCAGCAAAGTGTCGATACAAGTAGATTTGATCATCAGGATTCTCCAAACTCCAAGTTATCGTCAGTGGTCCATCCACATTTTTAGGTATCGCGGCCACTCTAAGCACAGCTTGTGGTGGATCATAGTGATTTGTATTGGACACATTTGAAGTTGTCGAAATTTGTGTCCAGTTGTCACACTACAAGAAAAAGATGTGATCTCCGACAACCATATTAAACGGAACTTTGTCGGAAACGAGTGTTTCCTAGCATTTACCGAGAATCAAATTTTTGTCGGCGTTTGACGGTCGGAAATAACCATTTCTCGGGAAATTCTCGGTAAGTTCCGACCAAAATTATTGTCGGTAACATCTATGGGAAAATCGTCGGAACATAC
>CAKOAT010737376.1:0-89847 GCA_932364175.1 Eruca vesicaria subsp. sativa | reverse complement strand
TTAAAGTAGATCTGAGATAAAAGAAGAGAGAAAAGAGGAGAAGATAAAGAGATAATGCTGATAACTCTTTTTCACCGTTCATTTGCTTATATAAATAAGATTTATCATGATTAATAAAAGGGTTTAATGCTAAAATACAATTTGTACAGAGAATCTTTTCTCCACTACACGTTTCAGTTTCACCAAATTAAAATAAAAAACTACAACTAAATATATAATCTGTCATCGAGAAACTAAAGAAATTAATTGCAAAGAGAAATATCACTAAAAATAATAACCGACCTACTATACCGAGAAAAGTCCGATTTATTTCCGTTAAAAACTCTGGTGAAATAGCGATAATTGGAATGGAGAATTTTTTGACAAAGTTCCGACAAATTCTTTAGGATGTTCCGATAAAATAAAATTCTCGGGAATAGATTATTAATCGTGATAAGTTTCCGACAACCTATTCCTTCAAAATTCCGACAATTACGGTTCATCGGAAATTTTTGAGAAGTTTCCGACAAAACCAATAGTTTCTCGGCAATTCCTCACAAAGATGAAGCTAAATTACTGAGAACTCATTTTCTCGGAAACATTCGTCGGAGTTGACGCGTGTTTCTTGTAGTGTCAGGTTGAAAATATGGAACCCATGTACGATCATAAACATCTTTTGGATACCTGTCACAACTCACAATTATTCTCTTAGTATTAATTATGTAGAGTCAAACGAGTGTAACTATAAAGTTATATAAATGCAAGTTGTAATTCATACCGAAGAAGAGCAGTGGAATTACTAAGATACATACGAAAGTTAAGTTTGAGGGAACCAGACATAGCCAAGTAAGAATCACTCGCCAATGGTCGTAGTTCCAAAGTTGATATCATTGGTGTAGTTGCCCCTGTCTTAACAAGACAAATTTGCAAAGAGTTTGATCTTGGGATGTGAATGATCTCCTTACCTGAACCAGATGGTTCTTTTTGTAGATCTATGGTTGTCCACTTATTAGGGCCAATATACATATCAAACTCTGGGCTAACATTAAGCCCATCAAAGTTTCCATAGAAAAACATAGCTCTAATTAGATAATTCCTCCCTACTTCTACCCTTATATCATAGCAATTTCGTATGCCATCTGGAAAATATCGTAGGGTCGAGTAGGGCTTCAGGTTTTCTGATTTAAGATTTGCCGGGATTTTACCCATCTTTCCACTTTGGATGAAGTTCTCATCTGATGAGAACTGTATTTCGGTTTCCGGTTCTACATAAGGAGATTCATTTAAAGGCAAGCCACAATCTAAACTTATAAAACCTGTCAAGAAATTAAACACATGCATGATGAGAAGAGTGTCGAGGTCATGCATGGATGTATAGGGGAAAATGGGAAATAGTAACGGTACAATAAGATTAGCTAATTGAAAAAGGTAAGAATTTTATACCCTCTTGATTTTGTGCTTCAACAAGGTGAATGATGGCAAAAGCTGCTAGCCAAAACATGGCCAGCAATATCCGATGAGGACTCTTCATTATTTTGAACACAACAACGCGCGCATTAACAGATTAAGGCATGTATACATAGCAGTTGTATATGATATGATGACATATGAGCAACCTCCTCCAATAATGGTTACCAACATACCAATTCAAAGTCAAATTTAAGAGAAAAAATTGAATATATATCTTAAGTACTCTTGCATAAAAATAAAATTAAAGGAAGGAGTGAGTAATATATAACTATATAAGTAGGCGGAAAGTCTAAATGCATGGCGTACGTACGAACGGACTAGGTCGTCTATTAATCATGCTCATGCCGTATAATTGTAAAGCTTGATTATATAACTTTGATTGGTCGGTGGGTCCAATTATTTTTTTTTGGTAATGTATGATTATAATATAAGCGACTTGCCTAGCTTTTTTATTCCCAAAGAACTTGTCAATATCCAAAAATAATGGGCTTTTATAGTTAAAATGCTTAATGCATGAAGAAAGTTTTACCGAATCACATGCCCTGGAATAAGCATATTGTCGCAAACCTTCACCTAATTGAACTGTCATCTCCTACTATCTTCTCAAACCACTAAAGCAGTTATTTAAACATCGGAACAAAAGTCAACGACCACTCGAAAGTCATCTCTCTCCCTCTTTTGGACATTTCGTGCTAACTCATAGTGGTTACTATTAAAATCCTATACATTCCTAAATTGATAGGTTCTTTAAAGTAATCAAGACAAATTGAGCATTTTCGGACCCAATAACAATTGTTTCCACTTGCAAACATATTATATTAAGGGTCGTTTTTTTTGGGGAGCTAAGACATGTATTCACGTTATCAGATGATTGACTTCCAGCTTGGTACGGTCTTTTGATTGAAATGTTCAAAAGATTTTTTGCCCATCATCGTTTATAAACTTCATTTATATATAGCTCATCACTTTCTTGATCTTGTTCGAAAGTAAGAGAATATGGAGAGTTCCCATGGAATTTTTCTGGTTGTACTTGTGGGAACATTCGCTATACTTCACCTTGTTCAAGCTCAGCAAGGTATGTATCCACATGGAAATGTCTTTGCAAGTTTTTATATACTTAGAGCATCTTTAACCATAGCTCTCCTTTTGGGGTGCTTATTTTTTTTTTTAATTTTGTCTGTTTAAAAAAAAAAAACTCACCAATCGTGGACCGCCACGTGTCTATGTGGCCTGCGAACAATACAAACACTCAGCAAAATGTAGTGTTTTTTTTTTTTTTTTGAACACAACAAAATATAGTGCTTATTTAAGTTTTTTTGTAACCGAATCCTCCTCTTTTTATGGGTCTCCCTCCCTAAGTAACCCACTAAGCCCTCTCATTAATCTAGCCCTTAGAGCACCCACATTGATGAACCCCCCTTGGGGGTTCACACCAATAAAAAAATATTTTTTTTTATTTTCGTTTACTTAAAAAAAAAAAATATTGGACCAATCATATGTTGACACGTGGTGAACCCGGAGTCATCGGGGTTCACCGCGGTAAACTTTTGAGAGAGAGGTTCATAGAAATCTAATTTTAATATTATTTTTTTTCTCGGTTTGCGTGTGAACTCCCCTCATTATCCGAACTTTGACATGGAGAAGAAGATGCCCGTGTTTGAAAAAAATAGCATTATCGGTTTACCAAATGGGTTTACGACGTAACATGGCGTGTGATTTTTTTTTGTTTGTTTTGAAAATCATGTTACTTTATTGAGATTTCTATATTAATAATTTAGCTCGTTAATCACTGGGATATCCATCAACAAAATTCCAAACGAACCTAATTTAAAAGTAGATCAAACAAAAAATAATATGTTAAATGTCACACATTTTTCACGGTATATATTTGCTACTTTTACTAGGAATTTTGTGGATTTTTTGTTTTGTTTTAACGAATAGAGTTTCATCTTAACACAGGTTTCATCAGTTTGGATTGCGGGTTATTCCCGAATGAACAGTCTCCCTATACCGAGTCTGCAACTGGTTTACAGTACTCATCAGATTCAAATTTTATCCAAACTGGAAAAATTTCTAGGATCCAGAGAAGTCTCGAGGAAGATCACCTAAAGCCTCAAAGAACGCTTAGATACTTTCCAGATGGGATACGCAACTGTTACAATATTACTGTGAAGCAGGGAACCAACTATTTGATCAGAGTTAGAGCAATATATGGGAACTACGATGGTCTAAATCATTATCCTATGTTTGACTTGTACATAGGCCCTAATTTCTGGGTGACAATGGACACTCAAAAATATGTTCGGAAGGAGATCTTTCACATCTCTAAGACAAATACTTTGGACTTGTGTCTTGTCAAGACAGGCCCCTCTACACCATTTATATCGGCCATCGAAATAAGGCCACTAGCAAATAACACTTACATCACTACATCAGGATCGTTGAAGATGTTTGCACGGTTTTATCTTAGCAATTCAGACAGCGTTCTAAGGTGAGTCTGCTTTGATTAAGAAGTCTTTTATTTTTGTGATACATTGGTTAGTAAATTCCAAGAATCTGTTGCCAAAGAACATGTTTTCCGGGGTTTGGCAAGAAAACACAATTTTTTGGTTTTGATGAGAAAATAATTTTGAAATTCCGGTGAAAGTCGATTTTGCGATTTTGGTGAAAATATTAGTTTACGGTTTTGATGAAAAAATACAATTTTTTTTTTGTTTTTGAAGAAAATCAATTTGCTGGTCTAGTGGAAAAACATGATTTTATAATTTTAACGAGAAAATATGATTATGTGGTTTTGGAGTTTTGATAAATTAAGATTGATAAATCAGTCAAGACATAATGTTTTGCAGATAAATATGATTTTTAATTTTTAACAAAAATTCAATTTTGTCGATTTAGTGAAAAACATGATTTTGTAATTTTATAGAAAAACAAGATTATGCGGTTTTGATGTTATGATAAATTAAGATTTGATAAGAAGGTCAAGATATACAATGTTTATATATATGATAGCGTTAGGTTAAGCTTATTTTTTCCCGAAAAAGGTTAGATTTAATTTATTAAAACTGATTTAAATATATAAGAAAATAGATAAAATTTGGTTTAGTAAAACTAATTTAGAAATTCATTTTGGTTATTTTTTTATTTGTTTTATATCTGATTTAAATTTATGTTGGCTACAATTTTTTATTGGTTTAGTTGTAGTTATTTCATTGTCCATTCAGATCCCAACCATTTTAATCCGAATCTATTAATTCATTTTACTCATTAATCCATATATATACCTAACTATATATTTTTTTTGTCACAAAATATACCTAGCTATATATCCATTAAATCTATGGTTTGGATTGACCCATTAATTTTTATTCATTTTGACACCTTTAGGTACGAGGAGGATGTCTATGACAGAATGTGGAATACATACAATCTGTCAGAATGGAAGCAGATATCAACCAGTCTTACGGTGAACACTAATTCCAATAGTTTCCGTCTTCCTCAAGATGCTCTCAAAACCGCTGTAACACCTGCGAATGCGAGTGAACCATTGATAGATTACAAGTTTCCTGAGTCCCCTAGTGATAAAGTATACATTTATCTCCATTTTGCTGAGGTTGAAGTCTTGCGGGCCAATGAGACTAGAGAGTTCGACATTTCTTTGAACGGAGTGTCCATTAACGACTCTTACAGCCCTTTATATCTTCAGTCCGAAACGATACATAACCAGTCTCCAGTTACTTGTGAGAACCGA
The DNA here is from genome assembly GCA_932364175.1 of Eruca vesicaria subsp. sativa. Classification (NCBI taxonomy): domain Eukaryota; kingdom Viridiplantae; phylum Streptophyta; class Magnoliopsida; order Brassicales; family Brassicaceae; genus Eruca; species Eruca vesicaria. The sequence continues at coordinate 84,647 of CAKOAT010737376.1, read as the reverse complement.
GAATGTATTATAAAGCTGACGAGAACGGGAAAGTCGACACACCCACCTCTGCTTAACGCTGTTGAAGGTTTTGCGGTTGCCGATTTTCGACAGGCTGAAACAGATGCAAATGATGGTACGTGAGTAATATATATATATATATATAGTATAATGCATGATTATAGTGTATTCCAATATGCTAAAGAAAATATCGTTTGAATTTATCACAGTGATTGCTATTAAGAACATCAGGACAGCGTATGAATTGAATATAATATCATGGCAAGGTGATCCATGTGTCCCTAAGGCGTTTTTGTGGGACGGCCTAAATTGTAGTGACACGGAAGCGTCTACACCACCAAGAATCACTTCCTTGTGAGACATTTTTTTTATGGAACATACAGTACTTTTCTAACTACATATATATTGCACTTGTTTCAGTGTGTATCTTAACATATAAAACAGAGACTTGTCCTCAAGAGGGCTAACGGGAACAATAGAAGCTGGAATTCAAAATCTAATCCACCTGGAAAACTTGTAAGTATGATCATTATTGCCACAAAGACGAAAATCTCTTAATAAAATTTCAATATATATATTTTTTTAAATCTCTACCAAATTTCAGGGACTTGTCAAATAACAGTCTGACTGGAGTAATTCCAGAATTTCTAGCTAATATGAAATCATTGTTGATCATGTAAGTTTCTAGCCATTATTGGTCGTATTCATAATCCTTGTTTAACTTCCACAAACGTATTAATATTTTTTTTCTTTTAATAGAAATTTGAGCAAGAACAATCTGAGTATTTCAATTCCACAAGCTCTTCTCAAAAGAAAAAAGGAAGGACTAAAGTTAATGTAAGAAAACGATCCCTTCATGCACATTTCATTGAAAATATCTTTCCTTTTGGCTTTTGCATATATAATCCCATATACAATCAATATTATATTCATTGTGTAGTGTTGATGGAGATGAGATAAATAAATGTCTACCTGGTTCATGCGTCCTAAAGAAGAAATTTCCGGTGATAATTGTTGCACTGGTGGCTTCAGCTGTAGTGGTCCTGATCGTAGCGGTGCTGTTTTTCATTTTTGTGTTAAGAAAGAAAAAGACATCAAGTCATGTGGAAGGTACGAGCATAGACTCATGATCATATCAACTCAACAATAGTTTATATATGAAACATGCATATGCCTTTATGATAACATTCTTTTACTATTGTTTTTTGGTGTACAGCTATTATCCCTTCAGGAGTTACGCCACGGGCGCATTTCACACCCACTAGTACTTCTGAGGGAACAATCGAGACTCAAAAGCGAAGATATAGTCATGCAGAGGTTGTGGAAATGACAAACAACTTCAAAAGAGCTTTAGGTGAAGGAGGGTTTGGCGTGGTCTATCATGGTTATTTGAACGGTAAACAACAAGTAGCTGTTAAAGTACTTTCTGAATCTTCATCACAAGGCTATAAACACTTCAAAGCAGAGGTACAAAATGCTTGAAATCTTCAGAAAATTAATTTTTCGTCAAACCAAAATGTGTGATCTACCTTTAGTAATGAGTGTGTAATTTTACATTGTTGGTATGCAGGTTGAACTTCTTCTGAGGGTTCACCACATAAATTTGGTAAACCTGGTTGGTTATTGTGATGAACGAGATCATCTGGCTCTCCTCTACGAGTACATGTCCAATGGAGACTTAAAATATCATTTGTCAGGTAGAACCTATACAGTATGTTACAATAATAATAATAATAATAATAATAATTATTATTATTATTATTATTTTTTTTTATTTTACAATTTTTCTTTTTAATTCCTTAATTAATACAAAAAGATTCAGATGATGATTGATTTAGATGAACTATATATAGGAAAACAAGGTGGCTCTGTTTTGAGTTGGAGTACTCGATTACAAATAGCTGTCGACGCTGCACTAGGTTCGTAAAAACTCTATTAACATTTCAGTTGGGTGTTTTCCTAGTCACTACACATTTCCTTAATTCATTAGACACAAATGATTCAGATATAAGTCTAGAGAAGGCTGATACATAAAAATGATACTATATAATATTTACAGGATTGGAATACTTGCATATTGGATCCCAACCATCAATGGTACACAGAGATGTCAAAAGTACGAACATATTATTAGACGAGCAGTTCTCAGCCAAAATTGCAGATTTTGGTCTTTCAAGATCTTTCCAACTCGAAGATGAATCACATGTTTCTACGGTTGTTGCTGGTACTCCAGGATATCTTGACCCCGAGTAAGTATTATTAATCAAACCTTAGAATTACGTTGACCATCATCTTTGTGTGTAAAATGAATACACATGCATCTTACTCCATGGTCTTTTTTTTTCTGGTAGATATTACAGAACTGGTCGTTTGGCAGAAACAAGCGATGTCTATAGTTTTGGGATTGTATTATTAGAGATAATCACAAACCAACCTGTGATTGACCAAACTCGTGGAAAGTCTCACATAACGGATTGGACGGCATTTATGCTTAATAGTGGAGATATAACCAGAATCATGGATCCTAAACTTAAGGGAGAGTATAACTCTCGCTCTGTCTGGAGAGCAATTGAATTGGCTATGTTGTGTGCGAACCCTTCTTCAGAAAAACGACCAAGCATGTCCCAAGTTGTTATCGAACTAAAAGAGTGTCTTGCTTCTGAAAACTCTGTGAAAAGTAAGAGTCAAGACACAAACTCTCACAGTTCCTTTGAAATGAGCATGAGCTTTGACACCAAGGCTGTGCCTAGGGCAAGATAACATTTGCAAAGAAGCCCTGTTTTGGGCCACGTCTTGATAAAATAATTCGAAAGGCCACATATTGTAAAGTATTTTGATGATGGTGTAAGTGTCAATAACGATAATTTCAAATATTCTAAAAATCATTATAGTGATCATATGTCATAACTTGCATGTTATAATGGTTCTCATATAATATACTAGTGGTCTGCCCGTGCTGCGCGCGGGTTGTTGGATATTTTTATTAATTTAAATTTAAAATTTATTTGTTGGTGGGTAATGTTATATTTTTGAATGTGGTTTGTTTATGAGAATGGTGGATTATGATATCAAAGTGATGGCATAATGGTTAGATGTTTACCATTTGGACTTTAAGTTAAAATTCTAGACTCGTAGATGTCATTATTTCAATGTAAAAGTTTTATTGTATCAGGATCGGGGAAAAGAGAAAATAGCTTTTATAGTTTTTCTGCTTAAAATTTATGTGAAAACAAAGTGTAACCAATTATTCGTAAAGCAAAATTGTACAGAAATAAATCAAATTGAGCAGGTAAACAAAAGCCGAAGTCTTCTTTTAGTCAAATAGATCACTGAAACCCATTATCCTTCTGTAGAACTCGATGACCAAAAAAAAGTGGAAACAGTTCGAGTAAACCGTGATATCTGTCCCCAGTTGGGGATGGCAGTTATAGGGTAGGAACATTTTTTTTAGTGACGTAAGGAAGATATCCTTCATTTCAAACTGGGTGTCCTGAAGAGAATTATGAAAAGTTGCCATGCAATCTTCTAGTAGTGGAATACCTTGCTCATCAGCGAGTTTTTTAATGGTTTTTACTCCTTTGTCAGTTTCTCCGATGACCATAAAGAGGACGCCGTAAACGTATCTTCCTTGGAGGTGACCACCATTTGAGGGTATGTAGATGTGATGTAGGCCTAGAGACTGATTGCGAGAGTTGAAGAATTCTAGCATGCCTTTAACATAGTGAGGGTCGGCATTGTTAGCGTTGAGGCAGTTTTGCAGGAAATTTGGGTAACGATGAGCTAGAGCAGGCTTCTTCACCAAAGATGAGAGGTTTAGATTCTTTGCAACTATGAAGTTTTCAGAACTGAAGCTGAGGCTTTTGGATGTCATAATTGTGTTGACGTAGTCGGTGGGAGAGTCGTGGCCAACTTTGGAAACAATTAGGAGACGCATGTCTTTGGGTATTAATTCAAGGGTGAGGGGACTTGTTGTTCGTGAGTCATGGAAATGGTCGGAAAATGTTTTTTGGTTTTTTTTTTTCTGTTGACGATGTCGTTCTTAGTTTCTGTGTGTTCTGCAGTTGTTTATATAGGACGGTGGTGGTGGCTCTGCGTGTGAATTCGTTTACGCTTTTTATATAAATTTATTATAAGGCATAATCTTGCGTTGAATTTGTATGTGCTTTTATTGTTATTATTTCTGCTGTACCGTTACACGTACGCTGGGTGGTCTTTTGTTACTAATTATTTATGTTCCTTATGATTTTGCTAGTCTTTAATATTTATAACTTACTTTGATTAGTAATTTATACCTGTGTATTTCATGCCATTAATTTCATGTGTTTCTGTTTTGAGGAAGATTTGTGTTAAAGAGCGTCAACATTATCGTTTTTAATGCATCCTCATATTTGTTGCTGTTTTTTTATTTGAAATTACGATGTTTGTGTTTTAATTTTATCTCCTCTATTATTACGGATTTCTTAAAGTTTAATTTTTTTTCTCCAAACGTTTGAATGGGTGTGGGGTCAATATAATGTTTTTGGTTTGGATGTTTTTTAAAACTATTAAAAATCTCATTTTTAATGTTCTCGTATTATGCAACTGTTGTTTGTAATGTATTCGATGTAATCGTATTGACGGAAGCGTACTTCTGCGAATTTCTCTCAGTTTTAGCGACGTTGTTGACGTAGTATTTTTATTGGTTTTAATTTTAAATTTATTGTTTTGTTTGGTTATTTTTTTTCCTTTTATTTTGTGTATGACAATGTTCTTAATTCTTTAGTTATAGATGTTTCTGAATGATTGACCGTAAATGTTTATAGTCTTGTAGATTTGTTTTTTCAATTATTGTTTAGTTGGTATTTTTTTTGTTTGTTTGAATATTTTTTAATGGTGAAATTGGTGGTTAATATTGTAGGGTTTTAAAGTTTCAACCTCGTTCCGTAGTCTTTTAAACGCGTATTGTAGGAAAAAAATAGTAGTTGCTTAAATATGGGAAAAGGGAAATGATAGCATTGGGAAAAGATGACACTACTAAACTGTGAAAGTAAATTTGTAGATCTGCTTGTAATAGTAGCAGTGCTCACATCGAACCCGCATATGTTATCGGTGACATGTGATTGGTTCTCTAGCCTCTCTGTAAGTGTCCATAGTGGCGTCTAGAGTTATAACTTGGACGCCATGAAGTGACTTCTTAATGTTTCTCCAGTAGGTGTCGGCACGTTTCTTGTTGGTTCTCCATCCGAGTGAATCGAGCATCATTCTTCCTATTTCTTGTTGTCTACTACACATCATTATTAGAGCATAAAGGTATATGGCGTTGTCGTACAAACCTTCTGCAGCGATTTTGAAATGAGGCAAACCAGCGGCGATGTTGTTGTGGTGGAAATATTCTTGTAACCCACGTATGTAGTGAGCTTGGACGTTACCGGCGTTAAGGCATCGTTCCATCAGATCTTTGTAGATGGTTAGGGTTGTGAGAGGAAAGACTGGGAGGGTGTGGAGATTGATGTTCTTGTATACGTGTGGATCTGCGGCAACGTCGGCTAGAGTAGGGGATGCTATAATGAGGTTGCATAGGGCATCGATTGAGAACTTAGCAGCCCGTGACATTATTTCTTGTTGGAGTTCTGTCGGGAGGAGCTCGATTTGAGCGAGAGTTCTTGTGCGGCGTTGCATTACGAATCTGCCAATTTGGTATTTTTCTGGTGATTTCTTTCTATGTTTTGCGTTTGTTATATAGAGAGTTTGGGTGAGGTTTGTGGAAGAATAATATTCTCGTAGTTATGATGTTTGAATACAGAATATTGGATAATAATTACATATAATGTTACGTTTTTTTTGATCGCTTAAATTGCGTGTTTTTAATTTAATAGGAATGTAGAAAAATGCCTTCACGTAAGGCTTTCAAATTTGGGCTTATAGGCCACCCTAAACCAAGCCCATCAACAAACATCAAACCAAGACAGCAAAACCAATTTAGACCAACACGGGATTGAAAATTTTTGTAGATTCAATTTAAAAAAATGATTGCTGAGGTGTCTTTTTTTGCCCCCCTCACAAAAGATGAGGTGGACACCCTAAGAAGAGAGAATAGGCAACTTTATTGTATAAAATAAGGAATTGAATATAATCCAACTGTAATGTTTTTATTGTTAAATTGATCTTAAGAATACTCTAATCCATTTTACTCTAAAGTCAATTTAGGTTTAGTTAGTACCTTTTAGACTAAAAAATATATTTTATTTATTTTGAACATAATATATATTTAGCTAACAATAAGCAATTACAAGATTATATTTTAAAAGTTTTATATAAGAATAGACTTTACACAATACAAATTTATTAAAAATATAAATAAAAATTTTCTACTTTCATAGAAGTTTAATTAGTATTATGTATATATAAAATTTTCTAAAATATCAACTGAAAAATAAGAGAGGAATTTGCATAAGACTTGGCCTAAAGTAAAACGGGGTTGACACCTCTTACTTAAAGAGTCTAATGCTCTTTGGACTACCTCCAATGGTGCTTTATTTTTTAATATTTTCTTTATTTTTGTTTTAACATTTCATTTTAACTTTTAAAAAAAGAAAAAAAACGATTTACTTCAAATTTGAAAATAATGTTCTGTTTTTCATCCTTTGAAGATGAAATTTGAATTATAAACTAATCTTTAACTTTAATTGGTTTTTATTTTTTGTTTAAATAAATCATAAATGTTGATGTTGACATTAATTTCAAAATATATTTATTGTATTTAGATGTGATTAGCAAAGAACATTAATATTAATTCTCAAAAGATTTAGATTTGATCTAAAAGAAACTATAATATTATTAGTTCATTTCACTCGGAATAACCACTTAATAGAAATATATATTTGGTGTTTATTTATAAAATTTAATATTTTTTCTTAATTATTTATGTTAGGTATAATAATTGTATTATTTAATAATGTTTATGTATAATAATTCGTAATTGTGTAGATGACTTTTAAAACCAAAATCGTTAGATAAATTAGTAAATTTGAAAAAGACAAAGTATTATAATAATTAACTATAAATAGTAATGAAATATTTTTAAATTTTTAAATTTTTAATTGACAAAGAGAAAATGAATAAAATATTAAAGAATATGTTGCTTTTTGGATGTAAAAATTAAAGAGGTATCCTTAGATTTGGTTCAAAAAAGAGAGATACCCTTAGACATATTTCAACATGGGGTTATTTGCCAAACAACCAAAAAAAAAATTAGATTTTAAGTGAGAGGTTAAAGAGATGGGAAGAAAGGAGAAGTGAGAGGGTATTTTTGGTTAGATAGTGAATTTATGTTCTTTTTATATGTTACAATTTTCCTTTAAACATCGGGATAAAAAAAGTCAACGAGCACTCAAAGTCCTTTTGAGCATTTCGTGATACTCATGGTGGTTGCTTTTAAAAGCCTATAAATCCCCAATTTTGTTGTGAAAGCCTATAAATTCCTTTTGATAAAAAACCCTATAAATTCTTAAACTGATAGGTACTTTAAGGTAATTAAGACAAGTTGAACATTTTATGATCAAATAACAGTTCTGTGCCCACTAGTAAACATATTATATGTTTGCACAATTTAATTTATTAGTCTTTTAAATTTCTTTTCGGGGGAGCAAAGACATGTATTCACGTTTCCAGAGGATCTGACTTGCTCCTTGGTTGGGTATTTTGTTTGAAATGTCCAAAGGGTTTTTGAGCTGATCATCGCCTATAAATTCATTTATACGATCAGAACTTTTTCATCTTCTTTGAAAAATAAGAGAATATGAAGAGTTCCCATGGGCTTGTGCTAACTGCACTTATAGCAACATTCGCTATAATTCACTTTGTTCAAGCTCAGGAAGGTATGTATTCACATTTTCCATTTTTAGTATCTTACCCTCCTAGAATAGAAAATGGACGCTTTTAGTATATTTCCTATTTCCATCTTATTACAAAAAAAAAAAAAAACATAATTTTTCTACTTAGAGGAATTTGCGTCGTTTTTAAAATTAACCTGAGAGTATTCTTTATTTATAAAAGATTTATAGAAGAGTCAAGATTCATTCCAAAATACAGTCTATAGATGAATCCTCTCACCTGGTATTCAAATAAGTCATAAATAATAGATTGTGGCCACATAAGAGAATGTAGTGGGGTAAACCGAGTTGATTAGCAACCAAAAGCTCGCGTGGTTTGGATTGACATAGTTGAAAACGTTTATGAGATCATATAGATTGTTGAGGATTTCTATACTACTAAAAAATTGTATCTCTACCCATGAAAAGTTATTTACCAGTATTCTTAGCAGTTAGGAAAGAGAGTATTTGGGTCCCATAGAGAAGAACACACTTATAACTGATATAAATAATGAACAATTTACCCTAATCATATAGAACATCTCCAATGGAAAATTCAAAAAAAGAAGATCTCAATATATATATATATATATGTATATATTAGTATTGTTATTTATTTATGGGGTCTTCAAATTAAAGAAAACCCAACTGAAAATATCTCAAATAAATAATAATATTAATATATACATATAATTATATGTATTTTGAGAAGTCTATAAGTTAGATATATTCCAATAAAGTTACTCTTACTATTACATGATGTGTATATTTTTCCGTAACACGTAATTTCTTTTGTGGATATCTAGTTTATTAGATTGATGTTTTAAATGGGTTTACCCAATATGTTTTCATATCTAACTCAAATTCACGGTCGAATCGATAAATTCAATGGTCTTTATATAATCCGATTTAAATTTAATGAATATCCTACTAATTAATATCCTAGTAAAACCCGTCAAAGCTCGGTTAAAAACGAAAAATTCGTTATTAGTCAGTAATCCGACATTAGTTAATAAAGTCCCAAAACATATTTTTTTTTATAAATTTTGACTAAACTCCCTATATATTTTGATAATAACTAAATTGTTTGATTTGTGATTCTTTAGATTTCAATTAAAATTTATCAAGCCAACTAAAGAAAATTAAAATGAGGATATAAAACCATAATTGATTCTTGTAACCAGTATTCCCTCCGTTTCGAATTAGTTGTCATTTTAGAAAAAAAATTGTTCAAATAAGTGTCATTTTAAAGTTTCGAGACAAAATTTATTAGTTTTATATAATATTCTATTTTTCTATTGGTTGAAAAGTGGTTAGGTGTATAGGTAATTGTATTTTTATCTTAAAAATATGTTAAATTAAATGTTTCCTTAATCTGTATGCAAAAATTTAAAATAACAACTAAAATGAAACGGAGGGAGTATTAACTAATTTTAGTTTTTGCTAATTTAATACTCCCTCTGTTTCAATATAAGTGTCACTCTACAGCTATGCACACGGATTAAGGAAACAATTAATTTTACATATTTCCCATATAAAAATACAATTACCCATACACCTAACCATATTTTAACCAATAGAAAAACAAATTACATAATAAAATTAATAAATTTTGCATTGAAAACCAAAAACGACACTTATTTTGTAACACAAAAAATTCTCTACAACGACACTTAATATAAAACGGAGGGAGTATAAGTTTATTATTTTCCTTTTCGTTTAAATTGAAATCTTAAATATATAATTTTATTATTTATTTATTATCTTAGTTATATTATAAGTCCTAACATGGTATCAAATTAATTAAATAATTTATAATTTTGGAATTATGCATGTCAATTATTTTTAATAAAATAAATATAATTTAATTTTAAATAAGTGGAATTTTTATGTTTATCTTAAATATCTTCCAATAGTTATATATATATATATATACATATAATAGTATTTATTAATCCACTTTTCAACCACAGTCGGGTTTAAAATGTTGCATGTCATTTGATGGTTACAGAAGACGTGATTTTCTTGGTATATACTACATTCTCTGGCGTCTAATTTAGAGCATCTCTTACTTCTACTTTGGTAGATCAAAACAGGTAGAAACGTCTACTACTATTTTTTATTGAAATATATTACTTTTGTATTAAACATTTAAACAAAAATCTCTTTGCCAATGAAAAAAAACCAACTGGAAACAGACTACATGGTCAATGTGTCTCTCACTTCTATACCTTTCTCCTCTTCTGTGATTATTTTTTAATAGTATTTAGTATGAGAGAGACTCGGTGAAGTACCACCAATAGAGGTGCTTTTATCAATTGGGTTTCTAGTTAAACATTACGTAAAATGAGCGTGTGATTTCTGTTTGTTTTTTTTTTTTTTTTTTAACTCAACATCAACTTTTCATTAGCCAAATGTTTTGGATACAAACAATTGTGACCACAATGCCTCAACAGAAGCTTTAACCACAATGTGATATATGGAAGTAGATATAGCATCATCTAGGATCACTTATTTGGATCCTACATTACCTTATCTAACTACCGATCACTTTGACCTCCATGGAAGCAAATTCACTTTACCAAATTGGTGAAAATGAACTGTCCCTTAGACCACTAATTACAAGAGCATTGACCTAATCTTAAAAACTAAGACCTAACAGAGGAAATATTCTAAGACCTTGCTGGAGATCACCACTTGATTGACATTCATAACTTGGATCATACCAACTCTTCGCCAAGGCGCATGCTTCACTCTCAGGCCCCACCAAGATATCAGTCGTACCCCAGCCTTATTCAGTGGACTCCAAGTCTAAAGAACTACTAAATGAGAAGATACCTTACTAGGCAGATTCTTTTCAAACACAGAGATAGGTTCCCCACCAAACTGGTGCGTAAACTGTCAGTCAGGGCCTCCCATCAAGAGTTTCTTATCTTGAATCCAAAACCAAGCCGCCGGAACAGAGTGAAACAACATCTCCAAGAGCATGAGTTTCAGTTCTTCCGGAATGAAACAAGACGGGTTCAGATGTCAAATCCAACTGGAGCTCATCCACTAAAACCTGTAAAAGAACACAATAAAGCTTGGGAAAGAGCTACAATAGTACAGATTAGACATCTTCGGAGGTACACGGAGCGACAAAGGGAAAATAGCTCCGTCCAAAATCCAACCCTAAAAGCCGACCTCCGTAAACGGCACCTTCCCGACTCAACTCGCTGTGACTCCAGAAGCTCGGAAACCGTACTACACGGCCAGATCTGAGATCTGAAGAGCCGAAGAGACCAGAGTTCACACGCATCTCGCAGAGAGGAAGGAACGCTTACGAAGGCAAAAAGAAAAAAAGGAAGGGGAAAGGGTGGTTCTCCGGCGATGACACGGCGTCAATCGCCGGAGAAACGCGGCGGCTAGGGCTTCTGCTGACTCTCTCTCTCTCTAAATCTCTCTCTCTAGATGTGGTTCCGTTTAGTGCATCCTTAATATTTCTGTTTGTTTTGTTTTGGAAAAACTTGTGATCTTTTATTATATTGCGATAACTTAGAGCTCGTTAATTGTCAGTGTATCCACTAACGAAAAGTTCCAAACGTACGAACATACTTTTAAACGTAGATTCAACAACATAATATGAAAATTTCTTTTTTTTTTTGATAAAAAAAGATTTAAAAAATGAAAATTTCACCATAGTTTTCAAGGTACATTGTTTTTGCTACTTTTTCTACCATTTCTTTTGCAAGTGTCATAAATTACCTAATTCGCTAATTAGGAACTGTGTGGAATGTTCCACAACTCTTTGTTTTGATGAATGGGGTTTAATTGTAACAGGGTTCATTAGTTTGGATTGCGGGTTGCCCCTCAATGAACAGTCTCCATATACCGAGTCAAGAACTGGACTACCGTATTCATCAGACTCAAGCTTTATCCAAACTGGAAAGATTGGTAGGATTCAGCGAAATCTTCAGGGAGATTATCTAAAGCCCCTAACGACAGTTAGATACTTCCCAGACGGTATACGCAACTGTTACAATATTACCGTGAAGCAGAGAACCAACTATTTGATCAGAGCTAGAGCTGTATATGGGAATTATGACGGTCAAAATCTTCAACCTAGATTTGACTTATACATAGGCCCTAATTACTGGGTAACAATAGACATTGGAGAATATGTCAATGGTACATGGGAGGAGATCATTCACACCCCTAGATCAAACATTTTGAACCTATGTCTTGTCAAGATAGACACGACTACACCATTTATATCATCCATTGAAATAAGGCCACTACCAAATAACAGTTACATCACTACGGCTGGTTCGTTAAAGATGTTTTCGCGGTATTATTTAAGCAGTTCAAAATTTCCTCTAAGGTGAGGCTGCTATATGATTAAGATGGTCAAAGTCTCACTCTTTTTATTTTTTATTTTTAAATAGTGTTACATGGCTGATAGACTGATAAATCTAAAATAGTGGTAATTAACAGGTATCCGGAGGATGTCTATGACAGAGTATGGTTCGCTTATACAGAGAAAGCCTGGAAGCATATATCCACCAGCCTTGCTGTGAACACTTCCAATTTATTCCGTCTACCTCAGGATGCTCTAAAAACCGCTGCAATACCAGGAAATGCTAGTGCGCCATTGATAGATTTTGAGTATCCAACCTCCGCTAATGACAAAGTCTACATTTACCTTCACTTTGCTGAGGTTGAAGCCTTGCGAGCCAACGAAACTAGAGAGTTCGACATTTCATTGAACGGAGAACCCATAGAATACTCTTACACGCCTTTATATCTGCAGTCCCAAGTGTTACGCACCCCATCTCCAGTTATTTGCCCAAGCAAAGAATGCATCATAACGCTGTCGAAAACAAGCAAGTCTACACACCCACCTCTGCTTAACGCCGTTGAAGGTTTTGCCGTTGCCGATTTCCGACAAGCTGAAACAGATGATAATGATGGTACGTACGTAAGTGTATGGTGTAATGCATGTTATTTGAATTTTTCAATATATATATATATATATATATATATATATATAGTGAAACCTCTATAAATTAATTTTGTTGGGACTACACCAAAACAATAATTTTTTATTAATTTATAGAGATTATTAATTTATCGATATACTAATTGAACCAAAAACTCAATTTGAGACTATAAATATAATTATATCATTTTATAGAGATTTTTAGTGTATATTAATTTATAGATAGTGTATATACAGTAGAACCTCTTTAAATTAATACTCGATAAATTAATATACAGTAAATATTTCTATAAATTAATATAATTTTATAGTCCCAAATTAAGTTTTTGGTTAAATTAATATAATTTTACAGTAGAACTTCTATAAATTAATATCTCTTTAAATTAATAAAGATATAAAATTTTGGTGTAATCTCAACATTATTAATTTATAGAGGTTTCACTGTATATAGATATATGCTCAATGAATTTAACATATCGTTCAAATTTATGGCAGTGGTTGCTATTAGAAAAATCAAAGCTGCCTATGGATTGAGTATGATCTCATGGCAAGGTGATCCATGTGTCCCTCGAGCGTTTTTGTGGGATGGCCTAAATTGTAGTGATACGGATGCGTCTATACCACCAAAGATCACTTCCTTGTGAGATATTTTTATAGAAACCCCAACTTTTCTAACTATATCAATACATATACATTTCTAACTAAAGTATTGCTCCTCTTTTAATTTTGTATCTTAATACGTAAAACAGAAACTTGTCTTCAAGAGGATTAACGGGAGTTATAGAAGATGGAATTCAAAATCTTGCACATCTAGAAAAGTTGTATGTATAATCATTGTTGCAAACCGAACTAATTAATTTTAATCTTAATCTCATCCATAGCAAGTTCAATGATTTTGATCTCTTCCAAAATTTCAGGGACTTGTCAAATAACAGTTTGACTGGAGAAATTCCCGAGTTTCTGGCTAACATCAAATCATTGTTGATCATGTAAGTTTGAAGTTTCTGGACATTATTGGTCTTATTACTCCACACTATAGTTTTCAGCAATGTATGCATTTTTTTTCTTTTTCTTTCTATTTCAATAGAAATTTGAGCAAGAACAATCTGAGTAATTCAATTCCACAAGCTCTTCGTAATAGAGAAAAGGAAGGACTGAAATTAATGTAAGAAAATAACTCTATCCACGTATATACACATTTCATTAAAAACTCCCTTCCCATGTATATTTCTTTATATATGTATACAATCAATACTCTTTTGTAGCGTTGATGGTGAGATAACATGTCTATCATGTGTCCCGAAGAAGAAATTTCCGTTGATGGTTGTTGCACTGGTTGCTTCAGCTGTGGTATTGGTTATCGTAGTCGTTCTGGTTTTCATTTTTGTGTTCAGAAAGAAAAAGACAACATGTCATGTGGAAGGTACCGAGCTCATGATTAAACCACCAAACTCTTATAGTCCTATGCTTTATTAAGGTGGCATATATAACATTCTTTTACTAATTTGGTTTAGGTACAACTACTACCCCTTCAGCAGTTACGCCACGGGCAAAATTCACACCCACTAGTGCGTCCGAAACATCAATTGATACAAAAGAGCGAAGATTTAGTCATAAAGAGGTTATGGAAATGACAAACAACTTCGAAAGAGCTCTTGGTGAAGGAGGGTTTGGCGTGGTCTATCATGGTTATTTGAACGGTTCTCAACAAGTAGCTGTTAAAGTACTTTCTGAATCATCATCACAAGGCTATAAACACTTCAAAGCAGAGGTACAAGATTCTTGAAATCTTCCCTAAAAACCGTGAAACCAAAAACTGTGATGTACTTTTATGAACCAATGTTTTTCTTTTGTTTAAATTTCTTAAAATGTGTTAATTTACATTGTTGGAATGCAGGTTGAACTTCTTCTGAGGGTTCACCACATAAATTTGGTAAACCTTGTTGGGTATTGTGATGAACGAGATCATTTGGCTCTCATCTACGAGTACATGTCCAATGGAGACTTAAAAGATCATTTATCAGGTGGAACATATCACTTATAACATTAATATTTTAATTTCTTAACTGTTACATAAAAAGATTCATATGATTAACTGAGTTAGAGGATTCAAATATAGGGAAGCACGGTGCCTCTGTTCTGAGTTGGAGTACTCGATTACGAATAGCTGTCGACGCTGCACTAGGTTCGTAAGAACCTGTCCATTTCCATTCAGTCATCTTTTTCTCTCATCACAAAACATTTTCTTACCTCATTAGACATAAATAATTATTCACATATAAGTGTAGAGATGGCCAATACGTTAATAGCTATTTTCTTATATTTATAGGATTGGAATACTTACATATTGGATGCCAACCATCAATGGTACACAGAGATGTCAAAAGTACAAACATTTTATTAAGCGAGCAGTTAGAAGGCAAAATTGCAGATTTTGGTCTTTCAAGATCTTTTCAGTTAGGAGATGAGTCCCATGTTTCCACCGTTGTTGCTGGTACTCCAGGATATCTTGACCCCGAGTAAGTATTATTAAAATAACTTTGGATTTGATAATTATGGGCCATCATCTTTGTATATAAATTGGATACACATGTATCTTACTCCATGTTTTTTTCTTTCTCTGGTAGATATTACAGAACTGGTCGTTTGGCAGAAACAAGTGATGTCTATAGTTTTGGGATTGTATTATTAGAGATAATCACAAACCAACGTGTGATTGACCAACATCGCGACAAGTCTCACATAATGGATTGGACTGCATTTATGCTTAATCGAGGTGATATAACCAGAATCATGGATCCTAAGCTTAAGGGAGAATACAACTCTCGTTCTGTCTGGAGAGCAATTGAGTTGGCTATGTTGTGTGCGAACCCTTCTTCAGAAAAACGACCAAGCATGTCCCAAGTTGTTAACGAACTAAAAGAGTGTCTTGCTTCTGAAAACTCTGTGAAAAGTAAGAGTCAAGACACAAACTCTCACAGTTCCTTTGAAATGAGCATGAGCTTTGACGCCAAGGCTGTGCCTAGGGCAAGATAACATTTGTAAAGAAGCCTCGTTTGTGTCAACCGGCTTTTCTCCTAGTGGTATTTTCCCCTTCTCATATGCTCTGCTGATCTCGTGCTTCAGTTCATAATTAAACATGAGATGAAATGTTAAAGCTTTGCTTATCTCATGCTCACTCATTTATTATGTGACTGTTGTTTGGAATTTGAGTAGTTACCTTCCACACTCGTAGGTTATTTTCTTGAAAACCAATATGAATGTCAATAACGTTAAGGGCTACTACCATTGGAGCAGATGATTTAAAGTGCATTACGAGGTTTAGTTTGCCATGCGCAGCGATAATACTTTCTTAAAATTATGGATATTTATTAAATTTTATATTTAATATGTATTTTAATATTTTTTAAAATTTTAGTTTTATCAGTAAGAAAAAATTAAAATAATTATTTGTAATTAGTTGTTATTTGATTTAATAATTAAATTTTATTATTTTTTCTGTGAATTGAATAACATTCGCTGAACGAACATATTATATGACGATTATACAAGAAAAAAATGAAAACATGATTAGTTGTTTTATATCGAATTAAAGTGTGATAGAGTAACCGATAGATGTAGGTGCAGTTGTTTAGTCTAAGAATGACCAAAAGTACCTTCGAGCTTGAATCCGTTGAGACCACCTATGATCTAAGCCGTAAACAAGAAATGAAAGCAAATCTTCGTTTTATAAATCAATAATAATGTGTCTCTTTACAAAGCCTAAAAAAACTCTATATAGCAATAGGAAAAGACCTAAGTCCTTAAAGATTATGATCTAAAAGTCTTAATTCTAATCTCATAAGTAAATAGGAAACTTAAGGATTATTTATAGGTAGAATAAATAAGTAAATATAAATCCAAAACCGAAAAGGAAATATAGTCCACGCTGCATCAGATCACCCGAGGTAGAGAAAGATCCGACTGCGAATCTGCATTGTCATCCTGAGACATGAACGGAGTGAGATGTTGAAGACGTCAGAGTATCGAGCCTCCGGCGGTAATTGGAGACGATAAGCGTTTGCATTGATCTTCTCAAGAACTTCCAAAGGACCAACTTTGCGAGAATTTAGCTTGTTGTAATCTCTCAGAGAGAAGCTTTCACGCGTTAAAAATGCCCACACGAGGTCGCCAACTTTGAACTGTAAATCCCTCCGATGCCGATCAGCATGTTCTTTGTATTTTGCCGAAGAAAGCTGCAAATTATCATGAACCTTAGCATGTATCGAAGTAACATTAGCTACAAAATCCATTGCTTGACCATGCACTCGTGAAATATCTGGAGCAAGACCAAGATCAATTGGTCCTCGAGGAACGATGCCGAAGACAATTCTGAAAGGACTGAAACGTGTACTTTTGTTGATAGCGTGGTTATGAGCGAACTCGACCTGACACAACACTGAATCCCACGTACGAATGTTGTCTACAACTATGCAACGAAGCATATCACCTAACGTGTGGTTGGTGACTTCTATCTGGTCATCCGTTTGAGGGTGGTAAGCGGAGCTCATATCAAGTGTAGTACGAAGTAAACACCAAAGAAAATGCCAGAAGTGACTGAGAAAGCGGGAGCCCTATCTGAAACAGCTGATAACGGCAAACCATGAAGCCGATAAACCTCACGGAAAAATAGGACAGCTACCTGAACAACATCGTTAGTCTTTTTGCATGGTCTAAAATGTGCCATTTTAGAAAAACGGTCGACGACAACAAAAACAGAATCATGTCCCCGTTGAGTACGCGGTAGACCCAAGACGAAGTCCATACTAACATTGGTCCATGGTTGAGTCGGTACTGGAATAGGCAGATACAAACCACTATTTGAAGCGTGACCCTTATACCGTTGACAGATAACACAACGCTCGACAAACCGATAGACATCGCGACGCAACGAGGGCCATAAATAAGCATCGATAACTAGCTGAAGCGTACAGTCGCGACCAACGTGTCCTTCTTCATGCAAATCTTTAATGATCTTGAGTCTTAGACTCCCATCCGGTATACACAATTGAGAACCCCCGAAAATGTAACCTTTATGTAGCATAAACTCTGATCGGAGACTAGCTTGCAGTGACAACCATATTGGATCCAAAATATGGATCATCTTTGTAAAGATCTGGTAAAATAGTAAATCCAGGAACCGAAACCTGCATGGTAACGAGAAAAGAATGGCATCGGCTTAAAGCGTCAGCTACCTTGTTCGTCTTCCCAGACTGACGCTTTATCAAAAACGTGAATTGTTGGAGGAAGGCAATCCATGAGGCATGGAGAGACGAGAGCTTATCTTGACTGCTCAAATGATTCAAGGCATCATGATCTGTGTAAAGTATAAATTCTTGGTGGAAAAGATAATGTCTCCAGTGCCTAATAGCTTGAACAATAGCATAAAACTCAACGTCGTATGTACTGTATTGAGCTCGGGAACCTGCAGTCTTCTCACTGAAAAAGGCTATAGGACGACCTTGCTGACTAAGGACTGCCCCTATTCCTAACTTGCACGCATCGCAATGGAGTTCGAAGGCCTACAAAAATCTGGTAAAGCCAATATTTGTGCTGACACCAAACGCTGCTTAAGATCTTCAAAGGCCTTGTTAGCTTCCGGAGTCCATAAGAATGTTGTTCCTTTCATACAGTCTGTGAGAGGAGCCACAATATTACTGAAGTGATATACGAACCTTCGGTAAAAAGAGACGAGGCCATGGAAACTTCGGACATCACTGATAGAACGAGGAGTGGGCCAAGTTTTGATTGCTTCAACTTTCCCTGGATCTACCTGTAACCCCTTATCGGACACGATGTATCCCAAAAAAGGCACATGATCGCCCAAAAGACACACTTGTGTCTTGCCGCATACAACTTCTCATGACAAAGTACTTCTAAGACATCTCGTAGGTGAGATAGATGGCTTGACAAGTAATGACTGAAGATCAAAATGTCATCAAAGTAGACCACCACATATTTACCTATAAAAGGGCGAAGAGCTTGATTCATAACTCTCATGAAGGTACTTGGTGCGTTGGAGAGTCCGAAAGGCATCACCGTCCATTCAAAAAGACCTTCACGTGTTTTGAAAGCGGTCTTCCATTCATCTTCTGGGCGTATACAGATTTGATGGTAGCCACTTTTCAAGTCTAGTTTGGTAAACATGGTGGCTTTGCCTATTTTGATCAAGTAGATCATCCAAACCCGGGATAGAGAATCTTTAACGAACTGTAATTTTGTTGATTGCATGACTATCAACACACATTCGCCCCGATCCCTCTTTCTTAAGAATGAGTAACGCAGGCACAACCGCTAGGCTTAAACTTTCCCGCACATGGCCTTTCTGTAGAAGCTCTTCATCCTGACGACGGATTTCATCATGTTCATGAGGCTCATACGATAATGAGGTCTGTTGGGAAGAACCGCGTTAGGAACCAGGTCAATATGGTGTTGTATGTCTCTTAATGGTGGTAACTCGCTTGGAAGATCGGTGGGGAAGACATCACTGAATTCTTGTAACAATGGTGTGAATGCTGGTGATGGTTGGTTTGTTGATGTTGTTGTAGCTGGTGATGCGACAAGGACCCAAAGAATATCGACACCGAGTAACTGCTTTTCAAAGTCGGTTTTTGGAAGTGTTAAGAGCGAGTTTAAAGATGATGTAGTATCCTTGTTCGAAGCACCAGTTGATCGTGTACTCATTTCAGGTTGCTCTTAAGAAGGAACAAGTGTAATGGTGCGATTATCAAACACAAAACTGTACATGTTTGCCTTTCCACGATGGGTAGCATCACAATCAAATTTCCAAGGTTTTCCTAACAGTAGGTGGCAAGCGTCCACCGGGATGACATCGCAGGTGACAGAGTCCTTGTACGTGCCAATAGAGAATGAAACGAGAACTTGCTTGGTTACCTGGATTTCAGTGCCATTGTTGAGCCAAGCAAGCGGATAAGGTGATGGATGGGGAGTCACTGTGAGGCCGATTTTCTGAGATGCTTCATATGACATGATATTAGTGCAACTTCCCGAGTCGATAATGAGTTTGCAGACCCAACCGTTGATGGTACATGTAGAGCAAAACAAGTTGGTACGCAGCCACGATTCTTGAGATCGATGCTCTCGGAAGAAGACAATTTCGTAGGAGAACCAAGTTAAGACCTGTATCACCTTGTATAACATCAGTTTTTTCTCCATTAGACGCATCATAATTGTCAATTTTCATGCTCTTTCACCACCAGTCCTCGCTTTGTCTGCTTAGGACAAGCCGTTTGAATGTGGCCACGTTTCCCACAAGAAAAACAACGTAGAGCATTGGTGCGAGGTGGCTGAGAATCAGCAATTGTCTCTGTGTTTGTTGTTGTCTTTGTTGTATCAGTGTGCTGCACGTCCGAGTTTTTGTGTGTGTTGTTCTCTGCGGACGGTTGAAAACGTGTGCGAGATGTAGAGGTCCAGGAGGAACGAAGTTGAAGTTCCATGGAGATGGCTCGTTGATGTGCTTCGGAGATGGATGATGGATTAAATTGGGCTAACGCCACTTGTAATTGTGAGCTAAGACCGCCAATAAACCGAGCAATAAGTTGTTGTTGGTTCTCTCCAGAAGTCATACATGCTGTCATATAGAAAAACTCCATAGCATAGAACGTGTTCCTTGACAAAGGTTTTGTAACTTGTTGTACAAGGTTCGTTCATAGTTGAAGGGCATGAAGCTCTGACGCATGTGTTTAGTCAAGCGCGCCTATGAGTTGATACGAGGTTTGTTCTCTTGTCAACGAGTCTCTTTGAGTTGTTGCCACCAAGCCATGGTGCATCCCTTAAATCGTGTTGCGACTAAAGGAACTCGTACATTATCTGGTACTTGGCGAAACTCTAAGATTTCCTCGACGATATTCAACCAATTGATGAAGTCTTCCGCTTTTAGAGTTGCCGAAAATTTTGGGATATTTGTTCGAAAGCTAGACTCCCAACGATTAGGTCGTTGATCATGTTCTTCTCGACGATAATCGCGTCAGTCGGCATGGTGGTGACAACGACGAACACGTTGATCGTGTGCTTGATCCGCAAACAAGTTGTCGACTATATCTTCTTTGTCTGATACGTCAAGTTGTGCGTCGTGTTGCTGAGGTTGATGCTGGTGCTGATTTCGCGGAGCGTCCCATTGTTCACGATGCGCTTGGAGGATCGTGGTTATGGCGTTTTCCACCGAAGCTTGTAACGCTGTTTGAGCTCCTGCTGTAAACTTCTCGAGCAACTGTCGAATTTCTTCGAGTTTCTCGTCCGTCAACTTCCTTGGTGCCATTGAACTTGTTTTAGATGAGGATCTAAAACACCTGTCTTCTGATACCAACTGATAGAGTAACCGCTAGATGTAGGTGAAGTTGTTTAGTCTAAGAATGCCCAAAAGTACCTACGAGTTTGAATCCATTGAGATCACATATGATCTAGCCATAAACAAGAGATGAAAGCAAAGCTTCGTTTTATAAATCAATAATAATGTGTCTCTTTACAAAGCCTAGAAAGCACTATATACAGTGAAACCTCTATAAATTAATAATATTGGGACTACACCAAAATTTTATTTTTTTTATTAATTTAGGGAGATATTAATTTATAGATATACTAATTGAACCAAAAACTCAATTTGGGACTATAAAAGTATATTAATTTATAGAGATATTTAGTGTATATTAATTTATCGAGTATTAATTTATAGAGGTTCTACTGTATATCAATAGGAAAAGACCTAAGTCCTTAAGGATTATGACCTAACATTGTATCCATAAGTCTTAATTCTAATCTCATAAGTAAATAGGAAACTTAACGATTATTTGTAGGTAGAATAAATAAGTAAATATAAAGCCAAAACCGAAAAGGAAATACAGTTCACGCTGCATTCAAGTGCAACTCAAAAATTTAATTATTTATGCTTGAAGTATAAATATCTACTTTTTTTATTTTAAAATTCTAATGTTGATGAAAAATTTATTTTCATATTTAGAGTTATGTTATTAATTAATTTTTTTACCAATGATAATACACATAAGTATTTCTTATATTTTTTTACCAATGATAATACACATAGCTTCATAAATGAAAATTGTACATGCTATAATAAGATGAGAGTCATGTTACATTTTATACTAAACAACTATGTTAAGATCCGCGCTTTGCGAGGGACGAAAATTATATATACAAATTATTTTATGTATTATTATTTATATTATGCTCATTTACATATTATAAAATAAAAGGATATATCGAATAATTGAAAGTTATTAAATATTATGTATATAATTACATTAGCATCCTCACATAAATAAAAAGTCACACCTGTTTATTTACAATCATTTTATGTAAGTAAATCTTTGAAAATAAATGGTATTAACATATATATATAGAGTATATTTTTAATTTGTATATCTATTAAATGAATCTTCATACTTATATGGTTTTATGATTATTTGAATATTTTATAACAAAATTCTTAAACCACTGATAACATAATATTTAACATGAGAGGTTTAATATTTATAGTAATTCATATTCATTTAAAAAAATTCAAAGTTTGAAACTAAATTATTAAGTTCTTAATACTTTTTAATGAACTTTTGAAATCAAAAACTTTATATATTTTTAGATGGTATATAATTTAATTTAAACGTCATTAGATGGCTTGCCACCCTTACATTCTGAAGTGGAAGCCTTTATTTAGGCAATGAAAGTATGCGGAATTTAAGACGATTTCACATCATGTTTGCAATAGATTGCTCCCAATTGGTGAAGATGGTTTCAGAACCGGAGGAGTGGCCTGCGTTTGTAAACTACCTTGAAGAAATCAAGATACTGAGGAGAAGTTTCAATCACTCAGAGATTATACATGTTCCTAAAACAAAGAATCTCAAGGCGGATAGTTTGGCATGAAGCACTAGGCAACAATCATGTTATGTTGTTCACATGGATACAAAGTTACTGGGATGGTTTACAGAATCTTAACTGAGTTTGTATGTTGACGACAAAAAAAAAAAGAAAAAAAAAATATATATATATATATTCTAAATATTTGTTAAATGATACTTCCTACTCATTGATTGTATAAGCATTTGTATCTTGCTATAACAAAAAAATAATTAATCACAATAAATCTGTGTTGAATTTTAAATGATTAATTAAGTTATAGTCATTTTTAAAAATTCAAAATATAGCATATACGAAAAAATCTTAGTTATTGTATTATATAGTTACTGTGATTGCTTAATTTATTTTAATAATATAAATTTAACAAAAAGAATATAGGGTATATAAACTTTTATCAAATATTTCTTATTCAAATCATTAAATGTCATATATATGAATCATATTAGGTAATTCCGTAGTTTTATTTAAGGAAAGAATGAGGAGCATTAATAATAGTTTATAGTTAGTTTAATAAAAATATATCATATGTTTATGTGGAGCAATATTTTTCCTTGGAAATTTTGAGAAACATTCTAGTGATGACACGTGTCATAATTAAAAAGTTGTAATGCTTTTCTTTTAATATTTAGGAGATGTCATCATTGATCTTTCAAAATCAATGTGGTGACGATATTTCTCAAATAAGGTTTAGAAATTTCGCATTGTGAATATTGCGTTACTAGGTGATTTTTCTGTGTTCATGTACGAATATAAAAATTTACAAAGTATATACATCATAATAATTTATATTACTTTGTTTTTAAGTCTAAGTTATTTTGTAATTTATATTGTAATTAAATGCATGATATATTTTAAATAGTATAATGTTATTTAATCAGACATATTATTTTTGATATATAATATCTCGTCTATTTGATTGTTATTTGGATATATTAGATTACATCTACTTTTCTAAGCTCTCTCTCTAGACGCTCTCTCCTCTCTAGGACTGCTTAACCAGTTAGGATCTATGCTTGTACCGTTCTCTTTAATGTCATTTAAAAATATAATTCATTTATATATTAATGAAAAATATTTGTCAAAAAAATCTACTTTTCCAGTTCAACCATACTATTTTAATATATAGATTAAAAATTGATAAATTCTGTTATTTGCTTATTTGATTCTTATTTTTGATTTGTAAATATATTTTCTTAAATTTATGTATATTTTAATACTAGTGTAAACCCACCATACAGGCAGGCGAGTAAATAAATTAATAATATAAATATGTTTTAAATATTTAATTTATTTTTAACTAAAATAACATTAATGTTTTTATAAAAATTTTTTATCTATCTATTTTACTACTTATTTTAGAAATTAAATAATTTTCTAGTTATAATAAAACTTTTAAAAAGTAATTATATACTTTCTCTCACTGTTTATTTTAGTTGACAATAAGTAGTGTAAAGTTATTTTCTCTCTTAGTTATATATTTTTCATGTATTAAATTATTTTTTCTTTATACATTTTATTTTAAAACTAATATTGAAAGATATAAAAGAAATAACTTATTCATTTGAAAACACATAAATATATAATATGAAACTATTGTTACTATCTGTACACATACATGCTTTCTAGAATTTTTTATATATATTATTCTATACAAAAATAAAAGTAACGTTAGAATTAT
Organism: Eruca vesicaria subsp. sativa; assembly: GCA_932364175.1. NCBI lineage: Eukaryota > Viridiplantae > Streptophyta > Magnoliopsida > Brassicales > Brassicaceae > Eruca > Eruca vesicaria. The sequence continues at coordinate 60,208 of CAKOAT010737376.1, read as the reverse complement.
ATATATATATATATATTATATAAATTGAAGTTAACCAAGTCATAACTGATTAAAAAATTTAAATAAATATTACTGACTAACTGATAAAATATAATCCTTCCAATAAGTTAATCATACATAATTAATTAATTATATATTGACTGTATTTTATTATTGAATAAAATTATTTCTTTTGGTTATTAGATATTTATATATATATTTTTATATACATACTTATTATGTAAATAAGGTTATCCATATTATCAAAATAATTGATTAAATTTTTTGAAATAAAGATTACTTACTAACTTATAAAGTATAATTCTTACAATATTTATCATACATAATTACATTATTATATATTGATTGTATTTTATTATTGAATTAAATAATTTATTTTATTAGAAATCTATATAGAAATATATTACATGCACGTATTTAAATTATATATTATTATGATATACCGTACATGTAGATAATAAGACATTTGTTTGTGAATTTACATTAAAATATTAGAAATTTAATTTTACTTTTTTTGAAGATTTTTGATGAAATCTGAAAATCAATAACGAAAATAGACATTGTGTTCCTGTTGTGAGGGATTAAGTAATGTCACTTGTCCTTGGCATACATAATCTTTATGATTCGGATGACCCGAATTACCAAAGAAATAAAGTTTTGTGAGAAAGTAACAAAATAATAAGAAATTAAGTTTTGTGAGAAAGTAACAAGTTTTGTGAGAAAGGTTGAGCACATGTTCCTCTTAGCTATACATACATGTAACAATTCTCACATAACTAAGATTTCTATTTGGTGACAATTGGATCCATGAAGGGCTCTCTGCATATGAAACATACATAGGGGCATAGGACAATGTATATTTGTCAACGTTGTTGTTGTTGTTGTCGTCAGTACCTTGCTTATCTTCATCTTCAACTCCCATAATTTTACTTCTCTTCTTAACTGTCTGTGCTTCTTCCCACTCTTATGTGAGCAAAAGAATAAGCTTTTTTCTTTCTCATGTTGCGCAAGTACCTTCGAGCTTTACCATTACTAACCTGTCACATTGAGTCCACGCTTTTCAGCCAAGAAAAGTAACAATGCAGCTGCGAGAACTGGAAAGGGACACTGAACCTTCAAATGGCTTCCTCAGAAGGAGTTACTGTACCATCATATTTATAATCTAACCAGCGGAAAACATTTTTCGGTCTAACTCGAAATGTTTGTTCTGCTAGACATGAATGTCTCTAATCCAAATGTATCATAATCAAAGGCTCTACAGAAAACTATAAAAGGAATCCAAAGATATACCTACCATAGTCAAAAATCAAATCACTGCAACTCATCCAAAAGCATCATAACTCATTTGTCATAAGTACCCAATTCATGTCGTTCACCACTATTCGTGACATTTTTATCATGTAAATATAGTTTATGATGCATATGGAAGAAGAATGCAAGAGATGAGAAACTTAACTCTACTTTTCGGGGTCTCTTGTTTTCCTTTTGCCTTGATGCCATCAAATTTGAGCAGATGCTTCATGAAAAGCTATGTAGTCATGTCAGAGTCCTCAACCGTAAGTTTCATCCCTCCATTTACAAATACTTCAAGAGAAACAATCTAATGTTTGCAAAAAAAATTGACTTTAACACAGTTTTTCATTCCCTTTTTCCTATAAGCAAAAAACATCTGAATGATAGAAATTTAAATTTGAGTGAAATAAAAGCTTGAAACATGGGAAAAGATCTGAAGAAGAAGCGTGAAGCTGCCTTGCACGCCTTCCCAACAAAGCATCATGCAGACCTTTATTGTTCTCAATTACTCTATCCTCATATTTATTCTTTAATTGCCTAGAGCTCACTCGTATGTAGCTCAGTGTAGACCTTCATTGTTCTCCACTACTCTGCATTTTTCTGTTAGAAACAACAATATCATAAAAAAACTATCGAGTTAGCCATTTAAATTAGAGTGGGTATGAAAAGAGATATATGAAGACATACATTTATATACCTTTAGACACAATGCCTTTGTGAAGATAACAACATATTGATTCAGAGATCGTGTGTGAAAGAGTTAAGAACATTATAAATTTGTTTGCTCCTTAACTGAAGAAGTTTTGGTTGAATGAAAAGAAAACAATAAGACGGTATGAGATCTGAAGCGAACTGAATCTTCAGGCCGACATAACAAAAGCTTTCTCAAGACGGCAGAGGAAGAAGGCTAGGAAGAACCCTAATTGGCGATGGTGTTCAAGTTACGTAAAGGAGTTGGGTCATTTGGACAATTAGGAATATCATGAGGCTCAAAAGATAAACAAAGCCCGAATTAGTTGGTAGAACAAACCATAAAATGCATAGAAATATAGACTTAGACACGTGTCACACACATAATGAGTGAAGTAGTGACATGGTGGATGCAGAAGAGATTAAACTCTACTTTATATAATTAGATTTTTTTTTTAGAATCAAAACATAAACATAAATTAAAGTGTTGTTTGATTCCAAGTTACATAAACAAATATAATAAAGATAGTTTTTCAAAAATTCATGTTTTATAATCATACGAAACAACTTAATTGTAATATTTTATATTAAAGAAATTATGTTTGTATATGACATTCATTTTTGATTTATATAAAACAAACTCGTTTGTATAAAATTACATTCTTTAAATATAAAAATTTTCTATATATATGTTAAATGTATTGCTTTTCAAAATTCCTTTTTGAATTGTAAAAAAAAATGGCGTTGAAATTCGCATATGGAGATCTGTATTTGTTTCTATCAGTTCTTTTTTTTGTCGATATATCAGAACGTATGTTATTGAAAATTTGCAAAAAAGGGCGTTGAAAATTTTCTATATCTCTATAATATTATTTGAGAAGTCAGTTTCCTACGTGTCGCGCTCACGTCAACTCTCGCGATGGTTGATTACATAGATACCCTTAATGAATTGTTAGATTTTAAGATTATTATTAAGTTTTTTTATTTAGTTTCTATTTTTACCTTTTTACAAATAACATATATAATAAAATGGAAATATTTCTAAAATATTAAAACAAAAATATATGTATATAATATGACTTTACTAAAAAGGAAAGTTCACAAAATAGTAATGCCCCCATTAATATATATTTTTAAATAACATAAAATATATTTTCAAAATAATAAAAAAAAAAATATATATATATATATATATATATATATGTATGTTCATGAACATCCAATAATTTATCAGTTACACTTTAGTTTTTACTATTTTTTAGAAATCAACATATAATTTGATAAATATATGAAAATACATGTATATTTAAGCGATAAATAAAATTAATTTGATTTGACTTAACTAAAATAAAGAGTAAATAAATATTATGAAAATACATGTATATTTAAGCGATAAATAAAACTAATTTGATCTGACTTAACTAAAATAAAAAGTAACTATACTTCATTTTAATTTAAAAATATATTTAACTCAATATACTCACAAAATGAATGACTTGGCTAATCTAATTTATGTCAAAAATTAAACATTTAACTACAATAAGAACATGTAATTTTATAATAAAAAATAATAATCTATTTAATTTTATACATATAAATTAGAGGTTGACTCAAAGCATATTTAAAAAATATATATATATATTAACCAATTTACAATTTAATTCTTTTGTAGAATTTATATATATGCATGAGACTTCAAAATATTATCATTATGTTCATTTATGTAATTTTGAATCAAACACTTCAGCTTATTATTTATTTCATTTTAAGTATAATATATATTAAGTTATATATAATCTAACTATAATATATTTACATATCTAAGAATATATTTACATATCTGAGACAATAACCAACCGAAATGAAAATAAGAAAATTAATCAAAGTTTTATTATATATAGAATAAAAAATATTATAGCTGAATTCGAGAAATAGATGTTACCCAGTATACCAAATTGATAACCAAACCGATTTTGATCCAAAAATAATTCAAATGACAATAATATAATCAAAGTTATATGTATAATTAGAATAATATAATATTTATTAATATAAATTATGCATATATATTGATTCAAAACTAAAACTTAAACTAAATATCAATTAATTATTATAAAATTTTAGTTTTATAAATATTCATACCCGTGCATGAGCACGGGAAAATCACCTAGTATATGTTAAATGTATTGCTTTTTAAAATTCCTTTTTGAATTGTAAAAAAAAGGGCGTTAAAAATATATAACATACGTTCTGATATATTTTAAAGACCCAGTACATGATCTACGCTGACTTCGTATTCCAGATTATGAGTCCTCCAAAGCAAAAGAACAATTCTTTTATTTTTGAACACCTAGCAAAAGAACAATTCAAGTCAACTATTTCTATCTCAACGACATTTTGTCAGCAATTCTCATCATGTTAGTTAGTTGTTAGTACTATTATATTATACCACTTGAATTAATAAATATACTATTTAAACAGAAATACAATTTTGAAAATAATAAAGATACTAGTGGATAGTGGTATATTTATTTTTATGCCATTTGAGAATTTTCATATCTTTCAGATTTCATTAATATTATTTTCATCATATTAAATTTGATTACAAAAATATAGAATTTAACATTTCTAAAGTAACATAACTTTATTCGATCATATTACGATGTTTTAACGATAACAAGCTTTTTGAGATTTAATTGAATCTAGGTTTTTGACTTGATATGAAGAAGTTGTAACACTGTTTATTTCAGGATTTACGAATATTCTGGATCCAAATTGAACCTGAAGTGAGTTTCATTCTACAATAGATCTTCCATAATTTTGGAGATCTATATATGATTTACAAATTGAAACAAAATTTACTAACTATAAATCTACCATACATTTTTAACGCTTAAAAGAGAAAATATGGTATTTTACGCCTTCAAACATAAACCGAAAATGACAAGCAATTCCACTGGTTACGAGCAGGATGCTAGTTTCTAGCCCTTCGGTTTCTTTGCGATTTCCTCCTTCCTAAGTAAGTTAAAATCTACCTATATGTAATGAAAACAAATGTATTCTAATCTAAGGTTATATTCAAGAGAAAATGAAATATTCTACAAAATGAATATTTCATAATCCTAAAAGATTTGCACGAATTATACTACATAAATATACAAGGCTAAAGAAAATATTTCAATTCGTCCAACAAAATGGGTTATTCATCCGACAGCCGTTAAAATAGGAAGAGAAACCCAGCTCATAATAGGTTGATCTCCTTGATCACTCCCAACCAGACCAAGGGTCTCTACGCATGATAGCACTTCACGAGTCTATCTATTGTCTCAATCCACGACCTCATGCTCACAAGCAGGATGACATTATCCTCATGATGCATATCAACAAGTCAACCATCTGATCCGGCCATGGCCATGCGCCTCTTAGATCATATGATTCCAGTCAACTACAAGTCTATATGGCCACATGCCCACAAGGCTACGCACCACCTAGGCCATATGCACACAATAATATGAACTATGGATAGCTTGATCTCTCATTGAATGATACACAAACAATCCCACTGAAAGATACATTTATAAATCCGAACACTTTCTATGGTGACACCGCCTCACTACTCAAATGGTACTATTGGTAGCATGAACCATCATCAGCTCGACCATGAAGACATGCAGTCATCGCCAATAGAAAGACAATCATGAACTATAAAATACATATATCCTTCTGGTATTGAAACAAGTAATGACACATACTGGTCCATACTCACATGGCAGTAGATTAAATGCAAGATCTTCCAATTTATCAACAACTACTGCAGAAAAATTAATATGAAATCTTGTCTTTTTTCCCCTATCATTTCGTAGAAGCAAACACTAATCATTCGTACAAAAATTACCTCTAACAAAGAACATCAGTGAAGAAAGAAGATGCAATGGTAATTATCTATGGAAATGGAAACGAAATAGGTAAATGATGGAGAATAACATAAGTCATATAAAAAGAAACTAAAATCTTTCAAAAAAAAATTTCATAGAAAATAGTTACTATAATTTGATTATGGTTTCATTTAAAATAATAATTTTATTAATTTGATAATTTTAAATGGTCAGCTTTCATAAGTAGAAAACACAATTTTTTTAATCAAAATAGTACATAAAAGACTAAATAGCGTTCATTAAATAATAAAAAAAAAAGATTAAACTACTTTTAAATTCTAAATCCTAAAATATTACCTTTAAACCCTTAAACTCACCTATAAAATTTTGAACCCTAATTCATAAATTTTAACCATACGATTATATGTGTTTTGTTTTAAGAATATTTAATTTTTTATTTATTTTATGTGGTGTATTCGAACGAAAACATGTTGTAGTGCAATACTGAGGTATATTTCTGTTAAAAGTAAAGTTTAATTGGTAAATAAAATTTAAATTCAGCTTATTAAAAAATATAATTTATAATTAGATAAAATGTTATTAAATATTTCAATGAGTTTAGACTAATAAGAAATATAAATAAAACTCATCTTTTTTTTGCCATCCAATAAATAAAACTCATCTTTTTTTGCCATCCAATAAAAAAAAACTCATCTTTGCTAATTTTAATATATTTTCAATTTTAATTTTAATTTTTTTATATGTTAGGTTATCTTTCCATCTTTTTTCAAGCCAGAGTGATATTTTGAATATCACGCCTGAAAAGTCAATCGCAATCTAGTTAATAGAAAATCCCCATGATCATTATCAAGTAGTATTACTATTTATTATGACTATATCATGACCTACTAGAGTATTTATTTTTATTGAACGAACTAAGACATGTTCTCACGTTTTGAAGCTTTACTTGAATATATACTTTCTTGAAATGTTTAAATAGTTAAAAAAAAAAAAAATCTAACTTCGTTTTTAAAAAAAAATGTTTAAATAGTTACGTGCCCCTTTTTCTTACAAAACATCTTTTATTGTTCAAAGTTGGGGTTTGCCTGTTTCGATTTTGTTTAGGAAGTAAGATAAAAAATGGATCGTCTGCGTGGGCTTTTGTTGGCCAGCCTACTAGCAACCTTCACCATTATTCATCTTGTTCGAGCTCAAGATCAAGAAGGTACTCACATTTTAACTGATTGTTGGTTGACGTTAGCAATGTTCTTAGGATTGATGAACTATAAGTTAGAACCTAACTTCGTATATCAGAGAAACTCATCTATTCATTCATTAGTCCTGAACTCAAAATCGTGAATTCTGACATGATATATCAATCCAAAAGGAGCCAATCATCTAGTAATATTTACTCGAGATGAGTGGCTTAGAAGAACCATCAATATTTAAATGAATTTTTATTGGTTCTTACAATCTCACAAATCTTCATATGATATTAGGACCAATCGTCACAAACACAACCAATATGATTCGAACTAAATCACAGTAGAATTTAACCGACTTCAAAGGTTGCAGCCTTGGTCTTGTCCTATATGAATAATTAAGTGTTATCAATTAACCTATAACATTGATAGGTAGAACATTAGCATAATCAAATGTTTTAATTTATCCAATTAAGTTTTATTATAAAAACATTTAAATTAGCATTTACAAGAGGTTAATGTTCCCTACATGTTCTTTACTCAATGTTCTTATGTAGAATTTTCGGTATAGCATTTACAATTAGAATAGTTAAAAATAGAACATAATTACATTTTTATTTTATTTAATAATATAAAATTATGTTTCTGTCCAAAAAACTAAATTTATATTTTTAAAATTAAATTCGAATTTAAATATTTTAAATTTGAAAGCGAACAAAATTTCATATTTAAAAAAATATAAATTATATAATTACATATAGCATTCACTAATTTAATAAAAAAAACATAAATACTATATATTTATAATATAAATATAAACATACAATGTATTATAAATATAAAGATATCTATATTCTTTATAAATAAATAAATTGTATAGCATATTTAATTTTTCTGATAATTGTATATATGAATCATTTGCTGCTTTACTAATAAATATAATTTTATGATAATTTTATATAATTAATTATTTTATTTAATAATATAAAAAGTTATGTTTATATCCAAAATAAACTCTATATTTTTTAAACAAATTATGTATTTCAAAATAAATATTTACATTTAAAATATTTTTATTTTTTAGATAATCATAATAAACATTTAAAAAATAAATAATTTATATAATTAAAGAAGATTCATTATTATTAAAAAAATATTATTTAAAAATAAATGTATTGTATATTAATTTATGATAATTTAAAATTCTATACTACAACTATTCTACCAACCAATTTATGAAAAACTTTAAAGAGAGCATATATCTTCTGCACCATACTGCATCATAATGCTTCTATAGCATAATGCTACTGCTTTATCATTAGCGGTACCAATCGAGACCTACGTAAACAATATCACAACTGAATAATATATCATTAATTATAACACTTTAGTATTGAATCAACATTAAACTAGAGACTTATAACACTACAGATGCACAAAATTCTCTAATACAAACAAATAAGAACATGTTTTCAAGCTATTCTAAGTAAAATGGAGAAGTTAACAATGGATCAACAAAACTCAATTCAAAGTCAAAGCAACAAAAGTTTAAAGAAGGACAAGTTCATAGGTCAAAATTATTGATTATGAATGATCAAATACTAACCTAATTTAGGATGATCAAATACTAACCTATGATGTTCAAACAATCTACCATTGCTAACCATTAGATATAGGATCACTAATTTAAGCTAATTCGCTTTCATGACAATACCTCACATGCTAATCAAAATCTTAACATCAAATTTTACTGGTTAATTAACATCAAGTATGTATGAATCACAAGTCCGATATCCACTAAAGAACCCTAGCTAGCATCAATTCTCGTTAGCTAAGAAAGTAAATCACATTGATTGATTCTTTCAACCACTTCATCAATGGCAAGAAAAGTCTAAAGTCTAGAATTAACATTTTCCAACCTAATCTAGCATTAAACACATAATCAAGTAAGGATCTACATAAATTAAGCATCATAAATCAAGCATCACTAATCCTAATGTACCAAATCTAAGAGATAAAAAAACTTGTCACTAATCCTTAAAAATTTATGTTATTAGAAGAGTAAATAAGACAAATAAAAAAAAACTAAAATAGAAGAAAATTAACGTAAGATGAGTCCATAACAATAAAAATGTATGCTTAAGTAGTTTACGGTTTTACATTGTCCAATGGAAGTATTTATGCTAAAAAGACATAGTTTAGGACAAAGGGGCATTAGCGGCCTAGCTTCTGGCCGCTAAACCTTCTTCTTAACGGCGATGCTTTGGCCGCTAGATAAGGCCATTATGCCCCTGGTGGATTTTCGACATATTCTTCGATGTCTTTTCATGACATGATATATATATATATATATATATATATATATATATATATATATATATATATATATATATATATATATATATATGCCTTCAGTAAATCGATCATAACTCTTTCAATACAATTCCAAATTACTTGGAAGCACCGCCATTGAAAGCTAACACAATTTCCTATGTCTTGGAAAATGATGAGATTCAGAATAAATAGCTAAGACCTTCAATCATGTTGATATTTCAATCATTTGTGGTTTAATTCGCTCCAAACCCAGTAGAACCGCTCTAAAACCTGACAACACTCAAATGCAATGTAAATAAAATTCAATGTGATGAAAATGAATGACTAAAATCTATATTATAATAGTAGAGTTTCTAGGCTCCACAACGCGCCACGTCAGCAGTTTTGTGGGGCCCGTAGGTATTTTTTTAAAAATCTATAGACTTGGTATGATGATTATGAACAATGAAATACACTTTAGCCAAGTGGTATAAGGTGTCCAATTAAGCATGCAAGATCGTGGGTTCAAACCACGCAGCTATCATGTATTTTTGATTTTTTTACTTGAGTTATTATCATATGGGCTTTTTGTTTATAAAGTTTTCATGTATTTTTTGGGCTTATTTTTTAAAGATCAAAATAGTTGGATAAACCCTAAAGTTTAACAAGTTCAAACCCAAAAATAGTTAAAAATAGATCCAAAAACGAACAATAAAAAACAAAAAAAAAACAAGTCCCACGCGGTTGCATACGCGGATGGCTTAAAGAACCTTAAAACTATCATATTATAATATAACTTAACCCAAAAATAATAAAAAAATGGATCCAAAAACGAACAGGCCAAAAAAAAAAAAGACACGCGGCTGCCTACGTGGATGGCTTAATGAAGCTTGAATAATATAGATTAATAGCTCAAAAATTTAATCCTTGCACAGATTTCCTAATATATATTTTCAAAAAAAATTGTATGTAAGATAAAATTAAAAAAAACAACAAAATTTAATTATTTTTTGTTATTTATTAAATGAATATGTAATTTCTCTTACATTTTAATAACTACTATAATTTCATTGAAAACATTCCTCACCACCGATTCCAGACCCTGGTGAATGGATTCCCACAGCCGATGACGCCGTAGATAAAAATGCCACATCATTTATGAACAAAACTCAAACTTACAAAAAACCATATATAAAAATCTATCTAATGAAACTTAAACAACGAATATTAACTTAATTAAGGTTATTTTCAAATTGATAAATCGTTGTATACAAATATAAATACTATAAATATAGAATTATATCAAGTTTTGACCTACAATATAAAAAATTATTTACAGCAAAAAAAATAAAAAATAGACACCTACTTTTACACACTAAAAATTATATTATAGCCTAACTATTCCTATAAACCTTACTTCACATATAAATAACATTTAACACATTATATATACAATATTTTCACTTTACATTCTTTCAATTTCATTATTATTTGGTGTTATTAGAAGAATCCACTAAACCAACAATCAAAAAATATTGCAAACACAATGATCCCAGCCCCGCGCTTGCACCTATCTTTTCTCATTAAACATGTGTTTGTCCCAAGTGGAAGTCGATGTTGTTTGATCTTGATTTTTTTCTGAAAATATTCTGAAATTCACATTCTCCACCTTTGTCTTCTTATCAAAATCTCTATTTTCCACCCATTCTCTCTTCCTTTCATGAAACCCGAACATCACTGTCTTCCTTCAGCGAATGTCATTTCTGTCTTTCATGCTCGTTATTCTTCTTTTCTGGTCCTTTGAAGAATGATATGTCCCTTTCATGCATACCTCTCCTAAGACAGCTCCAACGAGGGTCTTCCTTATGTGTTTCTCATGCTCAACTATAGATGCAGATTCAACCACCTACTTTTGCTGCACGGATACACTTGGAGTAATACCTTCATGGCCGGTTCACTTTGAAATTGGATCCTGAGCCAAAATAAATATCTTGTGAAGATTTATATATAATACTTATTAAAATATACATGTTATTCAACAAATTTTCAAAAATTTATAGCCCTAATTTGTATAGTAAATTTGATAGATTAAGGGGCCCTGTGCAAATGCACTTTTGGCACACCCTCTAAGCCGGCATTGAATACCTTTAACTGAATATGCTGTCGATTTAAACTTTATATCTCTGAACATTCACTCCTGTGTTCTTCTTTTTCTGGTGAGATGATCCAGTCGAAATTATTTTCCCTTTGAACCTTTCATGCGAGAACTGTAAAACTTGCTCACACCTGCTCAATCTACTATCCATGTAGTCCATTTGTTAGTAAATCAGCTGGATTTACCAAAGTATGGATATTGTTTAGAGAGAGATCCTCATCTTGAATAACAACCCTCATGAAGTATATAATCGTATCAATGTTCTTAGTTCTCTCATGGAATCCTCCAATTTTAGCTACGTGAATAGCTCTCCGAGAATCCAAGAAAACATTAACATCATCATGAATTCTACCCATACCACTATCCATATCTTTCAACCACACGAACCTTACTTGAATGCTTCACTGAAATTCATGTATTCTGGTTATGTAGTAGAAAGAACTACTACGTGCATGGTAAAGTCTTGATCTCCAACTAATGCTGTTCCCTCCAACCTTAAAAGTATCATGTTATTTGTCTTTTATTTCAAGATCAGTAGCGTAATCGGCATCCACAAACCTTCTATCGTAAAAATTGAGTTCTTAGTGAATGTGAGAAGTTAAACTTAAAGGAAATAGCAGCATTCAGGCTTAAACGTTCGATTTTCATTTCGTTTTGGTTCTAGTATTTTAGTTTCTTTTTTTTTTCAGTTTTAGAAATTTTAAGAACGGTTTGGTTATTTACAAAATCGGTTCGGTTTTGATTTGGTTATATCAGTTTTGATTCCATTCAGTTTTGTTTCGGTTATAATTTTGGTACAACTTGGTTCTTCAGTTCCAGATAAATGTGCCAACCCCTAACAGAATGCAGTTGATTATTCTATTTTGGTGTAGCTATTCAGATCATTTCTTATTTGAATAATAGAACGATTTGTTCTAACAAAGGTGTGTTGTTAAAACTGATATATAAATTAATATATCTCTATTTAATATATGTTTAACTAAATGAGAGTAATTAAAATAAAATATTTATTGGTTATTAAATAGGGTAAATAATAGATCTAATGTACAAAATTACATTGGAATTATAGAATGACACTTTTTTGAAACAAAATAAAAAATGAAAGTAACACTTATCATGAAACAAATGGAGTATTAATTAAGATGGTTGTCGGATTTTAGGAATTGTTTTTTTTATGAAGTGTGCTCGCTAGATAATATAATGGGAAATTTTACTTCTACTACAAGTTGGATATCACTTTTCAAATTTTCTGAATGACTATTTTCACAAATATCCTAAATTTGTGATAAAATTACATTAAGTTATTTTTTTTTAAATATTTATAAAACATTTATAAATCCAACCCCTTAATACTAAACCCTAAACAATAATCACTAAAGCATAAACCTAATATTAGTATATTTTTTGATTGGTGATACTTTTGAAAAATGGTACTTATTTCTAACAATATCTCATACTATAATGATTCAAATCTGTAACAGCTTTCCAGCTAATATGTTAGGTCACTATAGCAATAGGTGTTACTGATTGGTGAGTTACTAGTTCATTGGAATACTATCTCTTATTCATTTTTGGATATAACACATTGGGTGTCAACTTTTACTTACATTCAAATTATTTTCTTGAGAAACTTGAGATTTTCACGTTGAAACTTTAATATATATATATATATATATATATCAGTTTTTACACTATATCTTAACAGGGTTCATCAGTTTGGACTGTGGGCTACCCTCGAACGAAGTATCTCCTTATATCCATCCGAAAAGTGGATTAATATTCTCATCAGACTCAAACTTTATCCAAAGTGGAAAAAATGGAAGAATTGAAAAAAAACTAGAGGAAGAGTACATAAAGATGGTGTGGACGTTAAGATATTTTCCAGAGGGAAAACGCAACTGTTACAGTTTCAACGTCAAGCAGGGAACAAACTATTTGATTAGAGCTAGATTTCTCTATGGGAATTATGACGGTCTTAATCAGTATCCTGAGTTTGATATACACATAGGACCAAATTTCTGGAAATCACTGGATATGAGTACGGCGGATGGCAACTTATTGGACGAGATCATTCACACTCCAAGATCGAACTTCTTGGATGTGTGTCTTGTGAAGACAGGCCCGTCTACGCCATTTATTTCGGCTTTAGAACTAAGGCCTTTACCGAATAACAGTTATATCACTACATCGGGTTCATTGACCTATTGGACGCAGTACTATATTAGTGATTCAGTTGGCACTATAAAGTAAGTCATCTTTACGAGAAATCCTTCGTTTATGTTTTTTTTTTTTTTTTGCATTGGTTTTGAAATTCATATTCACATATCAGCATAGTTAAAACATATCAGTCATAGTAAAAAATAATGCATTGCGTACTAAGTAATGATTTTGATGTATGATTTAATATATATTTTGGTGTTACCTAAACTATAGTTCAAAACTTTTTTTAAAAGAGATACTAGATTTTGATCCGCGCATTTTAAGCGCGAAAATTTTTTATGATTAAAAATTTATATAATTGGGTTTTGTCTTAATTTAAAGAATATTTTGATATAAAATCAGCTCACCAAAATTTGTGGTGATGATTGTTTTTCATTAGGTTTTAGTTTTACTTTTTATTTTTTGACTTTGGTTTTTGGTTTTTAGTTTTTAAGTTTCTACTTTTCATTTTCAGTTTTTGGTTTGGGTTTTTAATTTTTAAACCCGCTAAGTTAGTTTGAACTGATATTACCAACAAACAAATCTCAAATAATCGAACATCTAATTTAAAACTGAAAAGATTAAAACAAATTTAAAAAAAAAAATTTGAAATAGTTTATTTTGTAAATAAACTAAGCAAAAAAATATAATATGTGTTTTCAGCTTTTGGTTTTGGATTTTAGTTTTTAGATTTGGTTTTGGTTTTGCTTTACATTTTTTAATCAGTAAATTATTTAAGAAAAATAAAACAATAAATTATTTAAAAGTTACAATTGAAATTTATCAAAACAAAGTGATTTTATTTAAAATAAAAATATATTAACAAGTTCTAAAGTACATGATTTAAATAAATGATTAATAATAGATAATTTTGTTTTGTTAAAAATATTAAATACCTTTTGGGTCTGAAAATAATAATTGATTTTTTGATCTTTTAAGGTGAAAAGTTTATTCAATGTTTTTTGGAGTTTTTTCTTAATACTAAGCCCAAAAACCAAACCATATAATTTGTTCAAAAAATAAAAGTAAGCCCAAGACTATATTCCATAAATAACCACTGGTTTAATTTAAGTATAATTAGTAGATTTTCATATTCCATATTTTGATGATATATATTTTTAAAAAATATTCCATATTTGTACGAGAAAATATGTGTTTTTGGTATACACATAGATATCTGCCGTATTTTGAAGGTAGTTTACATCAAGGTCGTCTTTTTACATTAATTGTGTTGGTTTAATTTAAGTAAATACGGTTCAATCAATTATATATGACTTATATTATTTGTAACATTTTAAAAAGGGTCCCAATTTAAATGACAACTTGTATTAGTAGATTAAAAGAATGACTCTATTTTAATAGAATAGATAAGTGTATCCCATGTTTTTTGAATCTGTTATATGTGATATTTTTTCTTATAAAGTTGGAAATCTTTTGAGTCCATGTGCTCATAAAGACTACGGGTCATAATACAAATTATGGTAATGACAGGTTCCCAGAAGATCGCTACGACCGAATATGGCTCCCATACCTTGACGAAAAATGGCAGAAGATTTCCACTAGTAGCTTGATAACCAACGTCACCAACACGGATAGCTTTAACTTGCCGCAGGGTATAATCACAACCGCTGCAACACCTGTGAATACGAGTGAATCATTGACATATACGGAGGTTCTCCAGACTTCTAGTGATAAAATTTTCTATTTCCTCCACTTCTCTGAGGTTCAAGTATTAGGGGCAAATGAGACCAGAGAGTTCAACATTTCGTGGGATGGAAAAGTTATATCTGAGAGTTTTAGGCCTGCATATCTGCAGCCCAAGACGATATACAATCCATATCCCGTTACATGTGAAGACCACGGCGAATGCGTCTTAGAGCTGACAAAAACATCGAAGTCTACTCTCCCACCTCTGCTTAACGCCATCGAGGTTTATGTTGTCGTCGACTCTCCACATTCTGACACAAATGAAAATGATGGTACGTTAGAAACTGTTATTGAATGATTTAATATAACATCCAAGTTTTTAACTCAAAACATATACGGTAAAACCTCTATAAATTAATAATGTTAGAGATTTAAAAATTTATTAATTTATTGAGATATTAATTTACAAAAAAATTTAGATTTTTTTTTATTTTAAAATATTCTAAGGTAAAAAAAATTATTTGATTTTAGTGTATAAACATTAATTATTATTTTTAAAATTTGACATTTATATTAATTTTATTAGATTATTTGGTGTATATATATATTGCATAAAATTTAAATGTGATTTTAGATATAATATTACTAAACCTCATCAAAATTATAGTAAGTGTTACGAAAATATAGAGATAACTTCACTGTAAATATAAAATAACAATATTATGTAGGTTTTTACCTATATAAAATATGTATATATATAGATTATTAATTTATAACTTTAATGGGATCATATATTTACATAGAAATTTCTAAAAATAATATTTTCTTATTATTTTATTGATTTGTGTCAAATTTTGAACCGGTACAAATTATGATGGACGAAATTTATTAATTTATAAAAAATATTAATTTATTGAGTATTAATTTATAGATGTTTTACTCTATGGGCTAAATCTAACATACGACCAAACTTTATCACAGTAATTACTATCAGAAACATCAAAGCCACCTATGGATTAAAGAAAATTTCATGGCAAGGAGATCCATGCGTCCCACATGAGTTTTTGTGGGACGGTCTGATTTGCAATACAGTAGATACGTCTACACCACCGTTCATCACTTCCTTGTGAGTACTTTTTATCACACTGTTTTTATAAAAAAAAAAAAAAATTCAACATTTCTTATTAATTAGGTAACTGCCCTTGTATGAACAGAAATTTGTCATCAAGTGGATTAACTGGAACCATAGCAGATGGAATTCAAAATCTTACCTATCTAGAAAAACTGTAAGTACCATCATCAGATTTTGCAAATAAATTGGGAAATCTCATACATTGAAACATTAATTAGTTCTAATCTTGTCTTAAAAATTACAGGGACTTGTCAAATAACAGTCTGATTGGTAAAGTGCCGGAATATCTAGCAAACATGAAATTTTTGACGCTTTTGTAAGTGCTGACTATTTCTTTTTATTGGTAGTATTACTCTTTCTCATGTCTCATACATATATAAATAAATATTTCACAGAAACTTGAGCAAGAACAATCTCGATCTGAATGGTTCAGTTCCAAAAGCTCTTCGTGATAGAGAAAAGAAAGGACTTAAGATTATGTAACTCCTCCAACTAACATCCAATTAATTATCACTCTGTTATTGCATCCAGAATCCTAAGAACACTGATTAACTTGTTCTATAGTGTTGATGAAGATGATAAAAAACCATGTTTATCTGGCTCATGTGCCCCAAAGAAGAAATTTCCTGTCATGATTGTTGCTGCGGTAGTTGCTTCAGTGGTTGTGATCATAATGGTGGTATTGGTTCTCTTTTTTGTGTTCAAAAAGAAAAATACATCTAGTCACGTGGAAGGTATTTGCCAAGAGTAGCCATGATCCAGTCACAACACACACACACACACACACACACATATAGGTTTCACAGATATATATAAATTTTTGTACTGACTTTTTTTTGCTCTACAGCTCTACCACAGCCATCAACTACTCCGCGGCGCGCAAATGTTCCATCCACTGGTACATCTGATCCATCGATCGAGACAAAAAGGAAACGGTTCAGTTATTCTGAGGTTATGGAAATGACAAACAACTTGCAAAGACCACTTGGTGAAGGAGGGTTTGGCGTTGTCTATCATGGTGATCTAAATGGTTCCCAACAAGTAGCTGTCAAACTACTTTCTCAATCATCAGCACAAGGTTATAAAGAATTCAAAGCAGAGGTGTGAAGTGCTTTAAATCTTCCTTAAATCGCAACAAATAAATAATAAAAATATTTGGCATAGGTTTATAGCATCATGTTTAACCAATGTGTTAAATACGTTTCTTCATTTTTTTTGTGTACAGGTCGAACTTCTGCTAAGAGTTCACCATATAAATTTAGTGAGCCTTGTCGGATATTGTGATGAAAAGAATCACTTGGCTCTTATCTATCAATACATGTCCAATGTCGACTTAAAACATCATTTGTCAGGTGAAAGATGTATATCCAATATCAGGATATTATTTTCTTAGGTTACCAAAGAAATGCATATGATAACTGATTATATATTTATGACTGACTATCATTTACAGGAAAAGTTGGTGGTTATGTACTGAGTTGGGGTAGCCGACTACGGATAGCCATCGACTCTGCACTAGGTTAGTGTACTGAACTGGAACAGTCTTAATCAATTTTGAAGGGATAATTGGATATTTTCCGTTTCATAATTTCAGATTCTTATTAAAAATATGAAGAGATGATATGTTGGCATAATATAGACATTAACTTTCTCATGCTTATAGGATTAGAATATTTACATATCGGATGCCAACCGTCAATGGTTCACAGAGATGTTAAAAGTACGAATATATTGCTGGATGAGCACTTCGTAGCGAAAATTGCAGATTTCGGACTTTCAAGATCTTTCCAACTCGGAGTAGATTCTCATGTTTCGACAGTTGTTGCTGGTACCCCTGGATATCTTGATCCGGAGTAAGTATATTTGTTCATTCTTGGATTTGAACCTTTCTTAAATATAATGGTGACATTATACCGACATGCATCCACACTAAATAGATACAATCGGCAAAGTTCAGAGCATGATTATCCGGAGTTTTTTAGGGTGGGTTTCTTAGGGGAATATAAGAAATTGTTTTTTAATTTTTTAGTTAAAAGTTAAGAAACAGTTTCTTATATTCCCCTAAGAAACCCGTCATAATAAACCGTGGATAATCATGGTCTCACAACACTTCAACATGCCAAAGTCTCGATATTTCATTTTAGTTGGTATGATACTTTAGTTAACACACATGAATTGTATTTCATGATCTTGTCTTACCAGATATTACAGAACAGGTCGGTTGGCTGAGATGAGCGATGTCTACAGTTTTGGGATTGTATTGTTAGAGATAATCACAAATCAATGCGTGATTGACCAAACCCGTGCACAATCTCACATAACAGAATGGACAGCCTTTATGCTCAATAGAGGAGATATTACCAGAATCATGGATCCTAACCTTCACGGTGAATACAACTCTCGTTCGGTTTGGAGAGCTCTTGAACTGGCCATGTTGTGCACAAACCCTTCTTCTGATAAAAGACCAAGCATGTCTCAGGTTGTTGTCGAACTAAAAGAGTGCCTTGTTACTGAAAACTCAATGACAAGTAAGAATCACCATGTGGACTCACAAAGTTCCCTTGAAATGAGCATGAGCTTTGATGCCAAGGCTTTCCCAAGTGCAAGGTAGTACTTTTGGAGAAAAGGCTTTGTTGGCTTTGTTGTATTTTTGCTTGTGTTATTGATGAGACATCATAACCAAACAAGAGAGTATAAATATGTAAACACATTTGATTTCACGTTCCCTCTTTTATTTTTAATACATTTACTATGAATTTACGAAAGGGAAATTGAATCGTATAACTATCAAACAATTAATAATTCACTCAATGTACAATTAACCTAATTTTTCACTGTATCGCGTGCCTTTTATATAATATGGCCATATTACCCTCTATTTCAACCGGTAAAACCTGCAAAGAAAAAATAAATAAATTAATGCTTATTTTTTTTGGAAAATCGTAATTTCTTCTTGGTAAAATTGGAGAAAGTGATTAGTCTCACTCCGAGATTTAATCCACCGCCTCCATTTTTGGAATATCTTTGACTAGGAGAAGTATGTATGTCGAAGCTCTTTGCCTGACTCATAAATCTACGGAGCCACCAAGGATGGCACCGCAGCGAGGTTCATCATCTCTTCTCGAATCACCTTCACCTCATCTTTTTCGTGAAGATCCTTTCACTTACGGTAAGTTCTGGTTGTCGGCTTGATTTATCTCCACCACGAATACTTTTATCTGTTATTTGTATTACCTTGGGAACAATTTCAATCGATTGGTCAAATCTGACAATATTTTTTATGTTGTATGTCGGCTTATCTCCTTGTAAACGCAATCCAAAGATGAATTTAGTATTTTTTTTTCGTTTTGACGGTTTTTTTTTGTCTATTTTGAAATCATATTTGTTACTCAAACTAAATCGTATTGCGTTGCCAAATTTGGTTGTTTGTTAGTTGATATTTCTCTGGGTTACTATACTACTTCACAATAACATAGTATAACATGGATGTTTAACAGCGTATATTTTCTAGCTCTTAATACGAAATTACCTTTCCTCATTTACCAACTTTTTATTTTTTAAGTTTATACTAGATTTTGATCCGCGCAACCGCGCGGGTGTTTGTTTTCGTTTATAGTTAGTTATATAAACATTTTATTTTCACTTGTAAATTGGTATATATTATAGTGATCACATATTTACGATATGTATAGTAAATGTTTTTCCAACATAATAATATTATATAATACATGTTTTAATCAAATAGATTGTTTCAAATTTTCTATATTGCACATGTTTTTCAAACATGTGTTTGTTTCTTCTTCTATATTTTATTGTTTGTTAGATTAGTATTTCATTTTTAGATAAAGTAATATAAATAGTGTTTGATTAAATATTAGTATATTTTAATTTGCAAAGATAATATAAACTTTGAAGAAATATTTGCTAAAAACTAAACTTATAGCTTCATAAATTAATATTATAAAGAATTTTATTAAAACGAACTTTTTAAACAATTTCTTTTTTTAAATCAATATAATTTTAAAAATTTACATCGAAATAAATTTATCTAGTATATATAGCATGTAAATTTTGTTAGGGTATATAAATATTCCATATTACGAATCTGTGATTTTTGTTAATATATTTCCTTATAAATAATAGAAGATTCCTAAACTTATATCTATTGAAGGTGTGTGGTAATTTACCTAAACCAAATTATTAAGCGTATCTTTGTTATTATAGATATGATTTTTCATAAGATATAATAATGATAAGATTATTAGAGAATCATGATTTTCTAGTAATAGTCCATTTTTAAAAAAATCACACATGAAGTCAAGTCATGAATTCTATTTTAATATATAAGATTGGTGTATCCAGTTCTGGTACACGTTAGGTGTAATCAAGGGTTTGGTGGCAAATTTTTACTATGTAGTCATAAATATAGACTTAAAAACTCTTTAAAAGTAAAACTATGTCAAGCTTGATCTCTAACTGATTTAGTCGAACAAAGCTTAGAACTATTGGAATCATTGTTTGTTAATTCAAATCATAAATTTTTTTTTTTTAATAATTTTTTTTTTTTTGATAAATTCACCTTTTTTAAGTAGAACTAGTGGAATTATTCTATTCACTTCAGTTTTGAATTTAAAGCTAACTTTTCAAACTCTAGAAATAAAAGCATATCATGGGCCAATTTAGGGGTACAAGCCCACAATAGAAACGATACGATACGTGTTTACAATTACAAATGTAGTTCAGCTTTGTTCTGTCTGAAGCGAAGCAGTCACCACTCACCGAGGGAGAATAACAAATCTACAGTAAGAGAGAAAAAATGAGACTATTCGATCCATGGCCGGTGTTCTTCAAGAGGGAGTGGAAGCGTTGCTGGCCTTTCCTCACCGGTTTCGCCGTCACCGGCGTCCTAATCACCAAGTTAAGTGCTGGTTTCACTGGTAAGTCATACGATCTCCTCTTGATTCGACAAAGATCATAATTTTTAAATGGGATCTATGTTTGTCTGAATCGTATTTTGATTGTGGAAACCCTAATAATTTCAAAAGTGGTGTTGATTTTACAGAGGAAGATGCCAAGAACTCCAAATTCGTCCAGCAACACAGAAGGTAAACAAAAAACACTCACCTTACCTAATAGATAGTCTTTGGATATTTCAAGTTTTTGTTGTGTTGATTTGTTAACTCGCTGCTTGGGAGATGATTCGATTGTAGAGCTTTTAGGAATAATGTGAGAATTAGGATCGAAGTCGACTAATTTCTTAGAAATGTTTATTAGAGGGTACATTAGATCTCAATTTGATTTCCTTTTGCTGTTCTTGCGGTTTTGCTCTAAGTAGAGGAATATCAGATTTTGATTGTTTTTCTATTGACTCTGCTTAATGCTTGTTGCCAGCTAAACCCTAAACATATCAACTTGTTTTTTTTCCAGGTGATTTGCAGACTCAAAATGTAGAAGTTGAGAATCTCGAAGGGTTGATGATGCTTCTGCTTTCCAACAATACTTTCAATAACTTGAATTCCTTGCTGTTTTTTTTTTGTTGAAACAATAATCTGAATTTTTTGTACACTGGATTCAGTTCTTTATCTCAAACTTGGCAATGCAAATTTAGTTTTGTTCATTGTATATCACCTTCCCGTGCTTTTGGAATTGATTAAAGAGCACATTTCAACAACATTGTCTCCCCCAAATGAAGTTTAATCATATGTTCTAATCACACTTTGGTTCCTAATCTCAACTAGTCATATTCCCTATTGATAGAGCTTGTATCTTTTTTTGTAGAGTGTTTTCTTTAGTCTTTTCGTAGCCACAAACCCACATATGATAGCTGTAGCAGCAAACGCAATATCAAGAAAGTAAAATTTTTCTTCTTTCTTTTAGTGTAAATATCTTTCTAATCTTTATTTTCCTCTGGCTAACAGTTCCGAATGTAGAAAACAGAAGCATACTATATATGAAACCAACCACTAGCGTCATGGATAGTGAAAAGTAGAAAATTGACTTATAGTGCAGTGCATTCATGTTTGCATCTGATGATTATTGATCCAAAAGTTTTTAATTCTTGGGGACACCGAGCCTTTGCCTGAAATCTTCTTCCATAAGAGGAAGGCCATCACGGAGCTTCACCTTTGGTTCCCACCCCAACACTTCTTTAGCCTTTGTGATATCTGGCTTCCTCTGTCTTGGATCATCCGGCGTGTTCTCCACCATCTTTATCTCTATGCTCGGGTTTATCAGCTGCAACCATATCATTTACCAGACCACATAAGACTCTGAAAAAACTTGATCAAATAAAGAAAAAAACTACTCTTACCTCCTTTACTGTCTCTGCTAGTTCCACCATCGTAAACTCACCTGAGATATATTCAGAATTTAAGACACAAACCATAAGTGAAGATATTGGTGGTATAGGAGTGCTTACCTGGGTTACCGATGTTGATTGGACCAGTTTCATCTCCTTCCATGAGACGCATTAGTCCATCAACCATGTCAGATACATAACAGAAACTACGTGTCTGTGTCCCAGGCTTCTGAACAGTCAATGCCTCACCCCTATATATGAATAATCATTCCAAATTACAACTTGTAAAAAGAACAAAAACTTGTTAGACGTTGAGGGAAAGGGTATCACCTAAGTGCCTGAGCAATGAAGTTGCTTACGACACGGCCATCATCTATGTTCATGCGTGGACCATAAGTGTTGAAGATTCTAGCAATGCGGATTTCTACAAAGAACAAACAAACAAACAAACACAAGGTAAGGAACAGAAAGACAATGAGATAAAATCTTGATGAAAATAGATGCAACAGACCAATTCCATGTTGCCTGTGGTAGTCAAACATTAAAGTCTCAGCAACACGCTTGCCTTCATCATAACAGCTCCTAACCCCTATTATATCATACCATTCACTTTGTCAGATAAAGAAGACATAAATTAAGAGGTGATGATGTGTCTGAGCCCTACCAATAGGGTTAACGTTTCCCCAATAACTCTCAGGCTGCGGATGAATGAGAGGATCTCCATACACCTCCGAGGTCGAGGTAAGCAAAATCCTGTTCAAAACAAGGAATAAAAATCAAAAATACTAAGTAAGGAATAAAATTTGTGAACTATAATAATAATCCCAAACCTTGCACCAACACGCTTGGCAAGACCAAGCATGTTAAGTGTACCAATAACATTAGTCTTGATGGTCTTAACAGGGTTGTACTTGTAGAAAATAGGAGAAGCAGGACATGCTAGATGGTAGATCTGATCAACCTCAATCAACAGTGGCTCCGTCACATCTGTTAACCAAATAAAAATGTTGATGTTCTCTGGACATAAAAGCAGAGCGAGAAGAGGAATAATAATTACCGTGACGGATAAGTTCGAATCTGGGATGACCGATCCATTTCTTGAGGTTGTCTTTTGAACCGGTGAAGTAGTTATCAGCGACAATCACCTCATTCTTTTCGTTTTCCATTAGCTTGTCGACGAGGTGTGAGCCGATGAATCCAGCTCCTCCGGAGATCAATATCCTCATGTTCGACTACACACACAAGTGATTGAGTAAACGAAACAAATGAGTAAATAGGGATCACACCACATAACAAAGGTGGATCAAAACACGTGATTCGAGCACGTGATCAAGGTGTGATGAAATTGATTAAGGGGGCGGTTAGAGAACAAATGGAATTGAAACAATAATCGATAATTTTTTCTGATCAGAAGCTGACCTGGAAAAACTTGGAATTGCGGAGAGGTGAAGGGGAAGGTGGAGGTTTGGGGCTGCTTTGTTTCTCACTTGTCGCCATTTTCTGAGAGATCACCAAGAAATTAATCAACAGAGAAATTTAGATATTTCGATTAGAGAGAGACGGAGAGAGAGAGAAATTACGAGATCGCTTATGAAACCCTAAATCAAGTTGGTGTGATGTGAAGAATGCGAGGGATCTCTGTATACTTTATAGTCAGTCCCTTCCAAGTGTCAACGCATGTTTTGAATATATTTCGGGAATTTTAAGATTTTTTAAAATTTTTAATATGATTTTAATACTAAAAATTCAAGAGGAAATTAATAAAATTTAGGTGAGTTAAGATGAGACTTCAAAACACGAAAGTCGGATTTATTTAAGAATGAAACTAATGTGTGGTATCTAATTGATTATGGCAACATTTGACCAACCGAAGATTTGATGTGCCATTTCCTAAAACTCATAAGCTATTTCCTCTTGTCAAGGTTTTTCTTTCCTTTTATAGAATAGAAAACTTGATGAAATGACTAATCTATTTTACACCTCTACGATTGATGTGTTTACGGTTCTCTTGGGGCAGCTTTAAGGTCGTTTTTCATATGTAGGTTAGGCGTACATCCAAAGCAGTTCACAAAAGAATGATAATTTTTACCTTCCATCTTTTCATTATTTCCTTCTAAACCAAACATCGATAACTATCGCAAAACTGTACAGTATTATACAAAAGATCCTAATATCGAACACCATCTAAATCTACTGTAAATAATTAAAGGCTAAATAATATGTTGATCTTCTTAATTTTATTCAAATTTGAGAGATACAGCAAATAAACGATTTTTGTTTTTGCGTTTTAGAACTAATAATCAAGAAGATTTGTTTTCTTCTTGCCTTCACTTATGTTGACTGCAATTTTGTATCATTACGAGTAAAACAATAGTTTTCATATCATTATCAAAAGGAAAAATGCAGTAAATTTCCACCGGATGTTGTCATGTTGATGATGAAACTTTTCATCAGTGATGATGTCTCACTTCATCGATTAATCTTCGTTTAATATAAGACCTTAGACTTTATAAACAATGACTACGTCTTTTCCCCAAATTACAATAAGGTATTAAGGCGCAAGCTTTATGTCTTTCCCCAATAGATTCTTAGTATCCCTCCCTCCATACCATACCACAGTTATTATGGCTGGTTTATTCACTAATGACTATATATATCAACGCATACCACAGTAACTAATGTACAGAAATGTCACATAGGCATCTGCCTAAAACAGTGATTATGGCTGGTTCTTACCTCACGGAAAGCTTAAAAGGGCCTGCTCTCGGGATCGAGGAATCCAGCTAGTAGTGCACCCAAGAGCCAAAGCATGAGTACGAACACTATTGCTGTTCGCAGGACTTGGTTACATACGTTTGGGCTCGGGTCGTCTACATAGACCAAATCACGAGTCTGGTTATCGTAACTCCAGCGGCTGACGTCTACATTCTCTGTCTCTCTCGAGCTTCCTCTCTTGCCTCTCGTGTGTGTTTGTGTTTGTGTTTGTGGTTGTGATGGATCTTGTTCGCTGAGATTCGAGCATCTTTTGCAGTTGCAGTCGCTGCCAAGGTATGAAGGAAGCGTCTGGAGATATTCAGAGAGGATTTGGTGGAAATTTTCTCCTTCAATTCTCAGTTTCTTGCGTGTAGTTGGTCTGAGAATCTATGAAAGGGGAAGATACATTTAGGCAAGTGAAAAGCAACGATGAATAGATTCAAAAACAAAAGACTAAGAAAAGCTCAGCTAGGATTTTTTACTTGGATGAATGTCTGCGAAATGACTCGGACAACAGGAGGAAGACGAATGATGAATAGGCAGCCAAGACGGTTAGGGAAGTGATCTTGAAGAACTGAAGAACATGATCTCAACATCTGCATCGGAATCCTCAGAGGAGATAATCCTTCACAATCCACTAGTACTGTAAGTTCTGAATTCTCGGGGTTTAGAAGATGCAAAACACCGTGCTCTACCTGAGAAACTGAGAATAAAACAGAAAAAAATGAACTTGATTAAAAGGATAACGTAGCAAAGACAATACTGGAAGTTGCCAGTAATGACGTACTGATTGCCTGAGCGAAACGAGGTCTTTCATGAGATGGCAACTTTAGGAAAGCAAGCCCCAAGCGGACAATGAGGCAAGGTCTTTGGTTACTGTCATATCCATGCCAAAAGACTAAACTTGACCATGTCTCAAGTTCTTCTTCTGATAGGATTCTGTAAGTCTCCCTCCACTGGATTGTCTTCTTTATTGAGGATAGTAAGGATGTGAAGTCTCCATTTGATACTCTGTAGAATCTATGAAGCTCATCTTCATTGAGTCTACATTAAAATGAGACAGAAAGATTGTGATAAGATTTAATGTTTAAACACAAAGAAGGGAGTTTTTGACCAGAAAAAAAAACACAAAGAACGGAGAACTACAAATAACATTAAAATTTGACAGTACCTCTCTGGCAAGCTAAGTCTCTGCTTTTCCAGTTCTTTGTAGAGTTGTGTAAGCCAGTCTTGTGAAGTAACAGAATCTGGAGCCTCATCTTCAATTCTGCATTTACAGAAAATTTAAGATACGTAGCAAGATATATATATAAATAATGCGCAAAATATGGCTATGGTGGTTATTAATTTCAGCGGATTTGCAAAGCTTCAAGTACTAAAAATTCAAGTTGTACACTCCCAGGCTATTATATTACAATCTGACAAGACTTTGACATCATGCACCTTATATCTGATGGAGACTGAGACTCCTGCGGCTCAGACTGTGATTCTGCAGATGCATGAGAGGCGGTACCTCCCGGGGCTTCTTGCTTTACCTCTGACTGATCTGTAAGAGCCTCAGCAATCGTGAGAACCAATAATGGCCGAGACAACATCTGCATCAAAGATTATAACAATCAAGTAAGAACACCTAAAGAGCTCTGCACATATAATTTGAGATGATAGCAATATCATGATACATAAACTTAAAGAGTAAAAAAGATCACGGAACTACTAGTGACCAGGATTCCTCAGACTATATTGTATCACTAATCAACGTGTTGCCACCATAACACAAAAAAAGAAGACAATAATAAGCTTTAGCATGTCTCAAATGATAAAGTTGAAAATGGTGGAAAAGCCTATATGCTTAGGACCTAAAACGATCACCATTCACTACTAGTTTCATTCATTCTTAGTTAGCTTAGGACCTGCATTGCCTTGATCAAGTCCTTGAAGGGAGCCCATCTCTGAATCCACTTAAGAGGAGGGTAACAGAGACACTGCAAAGCCTGAAGACCGTTCCACAGATGAGGACACTTGGCCTTTGAAACTCTTCTAACAACTTCCAACACAGCCACTTTGAGCAAAAAAACGGCAGCGTTTTGCACAACGCCGCCACTGCTGATCCCGCCGTTACTTGGGAGAGAAACATGCTTACAAATCGTCTGGTGAACAGCTCTTGGAATAGAAGCTACTAAGCTTCTTTTGGGAAACTGTTTCCCAGAGGAAGCCATCATCACAACAGAGTCTCCCATTTAAAAAAACAATACAAACGGAGAGATCACACCAATTCCATGAACAATCAATATCTGCAAAACAGATTTGCGATTAGAATGTTTCCCTAAACAGAAATAAATAGCAATTCACTAATCTGAAACCACAATTATGGAAACTAAACGATGATTCCTCCTAACAAACTATGAGAATCAGCCAGAATCTAAGAAAATAGCAAAACGAATCACGAAAAATGATCTATGATCGGAGAAAAGCTTTGTAGATTCTTCGTTAACCTTGAGGTAATCGACGGATGACAGATCGGTTTAACGAATCGAAAACGTGATTCAGAGCAAATCGGTGAACTGATCGGAGGATCAAATTCTCGGCGGTGATAGGAGATTTCGTCTTCTCTTCTCCAAAGAGACGAAAACGAGAATTCGAAATAGAAAGAGGAAACACGGTGGTTGACACGTGTACTGTCCCAACTATATTGATGGCGATTGATTGTAAATCAACGGTCCAGGGGCGACAACGTCACGGGCGTTTTAAATACGTAGGCCACATTAAGACGCAAAACATCATCCCGTTTTTCTTTTATAATTAGTACATCAAATGGAAACGGTACGAAGTTTCTCACGAGAAAGGTAGAACGGCGTGGAGTTACATCGTCCAAACAAAAACAAGGCATTGTTTACTGTGTGAACAGGCATCCAACGCTTAAGAACAAAAAGCTTAAACATGTTCTTAAACAAACCAAAAACAAAGCTTCTTCTTCACAGAAAAACTTTTGAATAATAATAGTATAAGTTTTATGTCGTAAAAAAAAAGTATAAATTTTATGTCATGACAACACATTTTTTTTCGACCAAGCACTTCATTCACGCCTGAAAACGAGATATAAAAGATGCAAGACGGGTTTATTACAAGTAGAGTGTTTGGACAAGTTTTTTTTTTTCAAATGAAACTTTGATCAAAACATTTCTTGAGACTTTCTGACACAACGGCTCACTTTCTTCTTGAATTCGTCACGCTTCTCTCTCCACTCTTTCTGTAACAACAAGGAAAAATGGTTAACGATTCAAAAATGGTGACATCATAGGCTCATAGCTATACAAATAGAAAGAAAAAAAAAACACTAACAGCGGCTTCAACGTTTGCTGGAGATTCATCGTTGGGACCAGAAAGCATTGATATAATACTCAACATGATACTCTCAACCTGTAAATCAATAATTATGTTTTACACTCATCAAAATCATTTGCTTTACTAAGAGTGACAATAATGTTATGGATCATTTACTGTGTGAACAGGCATCCAACGCTCGCTTGAAAGCTCATATCCACTGGGGTCATCACCAGGAGGATGTAGAATAGATATGCAAACGCGACCATCAGGAAATACTACACAACATAAAAGAAAAAAAAAAGTTCAAACACAAGCAAGGAGACGCGTTGTTACATTCCTCCAAAGAGGGAGAAAGAACTAACCATTAGGATGCCATACATCTGAAGTAAACCGGACAGTGGGTGGGCTATTGGGATAGTTTGGTGGGAAAGACATAATGGCGTTGAAAAATCCTCCTTCACTGCATTTTTAGCAAGTTTATTACATAACTACGCTTAACATTTTTGTTTGAAATGAGTGAAGAGATAACCAGCACATATAATATAACTAAAACTAACATTTATAATTTGAAAGTCTGTTAAGAATTTCAGAAAATAGTCGAAGAAAACTAAATTATTATAAAGTATCCGAACTACGTAAAAGTATCCGAACTACGTAAAAGTATCCGGATATCTTTTTCCTAATTATTGAAAGTAAGCCGCGATTTTTTATCTAAATTATCCTATTTATTCGATATTTTATCCAAACTACTCGATTTACCAAAACTAACCGAACCAGAACAAAACCAAATGAAAAAAAAGATTTTCTGGTTCTTAGTTTTACTATCCGAACCAAAGGTCCGAAACTACCCGATTCCTAGTTTTACTATCCGAACCAAATCCGAAACTACACCCCTGAACCGAAAGCAGGCCTTACCCAACTACCCATACCTAAACCGAAATGCCCATGCCTACTCAGCAACATGAGTGAATCACCAATCCAATGTCATTCCAACAAACCGATCCGAATTTCGAATCAAGAACATATATATACATGACAACGAAATCTCTATGGATCAAAGAAAGAAACGTACTACAGAGTATCAGGAGGTCCGATAATTGTTACGCTCCATTCAAATATATTCTTATCATCCACCAAACCAGCAGAGAATCCATCAACGGGATGCTTACAAAGATCTGAATCAAAAACCGAATTCAACAAACAGAGAAAGAAAGAAAAAAAAACAGATTTGTTTTAGAGAGAAAAGATTCGATGGTTAACCTTTGAGTTGTTTCTGAAGAAGAAGACTAGCTTGTGAGGCCATGGTGGATGATAAGAAATCGAGTTGGAGCTCTTACTGATCTGAAAAGAAGATGTTACGGCAAATTGAATTGAGCTTTCTATTGATAGACGAAGAAGAAGGTTCAAAAGATGGGAAGGCTTTGGATATTTTGTTTTTTCTTTTTCTTTTTCATCAAGCGAATACATGGAAAGCGTATTAGCTACGGACGTGTCTTGTCTGCCCTAAGATTTCAACCAATGATGGCGGTATGGTCCATAAAGCAAATGAACATTTAGGCCCAGTTTGGAGTGTGGGCTGTTGAGACTTTATAAATGGACTTTGAGATCCATCAGTTAGGCAAGAAAATTAGTTTTTTATTTTTTTCGACGGCAAGAAAATTAGTTTACCTTCCAAAGGTTCACTAGTGCATAAGTTAGACACTAATCGATTGAGTGTATGATTCGTGAAGAATGTTTAGTATCGGGTGCATAGGTTTAGGTCTCCCCCTACGTCTAATGTTCATACGGTTTGTGTTATGCATGAGTTTTGTTTTCACTTTTCCCCTTACGTCTGCCATTATTAGATTTTATCTTGACTATGACTACAATCGAGCTGCTTATAAATTTTGGGAAATTACCAGAAATAACACTTTCAAGATACCACTTTTCAACTTTACACTAACCAACTTTACCATTAAAATTTTAATAGTCAAAATACTATTAGAATTTAGGGTTTTGGGTTTTGGGTTTAGGATTGATAGTTTAGGGTTTAGTGTTGATTTTTTAGGGTTTAGGGTTTACTTTTTAGGGTTTAGAGTTTAGGGTTTAAGGTTTAGAATTGATATTTTAGGGTTTAGGGTTGATTTTTAGGGTTTAGGGTTTACTTTTTATGGTCTAGAGTTTAAAATTGATGTTTTAGGGTTTAGGGTTAATATTTTATTTGATATTTATTTTTATATATATATAAAGAACAAAAATATAAGAGTCTTTTATCCTTTAATAAAATGTGTATTTTTGAAAACGTTCATTTATTATGGTAAACATGAAAAGTGGTACCACCAAAATGGTATAATTGAAATTCTCCCATAAATTTTCCTCCAATAAATTTACAGAAAATTATGAAAACGTGTTTGCCTATATTTGGTAGGTAAACTGACATGATATGTTGACAAAAAAAAGCTGTCAATGATCGATCTTCTTACCACGTGTTCTGCGTGGAATAAAGGTAACAAATCTGCCCCGACTAAATTTTATATATAAAAACAGGATTCTATAAACAAATTGAAACAGCTTCAGGTGGAGA
This sequence comes from Eruca vesicaria subsp. sativa, assembly GCA_932364175.1. Classification (NCBI taxonomy): domain Eukaryota; kingdom Viridiplantae; phylum Streptophyta; class Magnoliopsida; order Brassicales; family Brassicaceae; genus Eruca; species Eruca vesicaria. The sequence continues at coordinate 28,763 of CAKOAT010737376.1, read as the reverse complement.
CAAAAAATGGTAAGTAAATTCATAACTCAAAATTTGTCGCTGAGTATTGGTCATTCACAACTTTTTCTTCCTTCTAATTTTATCTACAGTGCTGCGAAGTGTATTTATGTCATTCTTCTACAAATTAGTGCATTTGTATTATATAAAAGATGCATTTTGAATTTTGATGTTACCAAATATAGAAGAATTAATTGTTCAATATTTATAATTATTACTACAAAATTGTCATTACTCATAACGATTAGATAAATACTTACAATTTTGCAAATGAATATATTCACTTTATACTCGTTTTATGTAGACATTATACTATTTTTATTTATTTTTCTTCAGTAAACTTAATTACATTCTTATATATTGGATGAATTTTTTTTCTCTTTTGACTAAAATTAATTTATTTGATTTCAACATTTTAATAAAAATAGTATATATTTGATTCCTTTGGCCGTAAATTTATATATTCAGACATTTATATTAGCATTTGAAGATATATTTTACTATGGCTACAAATTTAATTAATTTTACAGATTTGACTAGGGTTCAATAGATTTGTTTATTATTTTAACATATTTATTTCATTTTGAAATTTTATGTAAGACTTGCTAGACTTGTTTACTGTTTGCTAGACTTGTTTAGATTTTCCTATTCATTAGTCACAAATTTATTTATGTCATTACACCAAAATAGTTATAGAAAACCATGATAAATTCCAAAAATTAAAATTAATTTGATTTAAATCAGATAATGTATAGCTGGTTATCGACACTTTGATCTATTGAATGGATTTTATCTAACTTCTTTAACTTTATTTATATTTAAATAGTAAAATATAGTTTTTTATGATGCACTTTTAAAAGTTAAAACTACGTTAAAATTCTATGAGTTTTTACCAATCATGATGTAGTTTTCTTTTTTGATAAAGCTAAAATTAAAAAAAAAAAAATCTTTGTGTAATAGACAAAATCTTACGTTTCTATTTTATGTTGTACAACTTAGAAAAAAAATATAATATGAAATAAACTACAAAGTTGTAAATAAATTTTATTACTATTTCGATATTGAATTTTCTACAATTTCAAAAATTATAGATAATTAAATATGCTTTTGAGTAATTTTATATACAATATAATGAAAGAAACAGAAAAATCAAAGCTCGTCAGAAGCAGAGTTTTTCTACTCTCTCTGGGAAATTGAGGCTCGTTGACACTTGGCATTAATCGTCAACCCTAAGTTTTTTTTCCTGAAGAGTTTGTGTTTTGGTTTCTATAGAATTTCATTAAATTACTTTTTCTATTTTTTGATATGTTAATGTAAGTAAATGAAATGACAGTTTCGTAATAACTAATAACAAAGATGGTTAATACAGTAAAACCTCTATAAATTAAAAATGTTGGGACTTTAAAATTTTATTAATTTATAGAGATGTTAATTTACGAAAGTTTTCTTATTTAGATTTTTTTATTTTTTCCATTTTTATATATAAAATAAAATAAAATAAAATATTAGATTTTAGCATATATACATTATTTAAATTTTAGAAATTTGACTTTTATATTGTTTATTATCTTATTTGGTGTATATTTTTATGTTTCATAGAATTGTTACATGATTTTCGATATAATTTAACAAAATATTATCAAAATATATTGAAATGTTTAAAAAATAAAAGTATTTTTATAGTAAATATAAAATTCCTAACAAAATATTATCAAAATATATTGAAATGTTTAAAAAATAAAATTATTTTATAGTAAATATAAAACCAACAATATAATATTAGATTGTATTTATATAAAATTATATATAGCTAGATTATTAATTTATGATTTTAGTGGGACTATATATTTACATGGCAGTTTTAAAAATATTATTATCTTATTATTTTATCAATTTGTGTCATATTTTACACCGGCTCAAATTGGAACCGGTGAAATTTATTAATTTATAGAGATTATTAATTTATAGAGTAGTAATTTATAGAGGTTCTACTGTATGTCTTAAACCATTCTAATGAACATGTCGAGATTAATAAGAGTTAGGTTAGTAAATTGTCTAAATGAAAGTTTTAATACCATCCAGATGTGTTGTTACAAACTTGAAATCAATAATACAAAGAATGTTTCAAAAATAAAAACACATGTAAATATAATATTATATAAACTATACCATATGTAATCTTTTTTCTTAAACAGAAACAATACAGTAAGGAAAAAATGTTGAATTCGTAGGAGTTCAAATATTTATATGACGCACATGTCTTCTAATGATTTATACGTCCTTTTATAGAAAAAGCAAAATATCTAACTATCATGTATATTAGTTCTAGCTAACCTGAGAATGTTTTTGACTAAGATTTTTAAAAATTGGATTGGTGTTCTTCATTTTAAAACTTATATGGAACATATGAAAAATTAACTTTTTATTCCTCAAAAATTTGTGATGTGCAGATTTAATATTCAAATACTTTTTTTTTTACAACGAAAGGCTGATCTATTACTTAAGTTTGAGGTGATATGAGAATCCAGACCGGAATAGAACAACCAACATATATCAGATGCCGATAAAATGATCGAGCAGTCTTAGCTAAAGAATCAGATGTAGCATTTTGGGATCTAGGAATATTAAGATTATTCACATATTTATTCCTCAATTAATTAGTGACTATGCAATATTAAGATTAGAATAGCCAATGTTTAAAATAGACAAAAATCGTTATTTTCTTGTTTATTGGTTAACGGTTGGTTATATCGTTCTCAGTTTTACGCATGCAACCGTTAGTTGGGAAATGATTATCGGCAATCAATACTTAATAACTAAAGCTGCTTATGATAAATTCTTAAAAACGAAAGCATATTTTTCCATTAGATTGGGTAGTTTTCCCAAAAATGAATAAAAATAAAATAAATAGCTACATTAGAAATGACACTGCATATTACGCGTGTTACACTACACTGGAAATGGTTGAATAAAAACTAAGTACTTATGGATGTAGAGATAAACTTGATTCCAGATTTAATAGAGAAGATCAAAGAGATCTAGAAAGAAGACAAACATTTTTCTCAAATCTCGAGAAAATATTTGATTAAAATTTATTATATTAGTGGTATGAGTCATCTTTTCATTGTTCAAGATAACAGCAAATTTATCCCAATATTTAAATCGTCTTTTAATTAATTAATTTTATTATAACATTTTGTTTGCTCATGCAATGATATAGATACCCTGCAATTATATAGCTACCCACTCGAACATGAAACAAAGCAACGTAAACGACATTTTAGTCAATAACTCAAACAAAGAAATGAGCGACATGCAGACTAAAAATCAGGTGGAGGATCCGATTATCCAAGAATCATTGCTTACTTGCATTGATCTGGCAAACACTGATCTTCACCAATCAGCTCTTTTGCTCAAGAAGGTCCGCCTGCATCCATTTAATTTTTATAAAATTTTTTTTTTCATTTTGTTAGAAATCAATGATTTTATTAGGGAAGTTTCTTGTTTCAGGCATGTCTGGATAGTGGATTCTTCTATGTTATAAACCACGGAATAAGCAAAGATGTCATGGACAACGCTTTCGAGCAGAGCAAAAAGTTCTTCGCTCTTCCTTTGGAGGAGAAGATGAAAGTGCTGAAAAACGAAAAGCATCGTGGCTATACACCTTTGTATGATCAAATCCCTGATCCTGAGAATCAAGTCCAAGGTACGTGTAACCCAGTTTTTCACTTCAAAAAGTTTTGTTGACTTCTCTCGAATCATGTCTTCTTTTTTTTTTTTAAGGGGATCACAAAGAAGGTTACTACATTGGATCCGAGGTTCCCAGAGATGATCCTCAGTGGGATCGGCCATTCTATGGCCCCAACCCTTGGCCTAATCCTGGTTAGTGAGCTCCTTTTTATTTATTGGTTATGGGTTTCTTATGATTTAAAATTGGTATATTTGAACGAAAAAAGACTTCGCTCTGTTTTATAAGATTATTTATTTTCCTGCTTTTATAATTTTCATTTTTCTTGTATATTCATATCTTTTCAATAACTTTAATCTAATGCATACAAAATATAGTGCTATTTCATTTAATGGAACTTATATGTTTTTTTCCGCAGATGTTTTACCTGGATGGCGAGAGACTATGGAGAAATACCATCAAGAAGCATTGTAATTCTCATTTGTTGTTTTCTTTGCTGTTTAGTGTCTTCAAATTTTTGTATACGTAGTGTTGCGTTTGATCATTCCAAATATAGAGTTAAAGTTATGGTTCCATATGTTTTGCTGAATGTTAATCTTCTGTATCAGGAGAGTTTGTAAGGCTATTGCAAAACTATTGGCATTGTCGCTCGACTTGGATGCAGATTACTTTGATAGCCCTGAGATGCTTGGAAAGCCTATTTCAACTTTACGCTTGCTTCACTATGAAGGTGATATATATACTTGGAAGAAAATCACTAAATTTATTCCTAAGCATTGTATATATGCCAACCTCAATGCTATGTTTACTTCTTAGGGAAATCGGATCCCTCAAAAGGAATATATGGAACTGGAGCACATTCGGATTACGGTATGATTACACTCTTAGCTACAGATGGTGTAATGGGACTCCAGGTATATTTATTTGCGCAAAATCACATTCTATTAGTTTATGCAACTTTTGAAGCAATAGTATAAACCTTGACAGATATGCAAGGATAGGAACGCTAAGGTTCAAAAGTGGGAATATGTACCGTCGATTGAAGGGTACAACATGAGAATATTTAGTTTTCCCCTATATCAAACCTCCTTTGTAAAATTATGATTCCTATTTAACAGTTTTGGTTGACTTAAATGGTTTATTTTGTTTTTTTTTTTTTATGTACAGAGCCATTGTTGTGAATATTGGTGATATGATGGAGCGTTGGAGCAATGGTATTTTCAGGTAATATATATTTCTTGATACACTTATCAAGTCATATTCGTTTCACGAGCCTCTTTTTGTATTGTTTTTTACAATGAAGGTCCACATTGCACCGGGTTATTTTAAATGGACAGACTCGATATTCCGTAAGTCTTTTACTACTTTACATTAATTTTCGTGTCAGTGTTATTACTTTTACGTTAATGTTATAATGTTTACCGTCACAGATTCCATTTTTCGTTGAACCGAATCACGACTGCATAATAGAGTGTCTTCCAACTTGCCAGTCCGACAACAACCTTCCCAAGTAAGGGTTTAACGTTTTTATATTCAGACCTACCCTCATTCATACTGTCTTAGATATCTTTATGGCTATGTTTAATGAATAGATATCCACCGATCAAATGTTCGGCGTATCTCACCCAACGTTACGAAGAATCGCATTTGAAGTTCAGCAGCTACAAAAAACAAACTTGAGTGAAGTTTGTTGTCTTTACCCCCCCTTTCAGCTATCCTTGTGTTCTAGTTGCGTTGATTGTCTTTCCATATTATCATAGTCGTTTTGGGTTTGGCTTGTTCTGTTGTTCACCAAGGTTATATCTATTTTACATATGGAGTTGAGAAAGATAATGTGATTGATAAAATCCTGTTTGTTAAAAAAAATATTTATTTGGTTTATTTACTTGAAGATCAACCAAAATTAAGGCTTTACTATACGAGAAAACAAATATATACATTTTACCCTTAGCACATTTTGTAGTAGAACATAGTTCACATTTAGTACCTTTCTTAATACCTTTTTGATGTGATCATTTTTTAAATACTAAATTAAGATTACAAGTGAAAGTAAATGTACAATAGTACTTAAGGATTAAATCCACATATAGCAAGATTACACAACTACTCTTCTTGAATAGAGTAAAGCTAAAAGATGGCTTTTGTGTTTACAAATTGCAGTAAAATAACTAGCACAATTAAAACGATGAAAGCTTATGAATTTAAAAGCATCGGATTATTCTTAGAAAATACATATCATGCAACAACTGCTAGAGAGAGAGAATTCGCTAAGTATACATCGTTCTTGAGCTAAAAAACTTGACTATATTAACCTTCTCCTAAAGTGCTAAACCTTATGTAATAGAATCCTAGAGACTAACTTATGTTGAATTTCAGATTCACAAAACGATCAAAATTTTATAGGTTCACAAAACTTTTAACAATCAACTTACCTTGGCTAAGATCATCGCTCTCATCTAGATTTTTTTCAGGCGTTTAAACAATCACTATTAGTGACGTAGATATCATGAACATGGTGTATAGTCGAGTTTAAGCATTAAGAAGAATGGGTGATTTATCAAAAAATGATTATGATACCGTACAAATGAAACTAAACCATATGAAAAAATCAATACTATTAAAAGAAAAAGAGTTCTAAAAAATTACCTATAAAAATTATTTGGACCATTTCATTAAATTTTTTATTTTTTGGTCATATCTTAAATTTTTCTAACTATATAACATTCAATATATTTAATTAAGGGAAAATTCCTTAAAAATACATCAACTGGGTTTCTTTTGCTAAAAAAATACACCAACTTTTTAGACTTCCGGAAAAATACATAGAGTAATTTTGGTTGTCCACAAAATACATGAACTTTTGAATTTTGAAGGTTTCACACCTCGATTTTAACGGCGTTAACTCTGATTAACAGAACATTTAGACGCCGTTAGACGACGTTAACTCTAATTCAAAAGTTCATGTATTTTGTGGATAACCAAAATTAGTCTGTGTATTTTTCGGGAAACCAAAAAAGTTCATATATTTTTTCAGTAAAGAAAATTTAGTATATGTATTTTTAAGGAATTTTCAGAAATATACTAAGGTGGCAAAGACATTGTTTTTTTTTGTTTGACTGAAAAATTTAATTTTTGAATATATTTTGTTCATATTGAGGCCGGTTTTTGTAGGGTCGGTTCGGATCTATAATTAAAATACGTGTAAAATACCGGTAAATTTTGGATATGTATCATGTAATAGAGAATGTGTTTTTGTTTGGGTCTTTGGGTCGGGTTTGGGCCGGTTATTTTCGGATCTAAGATATCCGGATCTAAGAACCGGCCCAAACCCGACCCAAAGACCTGAACAAAAACACATTCTCTTCCACATGATACATATCGAAAAATTACTGATATTTTCCACGTATTTTAATTATAGATCCGAACTGATCCTAGAAAACCGGCCTCAATATGAACAAAATGAACAAAATATAAAGAAGCCAAAAAAAACACATTGTCAATATTAATACTCACATATTTTAATATATTTTGAACAATGTGTGTATTAATATGAATAATGTGTTTTTTGGCTTCTTTATATTTTGTTCATTTTGTTCATATTGAAACCGGTTTTTCTAGGATCAGTTCGGATCTATAATTAAAATACATGGAAAATATCGGTAATTTTTGGATATGTATCATGTGGAAGAGAATGTGTTTTTGTTCAGGTCTCTGGATCGGGTTTGGGCCGGTTGTTAGATCCGTATATATAGATCCGAAAAGAACCGGCCCAAACAAAAATACATTCTCTATTACATGATACATATCCAAAAATTACCGATATTTTACACATATTTTAATTATAGATCCGAACCGACCCTAGAAAAACCGGCTTCAATATGAACAAAATATATTCAAAAATTACATTTTTCAGTCAAACAAAAAAAAACAATGTCTTTGTCACCTTAGTATATTTTTGAAAATTCCTTAAAAATACACATACTAAATTTTCTTTGCTGAAAAAATACACGAACTTTTTTGGTTTCCCGAAAAATACACAGAGTAATTTTGGTTGTCCACAAAATACATGAACTTTTGAATCAGAGTTAACGCCGTCTAACGGCGTCTAAATGTTCTGTTAATCAGAATTAACGCCGTTAAAATCGAGGTGTGAAACCTTCAAAATTCAAAAGTTCATGTATTTTGTGGACAACCAAAATTACTCTGTGTATTTTTCGGGAAGTCTAAAAAGTTGGTGTATTTTTTTAGCAAAAGAAACTCAGTTGGTGTATTTTTAAGGAATTTTCCCTTTAATTAATGCTAATAGATTTTAATTCATATTTCACTCACTTACCTTTTAATTACTGGACCTATTAGTTATTAAATTAAACATATAATTTATGGTCATCATCTTATCCTAATATAACGTGTATTAATACTTTCCGTGACCCTGAATTCAAACCGATTTATATTATATACATTAATCAAACAGTAATTTATTCATGTACAAACAGTTATTCATAACTTGGACTCCACTATATGTATATTATATTCAACTAATATTTTTTAACACACACCTAATATTAGTCTCATACAATTATTTATTAAGTACAATCGATCATTGTTGTTCATTTGTTAGATAATCTGGAGTAAAATCATGGGAAATAAATATTTATGAAAATAAACATAATAACATCAAAATATTATTTTATTAAACCTATGTATCAACATTCAAAATAGATCATTCAAATATTATTATGCATTACAAACCAAAACTCTATGTCCTACACCATAAATCATTTACATATCTGAATATTATTTTTTACGTATAATATTATACAACGATGAAAAATTAATATATATAAAAATATAAAAAACAATGTTTGTTTTTTTTTCATTTTATACATCAAAATTGAAATGAAAATTACGAGTGTTTAAAAGTATTTTAAAATTATCACAAAATTAAATTTTTAATATAAAATAAAGTGTACAATTATGATAGGTTATTAATAATAAAAATAAACTAATAGTATCATGTCAATAAGTTTTTTTATATTATCATTTTTATAAAAGTTTCATCAAAATCTAAGGAATCACACGTTTATACAATATTAAAAAATATATGAATAATGCAACTATAAAAATAAAAGTATTATCAGATACTTTTTATTATTATTGGATCAGTTGCACTACATCACGGGTTAATAACGATTTTTTTTTGCGTTTTGGCCGGATTTTATCTTTTTAATTAATGATTTTTTTATTAAATCTAAACCGGATTATATACAAGATATTGAATCTACTGATTCAACCACGGGTCTGAGTCAAATATGAATTTTTTTCTTAAACTCAAACATTTTTATAGATCAATTTTTGAATTAGTTTTATTAATAAATGAAAAAAACAAATTTATGTTTTTTAAGCGTGGGTCAAAATTTAGTTATGTGATAAATGAAGAGTCAGTAAAAACACATTCGAACCCTCTTAAATTAACGCATTGATCATCACATAGAATGAAGCCCATAGACTGAATGAGTGGGAAGTCCATACGCATAGGTGGTTAGAGCACCCACAACAAGGGGTTCTTAGGGGGAATCCTTAGGAAAAAAGAAGAAGATTATTTCGGATTATATAAGGATATTTTGGATTTTTTCTTTAAAAAAAATTGACCATTTGCGGGTCGCCTCGTGGACAGTGGAGCCCGCGAATAGTGTAAGGATCAATCCTTAAATAAGATTTTTAAAGATAAAATTCTTAACTGTTCATGGACCCTACTGATTATAATTAGTATTTCTCGAAGGATTCCCTTAATAACTCTTTGTTGTGGGTGCTCTTAGGGAAAGATTATCAGTGGGACTTTTTTCAGTCTCTTAAGATGAAAACGCGGAGACCGAGGGAGAAAAAGAGGGAAAAACCCTTATTTAAGGGCTGTCTCTTAATAAAACGCGACAAAAAAAAAAACAGAACTTAAGAGACTTTTCCCAATCCCACTGATAATCTTGCCCTTAGGACCAGGGCCGGCCCAGAGCTAAAGCCCGTAAAACCAAGGCTTTAGGCGCCAAGTTTATGTATATTTTAGGGGCGCCAAAATTGTAAATGACTTCTTTAGTCTAGTGGCTTGGGCGTAGTGTTCTTTTACATGAAAGTGCCATGTTCGAATCTCCCCTATCTTAATTGGTACCTTTTATTTTATTTTTCTTCTAGATGATGGTAACAAATAAAAAATATTTAATAATCAAAGATTTTAAGACCTTTTCTAACAACTTTAATTTTATTTTATTTACGGATTATAGTAAATGATATTAAGTTATAAATTAAAAAGGTAAAAACAGCCTAATTAGTTTTGTTTCCTTTTTGCAAATAATAATAATAGTAACTAAAAGATTTGATCATAAGTATTTTTGATCTCTTCTAATTAATTTACATTTATTTTATATATGTATTAAATTATATGATATAAATTATAAAGTTACAAAAGTAAACAATAACAAACTTTTCGTTTTTGATAATGATTATAACAAAAAAACAATTGATTATTTAAGCAACTTTATTCCTTTATAAATGTATTATAGTAAATGATATTACAGTTATAAAATAAATAAGGGAATCAAACAAAGCTAATTATTTTCATTATCTTAGAAATTGACATTTATTTTCATCCTTTTTTAAAAAACTATTTTCTAATCTTTTGCAAGTTTTCTATGAAAAAACTCAAAAATATGAAATTAGCTTTAAGGTGATTTACATAACTTTTTAAAAATAGAAAACTAAAATTAATGTTGTTATATCTTATATGTTGTATCTTATTTTCTATAATATATATTTTTTCTTTCAGTCTTGTTATGTTTTATATCTTATGATCATAGCCATAGAATGTTTTAAAATTTTGAAGATAATTATAGTAAAAACAAAAATTTAGCTAGGGGAAATAATTTTTTAGTTCGCTTTAGGCGTCATATTAGTCCGGACCGGCACTGCTTAGGACCTTACAATATTTCCACCCTGTTTTAAAATAATACTTTAAATTCTAGATAAGTCCTTATGGTTGATTTTTTTATAGTGGATGGACAAACCAATCCCAGAATTATCCAGAAGCAAAATATGTACTTACAAATGATTTCACACGAGAAATTAGGTAACTGAGGAATGATGGGGCATATGTTAACCATGAAATGACCTTGCAAACCATTAATTAATGTGAATTGTCTATGCCCTAAATACCAGAATTGTATATCTATATATCTAATTTTTTGTGTGGAACTTGTATAGAAAACGATTTATGCCGAATCATAAAGTTTCGTATTCACATGAAAAATATTATTCAATAGTGAATTATCCAAATTAATACTATTGAAGAATAAATTGTGAAACAAGCAAATCCCTGGAAATACAGATTTTCATTTTTATACTGCTATTCCAACTGTTGTACGTTCTGCCTTTGCAGAGGATTACTTTGATCATTAATATCAATTAGATTTCGTGAAAAAAAAATTGCTAATAAGTTAGGAGAATCAACATCAGAAAAATTGCTAATACGTTTCATTAATTTACATAGTCGTTGGATAGTTAAGATAGAGTATAGGAACCTAATTTGAATGCCAAAGGTTCTTTGATATGTTATATGCAACTATAAATCGGTTATACAAAGCTTAATTTCACGAAACAAGGGAATTATATTAATCACATAAAAAAAGATGCCGTATGTACCATATGTGACGATAATGATGGCCAACAGACGTAAGGAACCGATTGTTTGGCCAAGTTTTCACGATTTAAGTAATAATCCAATTGAATTTTTTAAATGTGGAGCACATGTAACTTTGGAAACGATTTATGTATATATATACATATATGACCGTGGCAACACGGGAAAAGCAAATTGACAAAGTCGGTCTTCCTCGTATCCTTAAAAAGTCAACAAAGAGAGTGCAAAGAGATGGAAAATAAAAATCAGGAAGAAGCTTCGATCATCGAAGTTTCAACCCTTACTTGCATTGATCTTGCAAACACTGATCTTCATCAATCAGCTGTTTTGCTTAAACAGGTATTTTAACTTTTTTGCCTCGAATATGTTTACATTCGGATCATTATAAATTATGTCGAAAACATTAATACGTTGTGGGTGATATTGCTCAAGGCATGTTTGGATAGTGGATTTTTCTATGTCATAAATCATGGTATAAGCGAGGAGTTGAACGACCAGGCTTTCGAGCAGAGCAAGAAGTTCTTCGCCCTGCCTTTAGAAGAAAAGATGAAGGTCTTTAGAAACGAAAAATTTCGAGGCTATGCGCCACTCTGTGATCAACTCTTAGATCCTATAAATCAAGTTCGAGGTTTGTCTGATCAGCTTTCACTTGCTCTTTCTAAAATTATTGTTTAAATTAGTTTCTCCCTCTTTTTATAACTTCATGCATGGGTTTTTAGGGGACTACAAAGAGGGTTTTACCATTGGAACTGAATGCCTCAAAGATGGTTCCCATCGTGATAAGGCATTATACAGCCCCAACATTTGGCCTAACCCTGGTTAGCTTTTGTCATATACTTGTTTGTTATTTTGATGATTTTACTCTTTGAACTCTGAAGCTTTGGTAGATGTTTTGCCCGGATGGCGGGAGACCATGGAGAAATATTATCAAGAAGCATTGTAAGCCTCATGTTTGTTCCTTATTTGAATGAAATCATGTTTTGACGTTTCTTTTCTGTAGATTCGTAAATAAGAGTTTTTTTTTGGTTAATTCCCAATGATAGATAATAGGTTTTTACTACTATATATCCAATGAATGTGACATCTCTCTCCCTTTTAAAGTATAACTAGATTTTGATCCGCGCTTGAAAAGCGTGGAAATTTTTTATGATTAAAATTTTATATAATTGGGTTTTGTCTTAATTTAAAGAATATTTTGATATAAAATCAGTTCACCAAAATTTGTGGTGATGATTGTTTTTCATTAGTTTTTAGTTTCACTTTTTATTTTTAGATTTTGGTTTTTAGTTTTTAAGTTTCTACTTTTCATTTTCAGTTTCTGGTTTGGGTTTTTAATTTTTAAACCCGCTGAGTTAGTTTGAACTGATATTACCAACAAACATATCTCAAATAATCGAACATCTAATTTAAAATTGAAAAGATGAAAACAAATTTAAAAAAAAAAATTGAAATAGTTTATTTTGTAAATAAACAAAGCAAAAAGATATAATATGTGTTTTCAGCTTTTGGTTTTGGATTTTAGTTTTTATATTTGGTTTTTGGTTTTGCTTTACATTTTTTAATCAGTAAATTATTTAAGAAAAATAAAATAATAAATTATTTAAAAGTTACAATTGAAATTTATCAAAACAAAGTGATTGTTATTTAAAAGAAAAAAAAATATACTAACATGTTTTAAAGTACATGATTTAAATAAATGATTAATAATAGATAATTTTTTTTGTTAAAAATATTAAATACCTTTTGGGTCTGAAAATAATAATTGATTTTTTGATCTTTTAAGGTGAAAAGTTTATTCAATGTTTTTTGGAGTTTTTTCTTAATATTAAGCCCAAAAACCAAACTATATAATTTGTTCAAAAAATAAAAGTAAGCCCAAGACTATATTCCATAAATAACCACTGGTTTAATTTAAGTATAATAGTAGATTTCCATTTTCCATATTTTGATGATATATAATGTATTCTTTTAGAACATTCCATATTTGTAGGAGAAAATATGTGTTTTCGGTATACACATAGATATCTGCCATATTTTGAAGGTAGTTTACATTAATGTCGTCTTTTTACATTAATTGTGTTGGTTTAATTTAAGTAATACAATTCAGTCAATTATACGACTTATATTATTTGTAACATTCTAGAAATTGTCCAAATTTAAATGACAACTTGTATCAGTAGATAAAAAGAATAACTCTATTTTAATAGAATAAATTTCATTTACCGCTATGAATTTCATAGGCTACTTCAGTTTTTAATTGAGTAAACATGTTTTTCACTATTTTTTTGCTTTATTCTCCTTGTAAATATCGTAGGGCTATACATATGCTGTGTGTATAGATTAGTCATGAAAATAAATTAAGTTTTAGTAATTACTCCATCCATCTATTAGATGTATGTTTCACAAAAAAATAGTTCTAAAAATACATTTTTTATATTTTAAATGGACTTTAATAAACTAACAATGATTATTTTAAAAATTCAAAAATTAATTGTTATTGGTTTAGAATTATATAAATATATAATCGCATAAATTATGCATTTATAGCTGAAATTTAATATTTTGATTAATTTTCTGAACACTCCAAAATATACATCTTTTTTTTTTTTGAAAGAATTTTAAATTTATTCAAACAAAAAAAACCTTGTTTGCACATAGAGTGCTACATTCATAGAAAGAAACAGGAACATAAAAAACTAAAGACAAAAAACAGCCCAAAACCCAAATGAAACAATACACCTTCACTCTTGTTTAACCATATGAAACAAGTCAAAACAAGGCCATAAATTTATCCTCATTAAAACCTTGTCAAAGTAAACCCAAATGGGACAAACCTTTGACAAGGAAAAAGAGTAATAAATTCATGGCAGGAAGGTGTAGAGAATAGACAAAAAACAAAACAACCCAATATCCCCAAGAGCCTAAGAAAACTCGAGCTATCCAAAAAATAGGATCCACAAACTCGCTTCCACCAAACACTCCACAACTCCACAGCTCCACAAAACCGAAGATGCACTCCAAATACTCCGAAACAACAGAGACCAGATCACACCTCAATACTTACTGCCAAACCAAACTCCCATAGACTTAACATACTTCCTTCCAGACTTCCTTCTCAAAGAAGAGATTCTATTCCTAACCAACTTGTCGAGCTTTATAATCAAAGAATTAGCTGGTTGAGAAGCTTCACCAACCCTCCTTTTATTTCTCTCATACCATATAGCATAGATGACTGCTTGAAAACAGTATCTCAGCAAGAACGTCGAGTCTCTGTTGGAAAGACCATTCACCAAAACATGAACCACACAAGACCATTGATGTAACCGTCTATCACCCGCCAAGCTCCCTATGGTGCCACACCAAACATCTTTAGAATATTGACAATCAAAAAACAAGTGGTCTCTAGTTTCAGTAGCAGAACTACACAACCAACAAGAAGAAATTGCTTGAGGATTCCACCGAAGAATCCTATCTCCGGTTGCTAATCTATCAAGAATAGCAAGCCACGCAATAAACGAGAATTTAGGAGTAGCCTCCGGGAACCAAATTCCTTTATGCCAAACCACTTTAGTCGAATGAGCTCTAGTAAGCTCCCAAGTTTGAGAGGAGAGAAAACCCAGCTTAAAGTCACCATTCTCTCTTTTCCATAGACAGTTGTCATCCTGCTGATAAAGGCCACGACTTCTTAAAGCAAGAATCTCATGCTCAATACTTTGATATATGGGAAATCTGTGTCTCCTTGCTCTGTAAGTTTCAACAACTCTTTCCACTGTAGAGTTGATTGGAATACCAAGAATAGTACAACCTCTTTCACCTGTTAACTCTATCAAAGTGCCCAGCTGAGACCATCTCTCAAACCAAAAAGAAGTATTAGCTCCATTGTTGATCTCTTTCCTCGTAAGCTGTGAAGCAAGAGGCCTTAGATGTAATAACTTCTTCCACATCCATGACCCTAAGCTACTCTTCTCCTTAATACTCCAAAAGGAACCCTTTCGTATTAAATACTTCCAGACCCATTTTACCCAAAGCGAGGAATCAGAGGAGAGTATGCGCCATACTAATTTTAAACAGGACACTCTGTTAACTTCAGCCAGATTTCTCAGACCTAAACCGCCTTCATCTCTTGGCTTACACAAGTCAATCCAAGCAACTTTAGCTTTCTGAGAAGATAGAGTCGGACCCGACCAAAGGAAAGCAGAACATATACTGTTGATTTCCTTGATACACTGACTCGGAAGTTTAAAAGCAGACATCCAAAAGTTGGTTAAGCTGTAAATAACTGACCCAATAAGTTGCAATCTGCCTGCAAACGTGAGATGCCTAGCTGTCCAAGTGCAAATCCGATTTCTAATACGGGAAATAAGAGGGCTATAATCTCGAATAGACATTTTTTTAGTTAACAGAGGGAGCCCCAAATATCTAACCGGGAAAGAACCAGCTTCAAAGGGGAATTGACTCAAAATGGAAGCACTATCATCTGCTTTAACGCCAGCCAGATAGAGGGTTGACTTCTCCAGACTAATGTTTAACCCAGACATCTTAGCAAACTCGTGAAAAACCGCCAAAATTCCCTCAATAGATCTCTTTTTACCATCTGAAAAAACAAGAACGTCATCAGCAAAACAAATATGAGTCAGCTTCAAGTCCTTGCAATACGGATGATAGCCAATCTGGTTAGCCATTGCAGCTTTATCAAGGAGCTTTGATAAAACCTGCATACAAATCACAAATAAGTAAGGAGAGAGAGCACATCCCTGCCTTAAACCTCTCTTACTGTTAAAATAACCAGCCAATTCTCCATTAATCTGAATAGAGAAAGAAGCCAATTCAATACACTTCTTAATCCATAAGATGAAACTCTCCGGAAAAGACAACGCTTCAAGAACCTTCAGAACAAAAGACCACTGAACAGTATCAAAAGCCTTTGAGATATCCACTTTAATAGCACATCTTTCAGTGACAGACTCACTGTGATAACTCTTAACTAATTCTGAAGCCAGTAAGACATTCTCCATAAGCAGTCTATCTTTAACAAAGGCAGACTGATTCTGAGAGATAAACAGAGGAAGTAACTTCTTCATACGGTTAGCCAATATTTTCGAAATAACCTTGTATATCACATTACAGCAAGAGATGGGTCTATAGTCTTTCATATAAATGGCATCAAATTTCTTTGGAATGAGAGCAAGGATCGTCGAATTAATACCTTTTGGTAGAAAACCCTTCTCAAAGAAAGATTGAACTGCAATAATAAAATCTCCACCAGTAATATCCCATGTAGCCTTAAAAAACTCACTGGTGTAACCGTCGGGTCCAGGGGACTTGTCAGAAGCCATGGAGAATAAGACTTTCCTAATTTCTTCGGCAGAAACAAAACCAGTAAGCATATTCCTATCTGCATCAGAGCATTTATAATCCAGTAAAACTCTTAATTCCTCAACACCCACCTCCCTGAGATCAGTAGGAACATGGGTCAAAAAGTTGAAAAAATAATCCACTGCTTCAGTTTTGATATCTTCCTGACTATCCGCTACAGACCCATCTACTCTTTTGATTTCTCTAATAGAGTTTCTAACTTCTCTAACTTTGGCAGCTCTATGAAAACTCTTGTTATTACCATCACCAACTTCTAGCCAATGGATCTTAGAACGCTGACTTATGACCTTTTCCTCCAAACTAGAAAGAAATAACCATCTTTCATACGCAACAGATTCATCAATCATATTTCGCTGAGAAGGAGCCTCCAGGTTTTTCGTTTGAGCTTCACACAGAATACTATAAGCTTCCTTAGTCTTCTTGAATATATCACCAAACTTCTCCTTACTCAACTTTCTCAGATACGGTTTTAAAGCCTTTAACTTCTTAGAAAGCCTGAAAAGAGCAGAAGTTGAGGTAAATAGAGGCTCTGTACTAGACCAAAACCCACTGACCACATTAAAAAATTCAGGCATCTCCGCAAGAGCGTTAACAAACTTGAAAGGTTTCCTCGGCTTCAAAGTATCAGATTTAAAAATAACCCTGCATCTCTGATGGTCCGAGCAGCCACCAGCTTCAAAAACACAGTAAGATTGAGGATAGTTCAGCATCCACACCTCATTCATCAAGGTACGATCCAACTTTTTGCAAATAATGCCATTTTCCCTTTTATTACACCAAGTAAACAAAGGGCCTTGATAAGCCATGTCCAAGAGAGAACAATATTTAACCGTATCTTGGAAGTCTTGCATACCCAACGCATCATGAAAAGCATCTAAACTCGAGTGCTCCACACCATTGATAATCTCATTAAAATCACCCTTAACTAACCAAGGAGATTTCCTTATAATTGGCGAATCATAATGAGCTTTGATATCCTTCCAAAGCTCCTTCCTCTCTTCCACCAAATTAAACCCGTATACAAAAGAACAGAAAAACTCATCCTTTAAACCATCCATCAGAATAGAGCAAGTAACCATCTGAGCACTTTTAAAACAGGGAGTAACCCGCACCCCTTGACTCCAGATAATCCACAATCTTCCAAGCCGACTATACTCATAATTCGTGATATAAGACCATCCAGGAAAAACAGTCTCCATAATCTGCTTAACTTTTCCCTCTTTAACTCTTGTTTCTATTAGACAACCAAATTGAAAACCACTTCTTCTTACCCAATTAGCAACCACCTGATGTTTTGAAGGTTTATTAAAGCCTCTAACATTCCAGTAGAAACCAGACATGATTATTGACGTCGAGAAGGTTTCTTCTTCTTCTTCAGATTACTAGGATCAAAATCCTGAGTCGCCTGGACCGCTTTACCTCTCAGATACCTATGGTTTATCTTTGAGTCTCTTGGCAATTGTTGTCTAGGAATTATATGTTCTTCTTTATCTTCCAGCTCCTCACCAGATTCTTCACTCTCAAATTGCTTTTCTTTCTCATTAATCTTGTCCTCAAAATCACCAACAACAACTTCAGTCTGTATTTCTTTCTCATTTATTTTTCCTTCCAACTCTCCATCTTCAACGGGAGAAAGAACATCAAATCTAGATTTAGAATAGATAGAAACTTGCCCGAATACTAGTTCCTGTCTTGAGCTTGACGTTCGACTCACCTTCCCCGGCGATAACCACTCGTTATTCTTTTTAGAACTTCCTGCAACCTGTTTCCCATTACCAAGAGAATTACCATCTGGAACAGAACTATTTGCATTTTTATCCATATCCTTGACTAGAGATTCCAAATCCTCTCCTTTATTATTCCCAACTACAAGATCATCCTTAGATTCTTCCACCCCAGTATCCTTATCATTTACCTCACTTATCCCTTCTTCAACCTTTTGTGTCTCATCTATCCCTTGCTCAACACACAGATCTTTCTTACAAGACTTTACCGAGTGTCCCCATTTATCACACTTCTCACATTTTGTTGGTAACCAAGGGTATATATATTCAACCAAGACATCCACTCCTTGGATATTAAAGTTCATCTTCTTCGGTAAGTCTTTTGTCAAATCAACTTTGACAAAAACCTTTGCCACATCCAAGTTTAAACATTGTGCAGTCTCCGGGTGCAGCCTTGTTGGAACGCCTATAGGACTTGTAACAAAACTTAGACCTTGCCACGAGAATAGCTTCATAGGTACATTCTTAACGTGCACCCACATAGGAATTGATTGAGCTGGAGGCTTCTCTTTCTCTATCACCGGAGACCATTTTGTCACAACAACTGGTATTCCAGCCAGGTTCCACATTCCCCTTCTTAGAACTCTTCTTCTATCATCCTGATTCACAATCCTAAATTTCATCATAGTGGCATTTACCTCAAACACCTCTATCTTCTGAGCTTTGTCATTTATAGTCCAAATCTTGTTGACTATAGCATGAATTTTACCTATATGTGGAGCATCATCCAAGAACTTACCAATGAGAAAATCATCCCATAATGGAACATCCTTAACAACCTCTTCTGGAACCTTGACTGATCCGATGCCATTTTCCATCTCAATCTCCACATTGTATTTCTGCAAAACCTTCGGACCTTGAACAACTCTCACCCACGATCCTTTTGATTCACCCGAACTCACATCCTTATTTAGAGCATCTTTGTCTTCCTGATTTGATTGATCATCGTTAATCTTCTCACCCAAGTCTTCAATCAAAGTTTCCGATCCCTTTTCAATGCCTTCAGATATCCCAATACCCAAAACCTTTGACAGATTCTGGGTTAGACCCGTAAGATCCAAAACCTGCCTTTCCACATACTCAGATCCATGCGATTCCCTCGGAGACATACCCTTACCCACCGGAGATGAGGGTTTATCCGGTGGATCCGCCATACTCGTGCCGTTACCAAAATATACATCATTTTAAAGCGAAATGATTATTTGATATTTCGAACTCCAACATCATGTCAGTATTTGTGAATATACACGTTAAAATCAACTCAAAATAAATAATGACAAAGTGGACGGTTCAGTGATTAAAAAGGGTTATTTTTGAGATAACCAAAAAAAAAAGAGAAATTTGTTTTGTAGAGTGAAGGTAGAGAGAGATCAGAAGAGAAAAGAGGATAGAGTGTGATTTTTGTTAGATAATAAAATTGGCGTTTTTTTTACATAGGGCCATATTTCCCTTCTTGAAATATAGAAATTGATTTGTCCAGAAAAAAAATACATATAGAAGTTGACTTGTATTTTTTCTGTGTGCCTCTTAATGGAGAATTTTTTCAAACGGTATAGTATTAATGAGCCATTCTGCATGATCAGGAGGGTTTGTAAGTCTATTGCGAGAATAATGGCTTTGGCACTGGACTTGGACGTGAATTACTTTGACACACCTGAGATGCTGGGAAATCCAATTGCAGATATGATCTTGTTTCACTATGAAGGTGATGCGTTCTCTAATCACATTAGCTTTGAAAGTTAGTGCTATATATCTATACTCACCCTCTTTAACTTTAATTATCATTTTTATTTTCTTTACCTTTTCAGGGGTGTCTGATCCCTCAAAAGGAATATATGCATGCGGAGCACATTGTGATTTCGGAATGTTGTCTCTCTTAGCAACTGATGATGTAATGGGACTTCAGGTATGGTAAAGTTTTTGCTAGGCTCATATAACTTCTGATGATGAGACCGTTCAAGTTATGTAAACTTGCTAATATATATCTAACTGTAGATATGCAAGGATAAAGACTTGGAGCCTCAAAAATGGGAATATGTACCATCGATTAAAGGGTATTATAATGAGATACCTTTTATTTTCTTGGGTCCATGCTACTTTGACTCCTATTACTATTTTTTCTATTCTATTATCTTATGTTCTGGTTTTGGCAGAGTTATATGATTTTTTTTTCTTCTATACAGAGCCTTTATTGTGAATCTTGGTAATTTGTTGGAGCGTTGGAGTAACGGTTTTTTCAAGTATAATATATATAATTTTAGCTTAATTTTCTTAACGTTTTTTGGACACATGACTTTTTCATATTTTCTTATATCATACAGATCGACATTGCATCGGGTACTTGGGAATGGGCAGGACCGATATTCAGTAAGTCACTCGATTAAAAGTGGGAAAAAATTTCAGTCACATGCCAACATTTAATTGATGATGTTTCTTCAAGATCTAGTTTTTATTGAACATGTTCGTACATGGATTGGGAAAATTATACAACACATTTTAGTTAATCAAATTTAAAGTGTTCCCATCGCAGATTCCATTCTTCGTAAAACCGAGCCACGACTGTATAATAGAGTGTCTTCCTACCTGCCAATCGGAAAACAATAAACCCAAGTAAGACTTTAGGATTTTCAACTTGTTACATTGCGACCTTTTTACTGATTGCAGTGTCTTATGTTATTGATTGTTTTTAATGTATAGATATCCAGCGATCAAATGCTCAACGTACCTCTCTCAACACTACAAAGCCGCACATGCACACCACAAACAGACCTAGGCGAAGTTTATCGTCTACCCCGACAACACCCATAT
Source organism: Eruca vesicaria subsp. sativa (assembly GCA_932364175.1). Taxonomy (NCBI): domain Eukaryota; kingdom Viridiplantae; phylum Streptophyta; class Magnoliopsida; order Brassicales; family Brassicaceae; genus Eruca; species Eruca vesicaria. The sequence goes on along the minus strand of CAKOAT010737376.1, from coordinate 7,426 downwards.
TTCCCACTATATAAATTATTTGGTTTATTTGTTGGATTTGTTGCTGAAAATTCCTTTATGTTTAGCTTTCTCTCCAAGGTTTATACCTATTTAATTGGATTAATAAAGATCATTAAGACAAAAAAAAAGAACTTGTGTTTCTCGAATCAGAACTCAGCTTATTGTTCCAATTTACATAATATATAATATAAAAACGGTAATCTAGGTCAAGGCTCTCTTTCCTCTTCGTTAAGGTAGTTTTGCTTGGCACTTTTATATATGAATCTCTTTCGTTGTCAGAAAAAAAAAAAAACTGTGAGATGACTTGGAATCATTATGTGAAACATGTCAAATCTTAAAACCAGACAACAATTTGATATGGTTTAAGCATAAGCCACGGACCTTCTGGAGTTATTTTCATAGCCATGTCGTGGCTACCACTGGCATAAACAAAAAGAATAAACAAGAAGAACAATGAGTATTGTAGCCAGTAGCCAGCCACTGACAGGTGGGTAACCAGTTTGTGGCCAAAGTCGTTGCAATTTTATGCAGTTGTTGGCTACACTACAACGAACGTGTTTAGTTGAGTAATAATATTGTGTGGTTGTTCATCAAATTTGTTAGTTTATACTTATTAAAAGAGTTACAAAGTTCGTGTGGCTTCAAGTTTACATACAAGTTGTTATAACGTTACGACTTATGAATTTTTTTTTCCAAAATTTCACATATCATATAATTTTAAATGGATATAACTTGGTTGAAATGATTTATATCTTATGGAAAAGAACAACAAGAGAAAAATATTGTCACAAATATAGACCTCAAAAATAAAAATGATCCAAATAGAATTAAATGTTTTATCAAAAACAAGTAAATATATACTTATACCATTTAGCTTAACTAATCCTAAACTTTTTGTTTAGAGTTGAAGAGTACAGTTTTGGGATATAATTTCAAATTTTTTAAAAAATTTAAAATTTTCAAAATAAAAAATACTATTTTGATCATTTTAGTTTTTGAGGTCTATTGTTGTGATTAAAACTTAAAAAGATATATTCGAGAGAATTGCCCAAAGAACAACGTAGAAAATATTAAAAATGTATCTGTAATTGCATAACAGAGCTACTGGATGAATAGGGCATCTTTGTTATAATTGTGTTATATGTGCATAACAATCATATGTTTTCTCTCAACATAGTTCATCTCCCTATGCTATGGCAATGTTGCGAGTGAAAAATGCTGGCGCGAGATTTGTGAGCAAATAGTGGATACAAATTGACTGAACCAATTTGAAAGCTCTATCTGATAATTTTGTAATGGAAACATTGGAGATATACATATTTTATGTGGGTTCTACAGAAAGGTTGTGCATATGTCCAAAAGAAAATAGAATCTCGTAACTATGCATATGTACAGGTTATGCTCAGGCACGTCCCTTCTATAAAGCAAAGAAAACATTGATTCAGGCCATAAGATATAATTTTTGATTAGAGGGGAATATCTTTGAAAATGTTAGCCTGGTTTAATGGTTAAACAGTCTTAAATTTGTTCTTGAAGTCACTGATCCGAACCCTATTCTAATTAAATTCACATTTCTTGTATTAAAATTTAAAACCAATAAAAGGTGGTGGAATTGATTACAAACATTTCAAATGTTACAATGATACAAGTTGAGGAGTATGTATGCATATTTGCTGTTCTCTCCTCAGGACCGGATTGCTCCCAGAGGTAACACACCATAAAAGTTAAAACATGTCGGACAAGGAGGCCATTAGCAGCTTTTTTTGCCGTCTACATTGGAGCCTACCTGGAAGGAAGACCGAGTAGGAGAGAAGAAAAGAAAAAGTGGGGAATAATAGTGACCAAAGCAAAAACAACTCTTTTTTTTTTTTTAAGTATCAGCAGGTTCTGTGGTGGATGCTGAATGTGTTGGTTCAGCTTCTTCTTCGTTTTGTGTCTGAGCTGCCGTCTCCTTCTGCTGTTCAGCTAGACGGCTTATACGTTCAAGCAATTGGGCTGCTTTTCTTTTCCCTCTATCTGTCCCGTTCCCCGCTAAATCTATCAATGGACCCATAAGGCCAAGTTTCTGTGCTTCGACCAGATGTTGTGGGTCACTAGAACAGAGGTGGACTAGAACCGCAGCTGCGTTCTCTCTGTTTCTAGGAGACCCAGTTCTGATAAACTCCACTAGACTCGGCACCGCGTCGGATGATCCTATGATCGCTTTCCCTTCGGAATGGCTAGAGAGAATCGCCAGAATCGCGAGCGCCTCATCGACCATTCCGCTTCCTGGCTCTGTCAAGAGTCTAGTCAACGTGGGGATCACTCCTGCACGTATGGCCTTTCCTTTGTTTCCTTGATATATGCAGAGGTTGAAAAGCGCGGTCGCCGCGTCTTTCTTGCCTCTCTGTGTACCTTCTTTAAGTAGTACAACGAGCGGTGGGATTGCTCCCAAGGCACCAATAGTCACTTTGTTCTCGTCAATCACTGAAAGACTGAAAAGCGTGGCTGCTGCATTCTCTCTAGCCTCCATGCTTCCTTTCTTGAGCACTTGAACTATACCAGGGATAGCTCCAGCAGAGACAATGGCTCCTTTGTTGTTCTCACATATGGAGAGGTTCAAAAGAGCTGTTACCGAATGTTCCTGGATACGAGAATCAGGAGTTGCCAGGAGGCCCACGAGGAGAGGTATGGCTCCAGCTTCGGCTATGGCCACACGGTTGTCTGCATTTCGTTTTGCAAGGAGGCGGATTTCTCCAGCTGCAGATCGTTGGTCCTCAGGGTTTCCGTAAGCCAGTCTCCACATAAGATCTTCGATCTTGTTTGCTTCTGCTGGGGAAGAGAAGGACGATACTTTCCTGGGCCTTAAACTGCTGGGAGGTTTTGGAGGCTCAATATCATTGGCCTCACACCACTGAGCTATCAGACTGCGGAGAACATAGTTGGGTGTAAGGGTTGTGCTTGTTAGCGCCTGTTGTGTTTTTGGACATGTCGAATGCCCAGCTTCTATCCACTTCTCAATGCAGGTGCGTTCATAGGTCTATATACAAAGGAGGACAAGTTAAACCTGAAGAGAGTACATAAATAAATTTGAAGAATCTGAACTTTTACCTGCCCTGTTGAAACAATAACTGGATCTCTCATCATTTCCAGAGATATCGGACAACGGAAATCATCAGGAATCACCGGTATCTTATGACTTACAGCCGTGGAAGTTTGTCCATTGCTACTCGAGTTCACTCCAACATTCTGGTCCTCGCTGTTGTCAGTCTCCATCTGCACAAAATCCTTAATCATCTTCAACACCATCGCCATCTCCTCAATGCTTTCACCTGCATCTCCACCGCCCGAAGCAACCATTTCGTGGAGAGCCACTGATTCCTGAGCTAGGTCAGGAATCTCCATCAGATGTAACTTCTTCGCAACCCGCTGCAGAGCAGGCTGATAATCATCGTCACCACCGCTTTTGATGCACAGTGAATGAAGATCTTCGTATAGCTCATCGTCTGATGCATCAACTCTCCCTTTCGCTCGCCGAAACTGGCTGAGAACTAACTCAACCTGCAAAACAAACAAACAGAAACTCCATCAAAATGTGCACATATTGAAGATCTATCTCCTCTGTTTATACTACTTACCTGTTCTCTAACTTCATCTGAGATGTCAAGATCCTCGTAAGGAATCTTGCTCAAAGATTCCTCTAATTGAACTGAAATCTCCATCAATTTACTCGTCACTTGTTCCCTCTCCATCACCTACAAACATAACAACAAGATCTCTCATATCAATCTTCTGATCAGATCATAAACCTTCCACAACTTCCATAGATCTAACATCTAACGAGCTCAACAAATTCCTCAAACTATAACCAATCAATCAGCTTCTACAATCTCACAGCACAGATCTAATTCCAATCTTAAGTAAATAAATATGAGAGAGACGAACCAGATAGATCTTACTCCCTTGGCTACAGAATCTGAGATAATCCTTAGCCGAGGAAATCGATTCTCTCAACGAGACCAACGTCTTCAACGCATCGTCATCGATCGGCTCGTTACTCTCTCTAATCTCCTCGAACATCGGAACGAGCAGCTTCAGCCTCCTCGCGAGATTACTGCATAGCTTCTTCACCGTTGTGCGGTACTCGGAGACGGAGGAAATCTCGTTCACTACGTCGATTAAGCTCTGCGCAACGGCTCCTTTCTCCTCCTCCATCGAGATTTAACGGATCCGATTTTTTTCGATCTGGTGCGCAAGAGATTTCGGATTTTTGATTTCACGTTGGAGTAAGTGAGATTCAGCTCGAAAGAAAGAAGGGAACCATTTGCAGAAGAAGAAGAGCGAAAGAGAGAGAGATGGTGAGAACTCGAGGACTTTTCTCTCCACAACGGCGTTGTTGGCTTGAGATCATCGGCTCATGAGCAAGTTGTGCTTTTTTTCTCGGCTTAACCACTAAACCGGAGTATTGGTAAACTCGATTCACGAAGCTGTTAGTTTCGTACCGGAACCGGTTTTTATAAAATAAAACATATAATAACTTTTTAAGCTGAATCATTTCTTGGCAAATGGCATCTGGTTGCTCAACATTAAACTTAAGGTGGAAATCTTAGAATATTAATTATGATACAATATTCACAATGAAGAAGTAGAATAAAATTAGTGGTACAAACAAAAAAAATCTGAAAAATAAAATAAATTTTGTTTATAATCTAGAAGTTCTGGAGACAACGTCTATAATTTTCAAAGTTCGAATTCCGATAGACACTGATATTATAAGGGATAAGGCCCATGAGATATAATATTTTTACCACGGAAGATAAAATCTAGAAATACAACAATACCAATATATAGATTAAATCAATTAGGATATCACAGTAATGGTTAAAAATATTAATTAGTGAAATGTTTTTCATCATAGTCATTTTAGAAAATGGCTAATCCTACAACTTAGAATATGGGGGAAAAAACTCATTTCCATTAACTATATAATTTTTAGATAAAGTAAAAAAAATAGTTAGTGAAGTGTTTTTCATCATAGTAATTTTGGCAAATGGCTCATCATACAACTTAGAATATGGGGAAAAAAACTCATTTCCATAAATTATGTGATTTCTAGATAAAGTATAAAATAATATTAATTTACTATTTATATCTAAACAAAAAAATATTAAACTTATCTACGTGGAAATTTATATCACATTAAAATACTCGCCGCCAGAATAGTCTACGGTGGCCAATCAGAGCGATTTAGAAGCAGCTCACATGCCTTAAATCTAGCAGGCTTATATGGCTCGGCTACGAATAATGTGTGGCCACTGCGTTTATTGATTACAATCACAGCATTAGCTCAGTCAACGGTGGAAATGCAGACTCGTATTAGACAATAATGATGATTCTTGAGCAAAAATTTAAAACAATAGAGAAATTGTGTGCCGTTTTCTGCTTGTTTAGCTCGAAAAAAACTATAGTTATCGAAGTCTGCTTCCAGTTTTTACCCTTGAAATTCGAACCACGTGCCATTTAGGTGTAGACTCTTGTTCTGTTCCTGGCTGGGTGTCCAACTTTCCTTTGAGAATTTTTGTCAAGACATAAGTCAATTGCGTTAGAAATTCGTCAACTCGTAATAATGTTGAAAACAAATGTTCGATGAGATCAAAAGGAAAAAAACCACAGTATTATTCTTATTACTTTTCATAACATGTTTGTACACAAAAAGAAAAAAGAATACATGCTTTTTAATATCAGGTAAGGTAGTAAACTATATAAAAAGAAGTGTGATTACCTCGACCGGGGAATCTTGTTGGCAGATAACTGCATCTATCAACATGACAACATGAATGAATGTTCGCTTTGATTGGGGTCTAAAAGTTCAATTGTACTGAAAAGTCAAGATTCAATCTCAAAATTCTACCAATGTCTCTAACCCCTATACCAAAAAGTCAATTATCTTGATTTAGATTCATTCACCATAATACCATATTCAGTCAATTAAAACAGAAAAAAATGAAAAATCTTCCTCTACTAAAAGGAATCAGCTATATTAGGTATGCTTTTGTATTGTCAGGGGGCTTAGATTTTATGTTTTAGAATTAAATAAGTAATGATCACAATACATGTCATAGTTGATCTATAGACATGTAACAAAAGTTGACAAAAACACATGTAACAAATATTCCAATAAATGAACAATAAATAAATTTTTGATATTGACTAAAAATATCAAATATAATTCTGTGACAAAAGAAAGATCAAATATAATTATAAACTAATTGAAAAGAAATATAAGAATCAATAAATCAAGATACTGATAAATGAATATTTAGGGTCCGATTGGTAAATGCTGTAGCTTTAATTTTTTGCCGTAGAAAAATTACTGTAGATTTTTGGTTGTAGTTGTAAATTTTATTGTTGTGGATTATTGGCTGTGAGAGTAGTTATAATTTTTCTTTTCTAAAGTTTGATTGGCATATTTAATAATTTTGGATTATTGGCTGTGAGAGTAGTTATAGTTTTTCTTTTCTCGTTATGTTTGTGACGGAAAAGTTTAGGATTAGGAGAGATTCATTATACGGCAACGTATATATATTTAGAGCTAGGGTTTTATTGTTTACAAATTTATATTTGAAAAAATTAAATAAATAACTTTTTATCTTAGAAAGCCCACAAAATTAGGCTGTAGAAATTCTACTCTCTAAAACACTTACACAGCCGTAATTCTACAGATAAGCTGTGAAAATAAAATTGTTAATAAAGTCTGATTGCTGTACACTTAGTGATGTAAGTTAAAAAGTGCTATGCACAACAGCTACAGCATACACCAATCATCACCTATAGTTGTAACTTCCTTACACTTCGTATTCATTTTTATCAACTTTTAATTTTTTTTATTTATCTTTTATGTATGATCTGATTTTTTTCTATTTACCTTTTATTCATAGAAATTAAAATATATTAAATATATGCATGTATGTATACTAATCTAACATGGGTATATTATAATAATCAATATTTAGCTGGAACAGTTATTTTAAAATATTTTCTTTTGTGAAAATATTTTATGGTATTAAATGATCAAAACTGAAGTAATAAAAGTTAAATTAGTGACATACTTTAAACTAGTAAAAATGTAGACTTTGCTCCAAATTAGGTTAAAATTGCAAATACCGTAATATGTAAAACAAAAGGGAAGTGTAACATTTTCAGTGTATACAGCAGCTTCAAAAATACAAAATCACGAACAAAATATAAAATTTGTTAAGAAATGAAGATGGTGGTTGGGACATATCCGGAAATGGACCAGACCACATCAGTACCATACCAGGCGGCCAAGCATCAGTCACTATCCTCCCTTGTATTTATCCATATGTTGTAGTTATCCTAATCATTATAGGATTAGGATAATCATCCCCTTTATTGTTGTAATCCTTATCTCCTAAGGAATATGCTT
>CAKOAT010736265.1:33330-161689 GCA_932364175.1 Eruca vesicaria subsp. sativa | reverse complement strand
TTATTTAACATTCATATAACACTTAATATGTGGATTAACCCCAATAAAAATCCTATTTTCTGGAGAAACAGAAACATTTAAGGTCTCAAACCTATTTAATATTCATACTATGTTGGTGTATGATGCATATATGCGTTAAAACAAAAATTTCATTTTTTATAATTTTTTTTGAAATATGTGGACTAACCCCTACGAAAAACCTGAATTTTCCGTTAAATACTATATATACTATTTACCTTCTTTCGTGTTGTTTAAAAAATACCTAAACGCACTCCAAATTTTTATATATGTTAGCTAAACTTATATTTATAGAACATGTGACTCATTTCAAATTTTCCAATGATTAATTTATTTAACATTCATATACAGCTTAATATGTGGATTAACTCCAAAAAAATCATATTTTTTTGGAGGAACGGAAACATTTAAGGTCTCAAACCTATTTAATATTCATACTATGTCAGTGTATGATGCATATATGCACTAAAACAAAAAATACCATATTTTATAATTTATTTTGAAATATGTGGCTAACCCCTACGAAAAAGTTGAATTTTCCGTTAAATATTATATATACTATTTACCATTTTTTGTGTTGTTTAAAAAATACCTAAACGCACTCCAAATTTTTATATATGTTTGCTAAAATTATCTTTATGGTACATGTGAACCATTTCAAATTTTCCAATGATTAATTTATTTAACATTCATATACCACTTAATATGTGGATTAACCCCAATAAAAATCCTATTTTTTGGAGAAACGAAAACATTTAAGGTCCCAAACCTATTTAATATTCATACTATGTCAGTGTATGATGCATATATGCATTGAAAAAAATACCATATTTTATAATTTATTTTGAAATATGTGGCTAACCTCTACGAAAAAGCTGAATATTCCGTTAAATATTATATATACTATTTACCATCTTTTGTGTTGTTTAAAAACTACCTAAACGCACTCCAAATTTTTATATATTTTTGACATAATTATCTTTATGGTACATGTGAATCATTTCAAATTTTCCAATCATTAATTTATTTAACATTCATATACCACTTAATATGTGGATTAACCCCAATAAATATCCTATTGTCTGGAGAAACAGAAACATTTAAGGTCTCAAACCTATTTAATATTCATATTATGTCAGTGTATGATGCAGATATGTATTAAAACAAAAATACCATATTTTATTATTTATTTTGAAATATGTGGGCTAACCCTTAGGAAAAAACTGAATTTTCGATAAATACTATATATACTATTTAGCAACATCCGTGTTGTTTAAATATACCTAACCACACTCCAAATTTTGTATATGTTTGCTAAACATATCTTTATGGTAGATGAGCATCATTTCTAATTTTCCAATGATTAATTTATTTAACATTCATATATCACTTAATATGTGGATTAACCCCAATAAAAATCCTATTTTAAGGAGAAACGGAAACATTTAAGGTCTCAAACCTATTTAATATTCATACTATGTCAGTGTATGATGCAGTTATGTATTAAAACAAAAATACCATATTTTATAATTTATTTTGAAATATGTGGGCTAATCCCTACGAAAAAAACTTAATTTTTGATAAATACTATATATACTATTTAGCAACTTCCGTGTTATTTAAAAATACCTAACCACACTCCAAATTATATATATGTTTGCTAAACATATCTTTATGGTACATGGGCATCATTTCTAGTTTTCCAATGATTTACTTTTTTAACATTCATATACCACTTAATATGTGGATTAACCCCAATAAAAATCCTATTTTCTGGAGAAACGGAAACATTTAAGGTCTCAAACCTATTTAGTATTCATACTATGGCGGTGTATGATGCATATATGCATTAAAACAAAAATACCATATTTTATAATTTATTTTGAAATATGTGGGATAACCCCTACGAAAAAGCTGAATTTTCCGTTAAATACTATATATACTATTTACCATCTTTTGTGTTGTTTAAAAAATACCTAAACGCACTCCAAATTTTTATATATGTTTGCTAAAACTATCTTTATGGTACATGTGAATCATTTCAAATTTTTTAATAATTTATTTATTTAACATTCATATACCACTTAATATGTGGATTAACCCCAATAAAAATTTTATTTTCTGGAGAAACGGAAACATTTAAAGTCTCAAACCTATTTAATATTCATACTATGTTGGTGTATGATGCATCTATGCGTTAAAAGAAAATTTCCATTTTTTATAATTTTTTTTGAAAGATGTGGCCTAACCCTTAAATACTATATATACTATTTATCATCTTTCGTGTTGTTTAAAAATATCTAAACGCACTCCAAATTTTTATATATGTTTGCTAAACTTATCTTTATCGTACATGGGAATCATTTCTAATTTTCCAATGATTAACCTCTACAAAAAGATCGAGTTTTCCGATAAATGTTATATATAGGTCTCTTTATTTTTTTAAAAAAAAATGAATAACCTCATTAATAATGTACTAAACTTATTTTCATGGTACATGAACATCAGTTCTAATTTTTAACCGAGAAATTTAATAAAATTCCATATACCACCAAAATCAATGAATTAAACCTTATATAATCTCTATTTTCTAGAGAAATTTGGAAAACTAAGGTATCAATACTCTTTTATATTCATCATATATTAGTGTTGGATGCAACTACGCATAATACAAAAATTCTATATTTTCTATTTATTCTAGAAATCTGTGGTCTAACTCTTATGAAAAATTAAGTCTTTTTCCTATAAATGATATTTGTAGTTAAGTTTAGCCTCTTTTGTATTATCTAAAACATTTAGCCACATTAAAAATTTATACTAATGTATCCTAAATTTATTTTCATGGTACGTGGACATCAGTTATAATTTTCCTACGAGTAGTTTAATAAAATTTCAAATACCACGTAAATCAAAGAACTAAAAACGCTATGGAATCTTTATATTCTAGAGATATTGGGACAACAAAGTTGTCAAACATCCTTAATCTTCATCATATATCTATGATGTATTCATCTATGTTGCCTATGAAATACCTAATCACATTATAAATTTATATTAATGTGTCTTCAACTTATTTTTATGGTACATGGACAACGTTTATAATATTTTAAAAATTAATTTAATAAAATTTTATATTCTACCTAATTCAGTGGACTAACCCCCATAAAATCTGTAAATTTTGTAGACATGGGAACAAATAAGGTATCAGACCTCTTTAATTTTCATCGCTGTAATATCATTACGAAGTTATGCACTAAAACAAAATATCATATTTTCTAGTTTATCTTATGAAAAAAATCAAGTTTTATTTCCAAGTAATGCTATATATACTAAAATTTAGCTTCATTAATGTTTTTAGATACCTAACCACACTCTAATGTATATTAATGTATACTAAACATATTTTCATGGTACATAGACATCATTTCTAGTTTTGCAATGAGTAATTGTTTTTAACTTCATATACGACCTAATTAGTGTACTAAACCCTATAAAGTCTTTATTTCTAGAGAAATGAGAACACTTATGCTACTGAATGATGCAGGAATTGATTAAACAAAAATAGCATTCTTTCTAAATTATCTTGAAATATGTGGATTAACCATTACAAAAAGATTGAGTTTTCCGATTAATGATATATATAGGCCTCTTTAATTTTCTTAAAAAATGTCAACCTCATTCAAAGTTTATATTAATGTACTAAACTTATGTTCATGGTACATGGGCATTAGTTCTAATTTTTAACCGAGAAATTTAATAAAATTTTATATACCATAAATATCAATGAACTAAACCCTGTAAAATCTCTATTTTCTAGAGAAATTTGGACAACTAATTATGAATACTCTTTGATATTCATCATATATTAGTGTTGGATGCAACTACCCATAAATACAAAAATTCTAAATGTAGTGCTTTTGAGTAATGTAATTGATTCATCATATATCTTTGTAATTATGGTTCCGTTGCCGCGCTTTGACGCAAAAAAAAAAAAAGGAATCAACTTTGATCTTCTTCATCACTTGTTGTACAGTTTTCGAAGTGGAAATGAGTTCTCTTGGATTCAGAGTGGAGATGATTTTAGGAGCTATTATTCTTCGATTTGTCCCGGTAACTTTCTCGTTTTGTGAATTCTTTTACTCCATTGATTTGACTCTAAATGTAATGCTTTTGAGTAATGTAATTGACATGTTGGTTCAGTTCCTGACACTGAAAGAGCGTTTATTCAGGTTTACATGAAAGCTACAACGCCAACACACATTGTAACACCCCAACCGCCCACGGCTAATGGGCCACCCACGCCCGCTCTCTCGGCCCGTGGGCCCCATCCCGTTCCAACGGTCGGTCCGTTAATTTTTCAAGGCTCTACAGTCATGTTTACTGACCCTGCAATCACCACCGGACCTTTCCCCGTGCTTTGGGCTCACTTACACGGTATCGCAAATCACTTCCCGATAGGTCACCCATCCTTTGACTACTCTACCTCAAGCACGCTTAACTCTGGAGTTCTCTTTGGATGTGCTCCCGAAAAGGTAAGTACACTTTGGTGACATAGGTAGCCAAATCAATTCTCTTAAGCCTTTTCCAAATACCACAAACCGGGATGTTACAATTCACCCCCTCTCAAAGAACGCAACGTCCTCGTTGCGCCCCCGACAGGTCTCAAGACGCCTCTCAGGTCAGAACTGAGATGGCTAACCAGCTCTGATACCACTTGTAACGCCCCAACCGCCCACGGCTAATGGGCCACCCACGCCCGCTCTCTCGGCCCGTGGGTCCCATCCCGTTCCAATGGTCGGTCCGTTAATTTTTCAAGGCTCTAGAGTCATGTTTACTGACCCTGCAATCACCACCGGACATTTTCCCGTGCTTTGGCCTCACTTACACGGTATCGCAAATCACTTTCCGATAGGTCACCCATCCTTTGACTACTCTACCTCAAGCACGTTTAACTCTGGAGTTCTCTTTGGATGTGCTCCCGAAAAGGTAAGTACACTTTGGTGACATAGGTAGCCAAATCAATTCTTTTAAGCCTTTTCCAAATACCGCAAACCGGGATGTTACACACATTTGCTTCGACCTACAACGGTAATTAGTAATTCATGTTGTTTTGTTAGTGACAAACTTTGGTCTGATCATAGTCATGATTCCTTTTGTTTCTTAGCTTGCAGTCTGTTTTTGTTTAGTAGTGATAAAAGATATGCTATGACGCAAGTAAAGGCTCCACGTCAGCTACAGAAAACGGCGTGCTAAAGTAACTCAATAAGGACGGATTATTTGAAGCTGTACTGAGTTCTAAAGATCTTTTCTATCTTTAGAAATTTGAAGCATATGATTCTAAAGGCAGTGTAGTAGCTGGAGACAAGAAAAAAGAGGTAAAGCATACTTTGATTCATTTCTTTCTCTTCACTTTTCAATAGGGACACCAAGGGGTATGTATGATTGTTTTGGAAATTCAAGAACCTTTCCTTCCTGCAAGTGAACTTACAAGTTTGTTGCTTGTGCAGGTATTTGTACGTGACAAATGTGTCTTTGAGAAGTCTTTATTCCATGCAGGAACTTGCTGGCGACTCTGTGGCCGGATTGAACTTCCATCGAAGGATAAAATCCAACCTGCCCTCTGATTTTTTTGCTAGTCAGTATTCTCTATACAAATTGGCTTTCTTGTACTTTTCTCTTGCAATCTAAGCCTGAATGTTATCTGATTAGGCCCTAGAGTTGCAAGGTAAATCATTATTAAAGTTCAAAGACATCAGAAAAGAAAGAAACCAGTTTTCTGTTTTTTTTTTTTTGTAGTTACATTAACAGAGAAAGGTTTTGTTTGTTGTTTGTATCGCTTACATTTTATCTCTTTTACTACAAGTGTAACATACTGACTTTTAAGTAGTGGGACCTTTTAATAGATAAGACTTGTGTTGTGATGTGGAGGAAAACAAAAAGACAGATTTTCTTATATCCAAAATGTCCCCATACACTTCTATTTTATTTTGCTTGCATCATTGCTTAGCTTATACCTCCAAATTCAATTTGTATACGACTAGGAATCCTGCAGATAAGAAGACAAATTTCAACTAACTACTGACCAGACTTATCTAGTACCTACCTAACCACTACATGAAAAAAAGATGTTTTAAATGTTGCCAAAACCAGTAGTTCTTTTGTAGAAGTTGTTGGGGAACAGAATTTTCTTGAGTTTATTATTATTTAAATAAATGGACAGTGTTGAAAAGAATCTCTAACGTGCAAATTTTATTATACTATTTTTCATCAACATTTTCATTTTATTATACTAACACTTTAAAATACTTTCAATATACATAAATAAACAACCTTATAAAATACTCAATTCATTTTTTTAAAAATGTAAAAGTTTTCACACATGTTAGATAAATTTTGATATAAATAAATTATTTTTTTGTAATTGACTATTTCTCATAATTTTTATCCAATTAAAATTTTAGTAAACTCAATTATTTTTTTTTCAAAATTCTCAATTTATCTTTTATTACCTGATAAAAATATATTGAAAAGTATATATTTTTAGAATAAATTTTTATAATCATCTTAAAAATGAAGGAAATAATTTTCTTAACTTGAATAAATTAGTAACAGAATTTGTTCTCAGATTGATTTATTTAACAGATTGAAAGAGATCTGAGAATATCAAAAAGACAATAATTATATTATTCCTGAGGAATAAAAAAAAAGAGAGAAAAAAGTCATAGTGATCTTTGTTTTGACGGAAGATGTGATCTCATCTTCCAAAAAGCTTACGGTTGCAAATGGTCGGTGGCTGCTCTTCTCTGTCTTCTTCCACTTTCATTACCACTACTACTTTGTCTTCTTCCCTTAATCTCATTCCAAGAAGCTTCCTTTCCCATAGCCCTTTAAATCTGAGAAAGTCTGCACCTTTAAGGTGTGTAAGCTCACTAACGATGAAACCACAGAAACCCATTCTCGATTCTGAGAAGTTTGACGATGGGTTTGTTCAGAAACTGGTGTACGATGCTCTCGTTTGGTCTTCACTTCATGGCCTTGTTGTCGGTGACAAAACTTATCAGGTTAGAGTTTCTGTCTTTTGATGTTTTGATCAGACGGAAAGGAGTTTGGTCTTTGTGTTCCGACAAAGTTTGAGGCAAAGATCAAAACTTTGAATCTATATGAGTCGTTGTCGTTTTATTGATCATGCTCATTGCCATAGTTGATCTGAATTAAGCTTAGAGTTAGAGATCAGTTGTTATAGATGGTTTTGATGTTCTTATTAGACAGAACAGAGTGTGTTCCGACAAAGTTTGAGTCAAAGATCAAATTTTTGAGTGGTAAAAAGAGTTTTTGAGTTGAATAAATTTAACATTCATTCAAAAAAAGAATATCATTCTTTTTTTAATATCTATGAGTAGTTTGTAGTTGATTGATTGATCATTGTCGTCTTCTTGATCATGCTCATTATTATGATTGCTCTGAATCAAGCTTACAGATAGTTTTGATAAGAGTTTTTGATTACAGAAATCAGGAACAGTTCCAGGGGTTGGGATGATGCACGCTCCCATTGCATTGCTACCGACACCATTCCCTGAAAGTTACTGGAACCAAGCTTGTGAAGTTGCTCCCATCTTCAATGAGTTGGTTGATCGTATCAGCTTGGATGGACAATTCATACAAGACTGTCTCTCCAGGTTTAGCATTTTGCATTTAAAAGTAAGTCTTGTCTTTGTACAAACTCGTCTATTAACAACTATGCATCTTTTGATTGATAGAACGAAAAAAGCTGATGTCTTTACATCTAGACTTCTTGACATTCACTCCAAGATGCTAGAAAGCAACAAGAGAGAGGACATTCGTTTGGGTTTACACCGGTCAGATTATATGCTTGATGAAGAAACAAAATCACTTCTTCAGATAGAGATGAATACTATTTCGTGTTCCTTTCCAGGCTTTGGTCGTCTTGTTACCGAGCTACACCAGTATGTCCATCTTATGATTGCATCATAACAAAATTTAGGTACAATGTTACATTATTTTCTTACTTCTTTCGTTTGTTTACAGGTCATTGCTTAGATCTTATGGAGATCATCTTGGGCTAGACTCTGAACGTGTACCAAGAAATGGATCCACGACCCAGTTTGCTGACGCAATGGCTAGAGCTTGGTTGGAGTACAATAATCCAAGGTTAGTTTCAAGCAACGAACACGTTTTTAACTGTGATTGTTTTCAAAGGTTTTTATATTTAAAGATATAACTTTTTGTTTGCTTCAGAGCGGTAGTTATGGCCGTTGTGCAGCCTGAAGAACGCAACATGTATGATCAACATTGGCTAAGCAGTGTCTTAAGAGAAAAATATCCTCTTTTAATCAACTTAAAGACTTTTTAATACTTATGTTTGTACCGTCAAAAACGGTGTTGTGTTAGTTATTTTCTTCCTTAACTTCAAAACACGCATAATATTGTAACCATTAGGAAGAGTTTAGCAGAAGTTGAAAAGGAAGGGCGTGTACATGAGGATGGAACACTTACTGTGTAAGTAGTTACATGCGTTGCTGTTTCTAAAGTCATTATTCCTTGAAAACTATGTTTACATAGTCTTTGTTGTGTGGCAGTGGCGGCCAAGCAGTCTCTGTGGTTTATTACAGATCAGGCTATACTCCCAGAGATTATCCTTCTGAGTCAGTAAGTAACTTATCTTCTTTCCCATCTTGTGGCTTGACTTTTTTTTGTTAAGAAAGTTCTGAATTGAAGATTGTGATTTTTTTGAAGGAGTGGAATGCTAGGTTGCTTATAGAGCAGTCCTCAGCTGTCAAGTGCCCTTCTATAGCTTATCACTTAGCTGGCACCAAAAAAATTCAGCAAGAACTCGCTAAACCAGGTGTTCTCGAGAGGTTTATGGACAACAAAGATGACATAGCTAAGCTGAGGAAATGCTTTGCTGGGCTATGGAGCTTGGACGATCAAGAAATCATCAAGAAAGCAATTGAGAAACCTGAGTTGTTTGTTATGAAGCCTCAAAGAGAAGGAGGAGGTTATAATCCAATTGAGTTTCTGCTTTTTTTTCTGTCTTATTTCTAAGCGTGGATGATTCTCTTTCAGGTAACAACATCTATGGAGATGATGTGAGGGAGAATCTTCTGAGGTTGCAGAGAGAAGGAGAGGAAGAGAACGCTGCGTATATCTTAATGCAGAGGATCTTCCCAAAAGTGTCAAACGTGTTCTTGCTGCGAGAAGGCGTTTACCATAAAGATCAAGCTATATCAGAACTTGGAGTCTATGGAGCTTACCTCAGGTATATAGTAGAAAGAAGAACGACTTTGATATTCTTTACATTTAATCGCTTACTTGAATAATCTTTGAGCAAATGAAACTGTGTAGGAACAAGGAGAGAGTTATAATAAACGAGCAGAGTGGTTATCTGATGCGCACAAAGGTCTCTTCATCAGATGAAGGTGGTGTTGCTGCTGGTTATGCTGTCTTGGACAGCATTTATTTGAATTGAGATCATTATGATTCATGTTTGTTCTGTTTTATATCATTTATCTTTTGTTTCTTTTTGGTTTTGTTAAAGATTTGTGTATTTATTCATGAAGACAAGGGCCCTGTTCGTTTGTACATCTGAAAGATGCATCCAGATGGTCCATCTAGATGTCTTATCCAGATGCTCCATCTGGATGTTGTTCGTTTCTCTATTTCGTCTATATATCTAGATGAATCATCTAAATGTAACTATGTTCGTTTGTTTTTTTTAACTTGCATCTGCGTCCATATGGATTTGTTAATAAAATGAATAAAAGAAATTTGTGTTTATATTTTTAGCGGGAAAATGCATTTTTACGATTTTGATGAAAAATGAGTTTTTCCAGTTTTGCCGGAAAAATTAACGTTTACGATTTTGACATGAAAATGTGTTTTTACAGTTTTAGCGGGAATTTTTTTTTGCAATTTTGGCGGGAAAACGCGTTTTTGCAGTTTTGGCGGGAAAATACGTTTTTATGGTTTTGGCGTGAAAATGTGTTTTTGCGGTTTTGACGGGAAAACGCGTTTTTGCAGTTTTGGCGGGAAAATGCATTTTTACGGTTTTGGTAGAAAATGCGTTTTATAGTTTTGGCGGGAAAACGTGTTTTATGTGTTTTGGCGGGAAAACACGTTTTTACGGTTTTGGCGAGAAAACACGTTTTTGCAGTTTTGGCGGGAAAATACGTTTTTATGGTTTTGGCGTGAAAATGTGTTTTTGCGGTTTTGACGAGAAAACGCGTTTTTGCGGTTTTGGCGGGAAAATACATTTTTACGGTTTTGGTAGAAAATGTGTTTTATAGTTTTGGCGAGAAAACGTGTTTTATGTGTTTTAGCGGGAAACACACATTTTTACGGTTTTGGCGTGAAAATGCGTTTTTGTGGTTTTGGCAACAAAATGCATTTTTGGCGGGAATATGTATTTTTGCGGTTTTGGCGAGAAAGTGTATTTTTACGATTTTGGTGGAAAATACATTTTTCGGTTTTTACGATTTTGGCGAAAAAATATTTTTTGGTTTTTACGGAAAGATATATTTGCAAAAAAAATTAGTATTTATGGTTTGAAAAAATATATTTATTTTAAAAGGTTATTTTTGTCATTTATGATTTTGGACTGAACAAGATGCATCTGCATCCAGATGCACCATCAAGACTCACCCTCATTTGGGTGAGAATTTGAGATGAGTTTTTAAAAAATCAGTTGGGTGATCCATCTAAATGTAGCATTTTAATGTACAAAACGAACATTAATTTACATCTTCACCCAGATGGATCACCTGGGTGAGCAAACGAACAGCACCAAGATAGAAAGCTCTTTACAATTATTTGAACAAGTCTCATATAAATGATTTCTTCTACAATTCTTCCTAAACTTTGTTAGATGGTCTATGTTTATAGAGTTCAGGCCATGAATGGATTTCAAGAAACATAGATCCAAGGTTCCTTCTGATAGTTACAATGTCTTAAGTGAAATATTGTTTGTAAACTAGTTTATAGTTTATACTTATGTTTCCTCTTCATACTAGTTTACAAACATAAACACACAAATACTTCATTATTATAACCATAAAATGTTGTATTTCCAACATTTCCGAGTTAACTTTTTAACAGATATATTCGATCAAAATTTCATAAAAATATCCTAACTAAATTTTGTAAAGCTTTTTAATATCCAATTTTGTCACTATCTAGTTTAATATCTCAACTAATTATTTTGTTCAATTTAATATACAAACATTTAAAATTATGCTCATTTCAATACAAAATTTTTGTTTATTTTAATTAAAAATATTAATAAATTTCAAACAAAATTTTAAAAAATCAAAATCTAAGAAAAATACCAAAAAATTTCTAATTTTGTTTTAAGATTTAGGAAAGAAGGTAAATAAATTAGGGATAGATTTTAAATTCTAAAAACTTAATTTTGAAGGAAAAATAAATATTTGTTTTCTATTTCAGAAAATAAACTAAATTCAATATTAACTAGTTAAAAATTTCATTACAAATTTTAAGACTGCATAGTTTAGTTACTTTTCTTTCTCAAACTTAAAGTAAAATTAGAATTTTCTGAAATTTTTTTGGAAAATTTTGGAGATTTTTTAAAATGCGTTTGAAGTTTTTTAATATTTTTAAATAAAATAAACAAATTTTGGGTATTGATATAATTTTAAAATTTTGTGTATTAAAAAAAAATTATTTGGGATATTAAAATCGGAGCTAACAAATTTAGACATTGAAAAGATTAACGAAATTTAATTGATGTTTTTTATGGAATTTTCCCTATAATTAAAGAGGACACATCCATGGAGGTAAAAATACATAAAATACAGGGCTGTAAAAATTATCATGGCCCGATCAAATTGAGATTGCCTCATACAATGTCGTTTTGTACTGAAGGAGGCAAACATTACGAACATCTGAATAGTTACGGTAACCAATGCTATACCAAAGTCGTTTTATCCAGAACCAATGGTTGATATTCGCTGCTGCTAATAACCAAAAAAAAAAAGTCTCAAACTTTGAGTCCCATTTGATGAATACTTCATCCGAATCAAGTATCAGTTTTACAGAACGATCATTTGTTGCTGAATGGTTATGTTGTTTCATAGTGTGGGACTAACTCAATGTCCACAGAAGTATATAGTCTTCCCTAGGGGTTATTACAGACGCATAGTTGTTGGTTCATCTGAAACAGCGTTGTTAAAAAGAAGACAAGTGTTGGAGAAAGTGGATTCTGAGTTGTCTAGTGGAGACGAGAGAGCTGCTTTGTCACTTATCAAAGATCTGCAAGGTAAACCTGGTGGCCTTCGATGTTTTGGAGCAGCAAGGCAGGTATGTGTTGAATAGGTTTAGCTTTTGGATCTTTTGATCCCTTGGAATAATACATCATTTAGGTTTCTGAAGCTTCTGTTCTGTGGTTGTGTGTTTCTAGGTGCCTCAGAGACTCTACACATTAGATGAACTGAAACTCAATGGCATCAATGCAGCTTCACTACTGTCGCCAACAGATGCAACACTTGGTTCCATTGAAAGGAACCTTCAGATAGCCGGTGTCTCAGGAGGGATAGTTGCTTGGAGAGCATTTGACCTGAGCTCTCAACAGCTGTTCTATATCTCTCTTGGTCTTTTGTTCCTGTGGACTTTGGATTTGGTAACTCTAAATCAAAATCTCTGAGTTCAGATGGAAACACACTCACACACTTGTGTCTCTACATATACTCTTTAATGATGGAACCACTCTTTAACTCTAGGTCTCGTTTAATGGTGGAATTGGGAGTTTGGTTCTTGACACAATTGGTCACACGTTCAGTCAAAGATACCACAACAGAGTTGTTCAAGTAAGACCTATCAACATACAATTCGCTCTACTTTTATCAATCAGTTTCCATTGAACTGAGAATCTTCTATAATGCAGCATGAAGCAGGTCATTTCTTGGTGGCCTACTTAGTCGGTATCCTCCCACGAGGATACACACTCTCAAGTCTTGAAGCTTTACAGAAAGAAGGATCTCTCAACATTCAAGCTGGCTCAGCCTTTGTAGACTTTGAGTTCCTTGAAGAAGTAAACACATAACCTCTCTCTCTCTTTCTTCTTTCTCATTCAAAAACCCAAGCTTTTAATACTTTGTTTCTCAACCTGAAAAAACGCAGGTTAATGCTGGCAAAGTCTCAGCCACAGTATGTGTTTTCTTTTGCTTTTCATAGTTATATACTTTTTTGAACTTCACATCCCTCTAACAAAAAACGAGTTTTGTTAACCAGATGCTGAACAGATTCTCATGCATTGCACTTGCTGGTGTAGCTACTGAGTATCTCCTCTATGGCTATGCTGAAGGTGGTCTTGATGACATTAGCAAGGTCTCATTTCTCTAAACCCAACTCTTCTGATCATAAAGATATGTAAGTTAACATGCTAAATGGTATTTTGATGGAAACAGTTAGATGGTTTGGTGAAGAGTTTGGGATTCACACAGAAGAAAGCAGACTCACAAGTGAGATGGTCAGTCCTCAACACTATACTCCTACTACGTCGCCACGAGGTAGCTAGATCCAACCTTGCAGAAGCTATGTCCAAAGGAGAATCTGTTGGCTCTTGTATCCAAATCATTGAAGATTCTATTGACCCTTCTGATATCTAGAAAACACACACAATGTCTTACTTCTGTTGACATAATGTAAATTAAGCACTTTTGGGTTTTTATACAGACAACATTTCATTAAGACATAAAAAAAAGTAGTCTTGCAATAGTGTTTTTAAAGATTCGATAATGATCTCTACAAAATTAATAAAAAAGTAACCTTTATCCCCAAAAATTCAAAACCCTAGATTATTGGAGAAAATTTCTCTAGAGAAAAGGATAAAAAGATTTAAACTTTCTGATTCGAATCCACGAATAGATCAAAACCCATATCTTAGATTTTTTGATTTCTCGGAGAAAGTGGACGAATTCGATGGAGGTACAATGGGTATTGGTGTGTCATGGTATGGTGACGTTAACGGTGGTTGTCTCTTTCCTCTGTGGCCATTCGCCTATCTTCAAAGGCACACCCGTTGGATGGATTCACTACTTCCTCACTTTCGGCGCTTGGGATTACTTACTGTAACTTTTGAAAACCTCTGTTTTTTTTTTTTGCACTGTGACTAACTTTTCTGTCGGTTAGTGATTCGTGTTGTGTTGTTTTTGATGTAGGAGGTTTGTTGAGTTTGTGTTTGGTTCCAAGGGTACAGACGCGGTTCTGTCGGTTGAGAGTTTCTGCTGTGATCGGCCTAATCCTTTCTTGCAAGTTAGTACTTTTGTCTTTTTGTTGCTTTGATTTGGTTTATTAGTGAGCACATTGAAAGCTATTGTTTTTGGATTATGAACGGTTGAGTAATCCAAGTAGCTAATTCATTGGTGAAGATTTGATTTTGATCTGTGATTCAAGAAAAATGTATTTGAGCTCATAGCCCTGAACTAGTCTTGTCAGCTATATGGGGAATGCAAGTTTTAGATTTTAAGCTTGGAAACATAGCTTACTGTTGAATGGTGAAGATTTGATTTTGATTTTGATTTTGATTTGTGATTCTTGAGTTCTTAGCTATGAACTAGTCTTGTGAGCTATTGGGATAGCAAGTTTGAGATTTTTAAGCTTAAAAAAATAGCTACCTGTAAATGGCATGTTGAGGATTATTATCATACGTTAAGAGATATTTGTAAATCCTTATCGGTTATAGTTATTGTGTCTTATATGTTGTTTCACATATTGCAGATCATATATTTGTTGCTTCTTGGATCAACATACTTTATAACTGTGAAATCTTCTTTTGTCTATATACCTGGGTATTACATTGGCGAAGTTCATAAGTAAGACATGGTTTCTCTTTAGTATCTTTATAAAACTCAGTATGAATGATAACACCTTAAAAATCATTTAAGTTTATTTTTTTCTTGTAGGTATATGAGCTTTGGGGCTGTTATTATTGGTGTCCTGCTTTTTCTATTGACAAGCTTTTGTGATCCAGGGACTGTGAACGCTAAGAACGTTTCACAGTACATTTCTGTTTACCCTTATGATGATATTATATACTCGGAGAAAGAATGTCCAACGTGTAAAATTCCAAAGTGAGTGCATTCAAAACCCTCTAGGCTCTCTTTCTTTGAGTTTGTTCGAGTTATGATGTCTCTTGACAATTTGTTTGTCATTTCAGACCAGCTAGATCCAAGCATTGCAGCATCTGCAACCGTTGTGTGGCGCGGTTTGATCATCATTGTGGGTGGATGGTTTGTACAACAACCCAAAGCTCTTTATGAATCTCTACTTGTTGATAATGTGATTGATACTAAGCTTCCTGTTACAGAATAACTGTATTGGCGAAAAGAATACTAAATATTTCATGGCGTTTCTCTTATGGTGAGCTCTCGTTCTAATACTTAACCAGCTTTAAATTGTATACCACTTGGTAATGGTTTATATTTCTTAAACTTAAATGGTTCTTTAGTGTTTTGTAGGCATTTTCTTCTCTGTCTCTATGGAGCTGTAGCCATTGGGTTTATTCTTGCTGGACGAGTAAAAGAACTTCGCATTGTACATATTTTAACCAGTAAGTATCATACCAGACCCTTGTCTTCAACTAGTATCTTAATGCTTTTGTTATCTGAAGCTGTGGAATATGGATTCTCTCTTTACAGGCTATTACGGGATAGAGAACACTTTCCGCAGCTTAGCTCCACGTGTTTTACAGGTAAGTATCAACTAAACAGATCCTAATCTTCGTCTCTTTTGCTGCCCACGTAGAGAGTAATCAAATGACCTGTCTGGTTTGTCTTTGAACAGTGGCTAGTTGGTACATACAACACCCAGATACTTCTATTGGTTTTTTTTTTCCTTGTTTCTCTCCTCCTTGCTGGCTTCTTCGCTTATCACCTCAATCTCTGCTTAACCAACACAACAACTAATGAGGTTAAATAAAAACTTCTCATATCTTGGCACATAGTCAACACTCTCTGATATCTTCCTTAACGGGTTTTGTTTGCTTGATGACAGAAATTCAAATGGAGAGAGTACACAAGTTTGCAGAAGAAGATAAGCGAAGCAAAGGCAAGTGCTGCTGCTCTCAAGGCAAGCATGGCCAACGCTGAGTTGGAACGTCCAGCAATGAGTAAATGGAGGGGACTTTGGAGAAGATCTGAGGCCAAAGCGGAGGCAATCGTTGCCAAACGGAATATGTATGATAAAGGAAACTTCCGGAACATATCTGAGATTGTTTACCCGTTGTCTTCAAGACAAGCTTTCCAGAAACCATATCATAAATCTGAATAGCTTTTAGTCTGTATATGTATTGAGAGATAGGTCCCAGTTACACATCTACTCAATCAAAGTTTATTGAAATTATTGTTCGTTTACCTACAGCTTTAACAATCAGAGTTTCTTATCATTCTCTCATAATATTCCCTTCTCAACCTGTTTCACATGCTTCTAGCATTGCCTTGATCAGAGTATTTATAGCCAAAAGTGTCAACATCCATAGTTTCCAACCATAAATTATTTATTCTCTAGTTTATGATTGATTGATTATTTGTTTCAGTTACCTCTCTTTGATCTCCTTCTCAATCATTAAATCTCACTTGATTTATTTAACTCGATCAAACGTTTATCTCTCTTGGTTAGATTATATATTCAGTAACTTCTTCAGGTTTTTAATTTAGCATCACACTAGAGTGAATCTATAGTTATATTATTCCAAGAGGTCCAAAGTTTAATATGTAATCTTAAGAGTATGATTAGTAGACATGGGCATATAAATTGAGAATCAAAATCAAACAGAAAAAAATCAAATCCAAAATTGGATCGATGTTAACAAGTATCTAAACCGTTGCTATATTTTTGGAATTCGAAAAATAAAACCGAACAAAATTTGAACCGAAAATCAAATGAGTATCAGCATATCTACTAATTAGCATTATATATGTTTAAGAGTAACATATAATTATATATAGTTCTCTGCTGATGAAATCAATATTGAAATAACAAAAATATATAATCTCGGCATTCACTAGATTTAGCCTTGTCATTGCTATTTGATGCACCAATCTTCTTCAACCTCTCTTGGATTACGTTCACACCTTACGTCTCTCTTTCCTCAAAAGAAAGGTTTTGTTGCTTCTATTTCTTACATTTGATCTCTTCTACTTCAAAGGTTATTTGTGGATTCTTTATGATCAGACAACAAGTGTCGCCTAAGTGAGACCTTTTAAAAGATATAAGTTGTGTTGTGTTGTGGATTTCTTTTACAAATCATATACTTGAGTTAGTTACACATGTTTTGTGTCTCTTTCTTCTTACTAACCGGTTGTGATTTGGTTTAGGTCTGAGATGGAAATTGCTAAAGAACCTCTAGATAGAATTGAGGCACAAAAGTCAGTAGATGTTATTCATCACGAAGGGAAACTTCGATGCCTCCTGAAGAACTTAGTAAGCAAATTCTTAGGCAACCTTCTTCCACGAGGTTATCTTGAACAAGGGACACCGGCCAGAAAAAAAAAAAAGGACACTTGCAAGAACACAAAGAAATGCTTCAACCTCCCATCATACACAAGCTCCAAGACTCAAAGCTTATGTCTACTTCGAATTCCAATACTCCTCGCGGAATTGGATTGGCAGCCCCAGATGCATATTGCAAATGGGCGAGCTGGTGGTAGGAACCATTTCGTGTAGAATTTGATCACAACGTCCTTACTTATATCATTTGCTTCTTTCATTATTTGTTAATCCAATATTATACACAAAACTACATTATATAATAAAAATGATTTGCTTTTGATTTAATGATGGATCTTATCCTCTACATATGGTAGTAGAAAATAGTCATATGGACGTTGTCAGAGAGATTCTAAAATGTTGTTCATTTTCAAAGCACATGCTCAACAAAAAAGGCCAGAACATTTTTCATGTTACAACCAATATATCAAATTTAAATTTTATAATTCATTTGATTAAGTATAAAGAAACAAATAATTTGGATAACGAGCAAGATTTGAATGGGGACACAAATCTGCATCTAGCCATCTTGTTTTTTTATCTTTTCTAATATTTTGCTTGAATTTTGTTTTTTTTTTTTTTGTTTTTTTGCTTATTTATTATTGAGTATTTGCATCCCATATACAAACTAAACCCCTAAATTAATTATCTACCCTTTTTCTCTCTTATCTCTCCTTCCCCCCTTCTCAATATTTTTCCCCCAAAACCATGGTATATTGCTAATATCCAAGTTCTTTATGTATTTTCAGCCAATTCACCCTTTATTATTTAGTTTTTGTGTGCATTTTTGAACAAAATAATAGATAACATTCATAAGTTCCATCATTAAAAAGAGGTGTTTTGGTAACATACTGTTTAAACATAACGATGTCGTTCTCACTAGATGATTATTTGTTTGATTATTTGTATGATTTCTTATTTCTTAATCATTTATTCCACACAAAATTAAATAAGAAAATAAACAAAAAATGATTCCATCATTTGATTTAATGATTATATCTCATTAGATAGATGGTTAATACAACATTTATAACGTTTGATTATTTGTTCAATTAATCATTTGTTAATTCAATATTCCACACAAAATAAATAATAAAATAAAAATAAATTAATTTTGATCATTTGATTTAATGCTTTCATCTCATTAGATGAATAAGGAATCCAACATTCATAAAATTTGATTATTTGTTTGATTTATTATTTGTAATCTAATAATTCACAGAAAATTAAATAATAAAATAAACAAAAATAATTTCGTTATTTGATTTAATGATTCCATCTCATTAGATTAATAGTTAATCCAACATAATATGTTAGATTGATTATTTGTTAATCCAATATTCCACACACAACTAAATAAGAAATAATAAAAAATGATTTCATCTCATTAAATACATGGTTAACCTAATAGTCATAACGTTTGATTATTTTGTTCGATTGATTATTTATCAATTCAATATTCCATAGAAAACTAAATAATAAAATAAGTAAAAATTGATTTCATCACTTGAGTTAATAATTTCATCTCTGTAGATAAATGGTTAATCAAACATTCATAATGTTGGACTATTGATTTGATTGATTATTTATCAATTCAATATTCCATACAAAACTAAATATTAAAATAAATAACAAATGATTTCATCATTTGATTTAATGATTTTATCTCATTAAATGAATGATTAATCCAACGTTAATAACGTTAGATTATTTGTTAATTAAATGTTCTACACAAAACTAAATAATAAAATAAACACAAAATGATTCATCATTTGATTTAATGATTCCATCTCAATGTATGGATAATCCAATATTCATAATGTTATTAGTTCGATTGATTATTTGTTAATTAAATACTCCATAAAAGTTAAATAATAAAATAAGTAAAAAATGATTCCATCATTTTGGTTAATCCAACATTTATAAAGTTAGATTATTTATTTGATTGATTATTTGTTTCAGTAACTTATTTTTTATTTGTGTCAGTAACCTTTCTTGATCTTTTTCTCAATGATTTCATCTCATTTGATTATTTGATTAAAAAAAAAAAAAAATCTTCCCTCTTGGTTAAATAACCCCTATATTATATCCAGTCTCTTCTTCATGTTTTTAATTTAGCATCACATTCTAAACTAGACAAGATTAACAAAAAAAAAAAAAAAGACTTGAGCTTCTTTGAGTTAAAGATCAACAAGTGCTTTAGAATCAAGCTCCCACCATTCGTAGTCTCCACATCTCTCACGTCTGAACGCTGGAACCTGATGTGAGAATCTATTCACTTCCGTCTTTGGAATGTCTACAGAACCCGCCACTGTCTCCACACACCTACTATAGAGAAGCTTGTTACACACTTTAGCAGTCAATACCACCACTTGTGTTCTCTGCTCGTTGGTCTCAACTACTTCTACCATCTCAAGTTCTTCTTCAGTTTCAGCACAATCTGTAGTGTTCCAGTTCTTGTACAGAGCCCATATCTCTCCTTTTCCTGGGTATACTTCGTATCTGTTTATACCTTTCTTCACAGCTTTAATCTGATGTGAGAAGCTGCTAGGTTCAAGGACATCTGCTTTACCTGTTTTCAACTTAAAAGTGCCACAGCACACAGGATGTGTCATGAGCTTTGGAGGACGACACAGCTCTAGAGGTGCTACATGTAGCTTGAATTCAGGACTTGTGTCGATTCTCTTAACCTGACCATACTTTCTGGGCAACCCTTTGTCGGTAATGCTGTAAATAGCCCATATTTGATCAACCTGAAACTTGTCTTTTGATCTTTGGTTCTCAAAGTTATAAGTGTTTGCTTGCCTGGTTGTGCAATTCGATGGCCCATGAGTCTCTGAAACTGAGGATTTTTCAGCACCATTCAATAAACCATTACCTCTGGCCTGAGACAATGACTCATCATTTCTCCCACGCTTCTTTGAGTTCCCTGTGGATTTGTGTGTTTTCCTGATTCTTGGGGAATCAGCTGCAGTCACGACCTTTGCAGGTTTCTTTGGTGTAGTCATTGTCTCAACAGAAATATAAAACACATCATGGTTAGCACTCTTCTTCTCATCTTCTTCTTGGCTTGGACTTGAAGTTGCTTGATTGTTTGTTTCACTCCGAACACGAGAGGATTTTCGCAGGTTCAAGCCATCCACTGCTTTGACACTCTTCTTGGACTTCTTCACTGAGTTCATGTCATGATTGCCATTGAATTTTTGACGTTTCCTTGCCTGCACTTCAACCTTGGGAACCTCAGGAATAGAGCCACCAATTTTACCATTCGGCCTTTCTCCATCCAGACCAACATAAGCTTCAGAATAAGCAACCTCGAACATCTCTTTTGGTAACGCAGCAGTGTCTAATTCGAAGCACCCAGGAGGAACACCTTCTCTCTCACTTCCAGTCAATTTGAATGAGGGGACTTTGTGAGAAAATCTTAGCATCTCTTTCGGTAAAATATGAAGTTGGAGAACTCCATACATTACATCTCGCTGAAACAGAGAAACAAAACCTTCCACTTTTCCCAAGTAAGCCACTCTAAGGCCATCCACATCATCAAAATCACACAGAACTTCAACAAAGTCATATTCATAAGTTCCTTTATGATTTTCTGAGCTACCAATCCAACTGCTATCCCAGCCTCTGAAAACTGCCCAAACTTCTCCTCTTCTTGGATACAAGACGGTGTTATTATCACCAGGTACATGAAGCATCTGACAAGAGAATATCAAGTGGTCGTCTACTTCCTCTGACTCCCTTTCTTGGAAAACTCCACAAGCAATGGGAACAGAGTTATCATTATTATTATCCTCTAAGGGGTCAAGCCACGTAATACACACCTTGAACTCAGCATCCATCACCTTTTTGATCCGAGCATAAAACCTTGGCATGCCATCACTGGGATCATACAGAGACCAAACCTGGTTGACAGCAAAACAGCTTGTTGCCACTTCAAAATTATGAAAGTCTGGATCAGGTGAATCCTGCGTAACAGGCTTGTGGTTATTGTCAATCTTTCCTGCAATACCCATTCCTTCTCCATGTTCTTTATTTCCTTCACTCTTTTTGTCTTCCGTAGACAAGCTTTCTTGATATACAGAATCCACTCTTTTACTAGACTTTCCATTAGAAACACATGAAGGCGCAGAAGAACCACCAGAATCAAGAGGTTTGGAGGATCCAACACCTAACTTTTGTTTTTTGGTACCTCGCTCAGATTTTAATTTAACATTTGATCTTGACCTCTTTGTGGGAGGACCATCACTTCCTCCCTTCTCTCCGCAAGAAATATGTTGCCTATTCCTTGGAGATGTCCTCCTATTAGTATCCTTTGAATCTGCTTTATCCTCAGGCAGCTCCTCAACGATCTCTCTCCTCTTTCTTTTGCCCTTGGTCACTGAGGATGCTTGACTAGACCTTGAAACTGATTCATCAGGTATAGATTTTGATGCAATCTTTTCTGATTCTGTAACCTCAGGTTGCGGCTTCAAACCATCAGCTTTAGGTAGATCAGCTGTCTTGTTCATCTTCCCCTCACCTTCCTCGGGTTTCATAGATTCAGTATCATTCCTCATCGATCCATCCTCTGTTTTAGGTTTCCTTACTTCATTATTTTTCTCACTTCCTCCATTCTTCTCGTTGAATTTCTCTTTGGCAGATTCTTTCCTATCAACCTCAGCTGCTACACTTTCTGGTTGAACACCATTAGACTCACCGTTATTACTCACAGGTGTGTTACAAGGCCCCTGATCTTGAACTTCTTTTTGACTAGTGCAGGGCTTAGGCGGCACTCCATTAAGTCCAGTGTCGTAGGCCATGAATGATCTCTGACACTTGGAACAATACATGTTGGAGTTCACATACTGTTCCAAGTACTTATACCTAAACCCACAATGCTCACAACAAGTCCAAAACGTAGCCCTCTTAACACTACTGCCACTAGCACTGTTTCCATTCAACTGTCTACTAGCAACCTGTGAATTGATTCTACTCTTGATATCATACTGACTCCGTTTCACCTTATCAGCAAGCAATCTATTAGCTTCCCCAACCAACTTGAAAGCAGACTCAGCACCAGGGAACTGGTTTTTATCAGGATGGAGAAGCAAGGCGAGATTCCTGTACTGCTTCTTGATCATAACATCGTCTGAAAAATGCATAACCTGAAGAATACCATACCAGTTCTCAAGACCGTTGATTTTATTAACCGCAGCGCAGTGGACATCACACACTGCTAACATTTGAGGTAAGCTTTCAAGACCTGAGAAGAGTCTTTGAGCTTTCATCAAAAGCTTCTGAGCCTTGGGGAAATCACCTCTCTGCATCATACTCTCTGCCATGGCCTTTGCCCTAGAGGCTTCTTCCTTGTTACAGTCCATTATAAGCCAAAATAATCAGCTAAAATCTCAGAGATCAGATCAAACGTAAGGGTGCCAATATCTTATTCTGCAAACAAAAAGTTCATAGCAGTGTCAATTCCTGAATCCTAATCTGCCATCACAAAAAAAAAAAAAAAATAGAGACTGTGAAGACAGAACTCAACTTACCATATAAAGAGACAAGATCTGAGAGATCTTTAAACAATGTACTCCACCCTCAATCAGATTAAAAAGTCTATGGACCTGTAATAAAAAACTCAGTAAGTAAGAAGAAAAGCATTAACTCATGTCTGGTTTAATTGCAATGTCTGAAAATTTTAAAATAAAGTTTTGATTTTTTTAGTTGAATGCAGAATTACACAGAAGAACACACCAATAGAATCAAATCTCAGATTGAAAGCTAAAACCTTTTTGCATTCGACGATAACACAAAACGACAAAATTGTAAAAACCGATATTCCAGTGATATGCAAACTAAAAACCCATAAGCTTAAAATACCTAACAGATGGAAGCTTGAAGCTCGAAAGACAGATTGCTCAGGAGAATGAAAAGAATAAAAATACCCTAAAAATTTCGAGTGAAGAGAAGAAATCGAGATAACGAGAGAGGGAACTTAAGACGGAGAAGTTTTAAAGGTCATCGCTCTCTGTTTTCTCTTTAATGGAAATAAATCAATTTTTCCTATTTACTTCATTAAGTTTACTTTACTTTTTTTTTTTGACAGGGTTATACGACTTTTATAAAAAGATTTGATTTGATTGTTGTTATGAAACTCTAGTTTTGGTAGTAAAAATCAAAACCAAGTTTTAGAATTTATATTAGATAAGAATAATAATTTTAATTATATTGTTGAATGACAACAGAATATAATAGTTCTTTTGTTAGATTTTATATATATTACAAAGTTAATAAATTTTTAAGCAATAATAAATTTAGTCAGATCTTTTCAATTGACTCAAAAATAATAGATCATTTCTTTTAGGGACAATTAGCTGGAAAGACCAAAATGATTACAAAAAGTTATGGGTTGTATTCAAATAAATTTTGAAGTGACTTGTATTATAATGACAAAATTGCTATTATTCAAACATGAACTCCAAAAAATTAATTAAAATACAGTATTATTAAACTTGACATTTCATAATGTACTACGAAATCTATTATTATAAAAAATCTTTTAAATTGTGAATATGGGAGACATGAATCAATATGAATTTAAAGTGGTTTTATTTTTAAATTAGATGATTCTAAGCGAATTCGAGTATTTCATGCAATTTTATTTTAAATTAGATAATTCTAGGTGAATTCGAATATTTGATGCGATTTTGTTAAATCATTATAAAATCTTATCAAAAATCATGAAATTTGACTATACAATCTATTTTTTATAATTAAGAAA
Source organism: Eruca vesicaria subsp. sativa (assembly GCA_932364175.1). Taxonomy (NCBI): domain Eukaryota; kingdom Viridiplantae; phylum Streptophyta; class Magnoliopsida; order Brassicales; family Brassicaceae; genus Eruca; species Eruca vesicaria. The sequence continues at coordinate 137,385 of CAKOAT010736265.1, read as the reverse complement.
CTATTTTCAAACATTCTAGCAATACTTAAATCACTCTAAACTCTACAATTTAATTTTTGTTCAGTAATAGTTCATTTTGAGTACTTTATGAAATGAAAAATTCGTAACACTGAATTTTAAAGCGTTTTTTTTAAATTCACATTTCAATAAATGAATTTGTCATTTTAATACAAAACACTTCAAGTTCCTAATTGAATACATCCTAAAGTTTCTGATGATTTTAGAATGTTCGGATGAAAATTTTTAGTTGCAATTAAAAATTATATAATCTTGGTATTTAGATGAATTTTAGAGTAATTTAACAAAAATCATATTGATATCTCTATTTCATTATATTAATATCTCAATTTCATTTAAAATCATCTAATATAAAATAAATAAATCACTTCCTCATGATTAGTACATGAAATGTGTGATTAGAAAGTTCTGATGCAATGACTAATACGTAAAATGTCTGTTTAGAAGATACAATGATTAGTACATGAAATGTCTGATTAGAAAGTTCAGTTGCAAACACCATAAAGAAAGCACACACGACGCTATAATATACTTAGAAATGATTCTTGTGATAAGGATCGTACTGTTGATAAAACTGGTGATATTGAGGAGGTCCCTCCTGTTGCGTCCACTGGTTATGATTGTAGTCAGAGTTGAACCCTCTGCTGTAATCATCAACAGGCCAAGCCAGTCTTTGATTCAGAGAATATCGATGCTCAAGGAAGTGGTTGCTTGCGTGTGAAGCAACATGTACTGAGCTCTGGCTGCGTTTTTGTCCTCTTGAAGAACCCGGTTTGCTCGCAGAGGAGGAAACATCTGTAGTTGAATGTCCCAAACGTGTGTTGCTGCTGCTTACAGAACCAACCTCTGCTAATAAACTTGGTGGTTCTGCGGTACCAGATACGTTTCTTCTAAGCTTCAAAAGTGACTTTATCCTCTCCTCTAGGTCTCCAAGTTGGAACTCTGATTCTAGTTTGTGACACGTTATGCATCTAATGCCGGCTCTTAAGGATCTTATCTGCCTGTCTATGGCTGCAACCTGAAAAGTCTGCGCTGTGTTACAACAACATCACTCTCTTTTGAGTTGTAAGAACAATAAAAAGGACATGAATCTTTACCTGTGATGCAGGTTCATTCTCAGCATCTTTAAACGCCTTCTCTGCTGCCTCTTTTGTAATCCGCAAGGAGTCGTTTATAATAGCAGAAACAGGATGGAACTTATGGACCATACCAAATGAGTAAATGTAGTTAACTGCCTTGAAACGATGGCCAGTCTTTATGAGATTTTCAATGAAACCTGTTTTCACAAAGTTAAACACTATGCTTAGAGAGTGTCACAATGGTGGGAGAGAGAGTAAAGAACAAGGAATCATCATCACCTGTAATGGCGTTGTCTAAACCAAGAAACTGGCAAAGATCAGGACATATAGTTTGCCAATAAGAATTTTCCAGTAGAGTTAGAAGGTCACTGGTCTTGAACTCTGACACAATCCCATAGATACCTAGAAACTTTAAGAAACAAACTACTTCAAGTTCATCATTCTTACTCTTTGAGATCTTTTCTCTCCAGTAAACAGCAAGTTTCTTCGCATCTCCTTTCACCGGGTTTCCGATTTGAGGTGGGAGCTTCTTCAAATGGTCCAACAATAAGTTGCAGCTATCTGAAGTAACCAGCAGCTTGAACTGGTGGCCTTCTTCGGTGTTTATAGGAGACAGAGACATGGATGTGTCTAGAACTAGCTTTGCTGGATCTGATGTGCTTCTGAAAGCATTTGAGAGATCATCACGCTCTAGAGGTTTCTTTTCTAGTAAAGCCCTTAACATGTCAGCAGCGTTGATGGAGCCAGAGAGATTGTTTGGTTTAGTTTCAGTGCTTGATGGATGAGTTGATTTAGCATCTGGCTGATGATTTTCTCCTGATTCGACAATCTTCTCCACTGAATTAAGTAACAAAACACACATGTTCTGGTTAAAGTGATGTCTCCAAACAAAACATCATAAAGTAAGTTATAAAGCTTATGAATCAACTTACCTGTTAAACTCTGTGAAGGAGTGATCGGTTCAGTTAGTCTTTGTCGTTTGGCTTCACGCTGCTTCTGTTCATTAGGAATGACAGATTCAGCTTTAAGCTTCTCTACAGAACTGGTTGTGGTCTGTCTTCTCTCAGTACTTTTAAGAGCTGGTTCCATTGCTCTATTTACTAATTTACCGTTCTTAAGTACACTCAGCTTATTAAGAATCTTAGGAGGGAACATATGCTCAGCTTTCCTCTTTTGGATGCACTCAAGTGCCATGGTTGCATCAGCTTTTATCTTCTCCCTCTTTGCTTTCTACAACAAGTCAACAAGCTTAACAACCTTACACATAATAAGCCATAGAGACAGTGTGTGGGTTTAGCTTACATATGCCTCCATTGAGTTTCCAGCCTCATACATTACTCGAGCAGCTCTTTCTGAGGAAACCAAGTAGTCTTGCAAAAGGTCTCCTGGTTTCCCTTTTGGACACAGCTTGTATAACCTGAACTCACAGATGAATCTCAGTACTGCTAAGTACTCTTCCTTTATCTTTAGAGTTTCAACCACACCTGCAATAGCAAAAATATTCACATAAGGGCAACAAACTATTAACTCTACAAAACAAGAGACTAGTCAAGTAAGCATTACTTACCAGAAACATTATCTGCTAACCGCAGAAGCCGAAACAGTCCCGGAGCCTGATCATAGAGTAGGATGCGCTCTAAAAGGCTCAAGAGCACCTCGCGAGTAGTCACAGAAGCCAAACCATAAGCAGCTAGAAACAACAAGAAGCATAACACCAACGATTCATTGTTTGGAATTGTTTTCACCTTGTCTATCCACTCAATTCCAAGTTGAGTCGCTTCCTGATTAACCTCCCTTGTGATCTCCAGATTCATCTCTATCATTGTCTCCAACAAAACTATGCAACTCTCAACAACACTATCATTTAAATCTTTAAAAGATCCTTGTACAGCGTCCAAAACAAGCTTTGCTGGGTCCAAACACGGAATCAGTCTCGCCAAGGCATGGTTTCTCTTAACCAAATCGTTTGAGCAGCCTATGTCTTGAGCCAGGAGTGAAACCAGTGGCTCGAACTGACCATGCCTCAGATCTCTCTGTTGCTGTAGTTCCTTCTCCATGGACTCCATTCTCTTTGTGAAACCTTCAAACTCTGCATTCCTTCTCTCCATAGCTTCCTTGCATTCCGAGTGAAACATCAGCTCCATCTTCTCAAACTCATCCACTTTGGCTTTGAACGAGTCATGAAGCGAAGAAAGCTCCTTCTCCTTGTTCTCTAGCTCCAAGGAACGGTCGTTGAGTGATTCCTCCAGTGCTTTTAGCTCTTTCACCTTCTCTTCGACAAGGCTTTTCGTGGAATCGAAATGCCCTTCGATCTCCTTCCATTGAAGGGAGAGGAGAAGAAGGGAGTGAGCTTTGTCCTGGAGAGAATCTAGGGTTCCGTGGAAGTTGTGCTTGCTTAGATCAACAAGGGCTAGATTACTTGTTGCCTTCTCAATCAAGTCACCCATTTTAAAAACAAAACCCACAGAAACGAAACCTAAAAATTCTCACAAGACGAACTTGATATGAATCGTCAGGTCACGTCTTTTTTCTAACTGCTCTTGGTGTCTGAATGTGCTAGAATAATATATTTGTTTGGATTTCCAAAATCAATTACTAGTATTTTGAACAAAAAAAAAATCAATTAGTCATATTTCCAAAATTAATGATCACTAGATTCTAACCCGTCCTAAAGGTCGGAAATTATTTTGTCAAATTTTAGTTTTAATATATGTCATATATAATATGTGTATGTAATTTTTTTTTTTTTGTAATATATAATATGTTGAACCTCTTATTAATCTTTGTATTGAAAATACGTTATAAATGAGTTGAACATTTTTTCTCTTATAGTTCAGTTTTGTACAATCTATTTATATTAAGAGATAACCAAAAATATTCTAAAGATGTAATTAGTTAAATTCAATTGATCTACATCGACTAAGATTTGGTTTAATTTAAGTTGGTAGGTTGTATTTTATATGAGACATAATATATTCTAGTAATAATTATGAAAGACTCCAAATTTAAATGACAATTTTAAGTAGTAGATAAAAATCAATCCCTAAATTAATAGAGTAGATGTGTAATTAATTAATTTTGTTGACTTAGAGTAATTAAATAGTAACAATTATGACACAAAAGGATTTTCTCTGATTACAAATATAAGTTTGCTCAGAGAAATTTGTAGAGGTGTCTTCAAAGTTCAAACTCCACATCACTTTAGCTAAATCATGTCCCCACTTGTCCAGTTATGACGCAAGGATTTTCTCTGTTTATGTTTTTTTTTTTTTTTTTTTGCAAAAGAGAGATTAGGAGAGACCATGGAGCTACTAATCGACTATCAAGACCAAAAGACAAAGTTGTTTATTGCTAGCTAGCTTCCTACTACTTAGCTAGCTAGCTTTTAACTTGAGACACCAGCACTAGAATCTCCCAGACCCGGATGGTGGACTCTAGTCACCAGTCTAGAACCCTCAGGATCTATCCTTGGACGTTTAGAACCAGCTTGCTGTGAAGATTGACCTTGGAACGCAGTTGAACCACCAGCTTGATACGCTTCTACATTATTAACAGGTTGATCTTGATACATTTCTGCGTCTATAGCCGGTTGAGTTGGTGACGAACCAAAGCTTGTTGGAAGGCTGGGGTCTAAGCCATGAGTGGCAATGCATGAGCTTTGAATGTCTGTTTCTGAAGCCTGCATATGGGTTGATTGAGCTGGAACAGATGATGTTGAGGCAATTTCTCGAGGAACCATGAACTTGAGGATAATAGCCACAGGAATGTCAATTTCCAGCTGGAAGTCTTCAATGAGTTCAATCATCTCCCTCAGTGTAGCACCATCTCTGTTAGCTTCTTCAGCCTATAAGCCACAACATAGGTTACAAAGTTAACCATCAATGACAATATACAGTTTGAAAGGAAAGGAGCAAGCTATATAACCTGTGATTCATATCTTCTCTTTTCCTTGGCTGAGCAGCTGAGACTGATGATCTGTTCCTTCAACAACTCCAGTGGAGAAAATCTCTTCTCCACGTTGAAGTAAAACATGAAACGGATTGCAGGAATGTAGATGGCTTTGTCTAGGAGCTGTGTGACAAAACCTGCAGAGATAAAAAAGGGTATATCATAATCGTTAGTGTTACTTACACACACACACAAAGGCAACAAATGTGTTGTAGAATAATTACAACTTACTTGGAATGGCATCACTGAGACCAAGAGATTGAAAGAGTTTCGGCGCATGTTTGAAGTGAGCAACATACGAAGCAAGTTTCAAAGTTTCATCTCGTTTAGTTCGTTTCACCAATCCAAACGCCACAATGAACTGCAGAAAAGCCCAGACCTCACGCTGTGACTTTGCAACACTACTAGCTCCCATCATCTTGACCCACCGATGTGCCACTTTAGTAGCATCATTCTGTAGACCAGGATTAGTAGGGATACCAACACGTGCCAGCTCTTCCAAAAGGGGAACCAAAGGCATTAGTATAGGCTCTTTTAAACTCAATTCCCCTCTCAGACGAGCATCCGTGAGTGCATCCTCGACAGCATTTAGAACAAACCTGCCTGGAGATTTGAACACTGGAAGTTTAGTAAAGACTTCATTCGGCGAAAAAGAAGTTGAGCCATCAAAGTCCCTAAGAGTATCTTCATTAGGCAAGTCAGATGATGTTATGTTTTGTTGGACATCTGATGAGCGAGAATCCACACTATTGCTCATCGGTGCTTCAGGGAGCTGCTCTTTAGGCTTATCTTCCAATGATAGCACATTGTTGACTGCATGAACAACTTCAATAAGCATCACAAGACTATAATAGAACTCAAATGATATTTTTGAATGTCTAAAGTCTTGGTATTGTTTTGCTTGTAGCAGAATCAGGTATCAGAATATATGGGATCAGGTTTAAGAATAATTTGAACGGTAACACACAAAAAAAATCAGTAAAGGTATCTTAATGTTACTACAGACACGTTGATTTTTCAGAGAAAACATACCAAGTGCTAGCACAATATCGACTGCAAAAAAATTCAATAAGCAAAACACTATCAAGCTCTATTTTTATCTTGATATATAAATTATATGGGACCAGGTTTGAAGTTGAAGAACAATTTAAGTTTAACGGCAACACACACAATCAGGAAAAGTATCTTCATGTTACTAGACGTTATTGAGAATAACATACCAGGTGCTAGAGCTGATACTCCAAGAGCATTGCATAGACTTGGACCATATTTGCGAAGAAAGGCCACATCAAAAAGATTCTGGTCTTTGTCAGCATCAAAAGTGTATGCCAAACTGAATGCAGCAAGAAAATGTAGAAACTCCAACACCTCCACTGGATTCTCTGCGTTAACCAGACTTGTGTTCTTCCATTCAGTGGCAAACTTGATAGCTTCTCCTTGTACTTGAGTTTGAGTTTTTGGTTTTGGTGACATATCAATCAAGCATTCAAGCAAGAAGATACTACTCCTTTGAACACTCTTTGGATCAAGATTTTTAAGTGCCGTCCTTTGATGAGCAGAGTAGAGCCCATTTATTGTGTCTAACACAAGCTTTGCCGGGTCAGAAGATCTTTTAACAGAAAACAGGACATCAAGGTGAAGCTGATCACGTTTCTTCAGATGCCCACGTAAGAGTAACTGCAAAGTTTTCTCGTCGCATACGTTAGCGTTTCGTACCAAGTCAACTCGTTGAACCGTGTTGCCTTGTTTCTTAGATTTCGGCTCAGTTTTCTTAGAGGATTTTGCCAACTTCAGTGCTGCTGATTTCAGTTGCTGAGCCTTATTATCAATCCTTTCCTCACGAGCACTAATCTCTTTCTCTTTCAGTTCAAGCCCTTGCTCACGTTCCATCAATGATGCTCTTAACCTGGCTTGTTCCTCCTCTTTAGATTGGAAGTCTTTTAAGCTGTCTTGAATCTTTTGCTTGACGAAGTTAAGCTCAGCAATATGGTCAAGAATTGAGCTTTGAACCTGATCATGGTGTTTCCTCTTGGCCTTCAACTCACCGCTGATTGAAGAAACCTCTTCTTGTTTCGACCTGAGCTGGCTGTTAAGTTCCTCACTGGAGCTATTCAAATACTGCATTCTCTTCTCTCCTTCCTCGACTTGTTCCTTTATCTCACTGAGTATTGATTGTACAGAGCGAAGCTCTTTTTTCTTTGACTTATGCTTAGCAATGCATCTTTCCAGATGTCTTGTCGTCGAATCCAGTTTTTTCTCTGTCCAATCAACTTCGTTCTCTGCTGAATCTTGTTTCTTAGAGAGCTTTTTAATAAACAACTTGAGTGACTCACAATGCGCACTCCTTTCCTTAATTAGCGTCTGAACGTTCTCCAACTCCTTGGCTTTTGATTCCATCTGTTGGCAAGTCTCCTCCATGTCATCGTTTAGAGATATGACCGTTTGTTCCCTCAAGTCAATCTCCAGACTAAGTTCTTGCAACTCTTTCTCTTTGGTGACAAGCTCAGATGACTGTGTCTCAAGCAGCTTCTGCTGGGAATCTAATTGCTCTTCCATCGATTCTAGCTGCCTCCCACATCCTGCAATTTTATCAAGAACCATTGTAAGATCCTTCCTCTTTCTCTCTATCTCCTCTTCCAATTCTCTACTGTGAGATTGAGTCCTTACCCAAAGCTCCTTTTCTGCAATGACCTTAGCATGATGCATCTGAAAATCAGCTTCCATCTCTCCTAACTGTTCTTGCTTGCATTCAAGCTCACCCTGAGTCTTTATCAGTTTCGAGGAGCTTGTCATAACCAGCTTCTCACATTCCAAAAGCTTCGTCCGAACCAAGTAGAGACCTTTTGTCTTCCTCTCAACTTCCTCAACCAACTGTCTCATATGAGTTTGAGCTCCACGCAAACTCTCCATCTCTGCGCTAACCTTAACACAATGCCTCTCAAGATCGATTTCCATCTGTCTAAAATCTTCTCGCTTACGTTCAAGCTCATCCTGCATCTTAAACAGTTCTGAGGAGCTTGTCTCAAGCAGCTGCTCACATTCCGCAAGCTTGTTCTGAACCGATGTCAGATCTTTTGTCTTCCTCTCAACTTCTTCAACTAACTGTCTCATATGAGTTTGAGCTCCACGCAAACTCTCCATCTCTATCCTGACCTTAACACGATGCCTCTCAAGATTGATTTCCATCTGTCCTAAATGTTCTCGCTTACATTCAAGCTCATCCTGAATCTTAAACAGTTCTGAGGAGCTTGTCTCAAGCAGCTGCTCACATTCCGCAAGCTTGTTCTGAACCGATGTCAGATCTTTTGTCTTCCTCCCAACTTCCTCATCCAAATGTCTTCTGTAAGTTTGAGTTCTACTCAAACTCTCCATCTCTGTGCTGACATCACCACGGCATTTCTCAAGATCAGTTTCCATCTTTTCTAGCTCTTCACCTTTCAAACCAAGCTCACTCTGAGTCTTTATCAGTTCTGAGGAGCGTGTCTCAAACAGCTTCTCACATTCCCCAAGCTTGTTCTGAACCAATGTGAGATCTTTCGTCTTTCTCTCAACTTCCTCATCCAACTGTATCCTTTGAGTTTGAGCTCTACTCAAACTCTCCATCTCTGCACTGACCTCATCACGGCATCTCTCAAGATCAGCTTCCATCTGACCTAACCCTTGTCGCTTACATTCAAGCTCATCCTGAATCTTAAACAGTTCTGAGGAGCTTGTCTCAAGCAGCTGCTCACATTCCGCAAGCTTGTTCTGAACCAATGTCAGATCTTTTGTCTTCCTCCCAACTTCCTCATCCAACTGTCTTCTGTGAGTTTGAGTTCTACTCAAACTCTCCATCTCTGTGCTGACATCACCACGGCATTTCTCAAGATCAGTCTCCATCTTTGCTAGCTCTTCACCTTTCAAACCAAGCTCAACATGAGTCTTTCTCACCATCTCACTAAGCTCACTTTCCTTTAACATTTTCTCTGCCTCACACTCCTCCACCAATGTCCTAAGATGAGACAGTCTCACATCCTCTGCATTAGACTTCGCCTCCAAATCAGCAAGCTTAGCTTCAGCTTCTTCAACCACTTTAGCCCTTTCCTCAAGTGCAAAGCTTTGACCTTTCAACTCCCTTAACCTCTCCTCTACTTTACCATTGACTGATTCAAGATACTCATTCAAGTCTTTCCACTGAACATTGAAGACAAGTATGTCGGAAACATGAGCGTTAACCTTGTCCAACGCGTTACGAAGAGACTCACCCCTCACCCTAACCTCATTCAACACGTTCTCCATCTTAATCTCCTCCATCGCCAACCCTTTCTTCAAACCCACGGAAAGAGTTTCCAAAACCGGCAAAATCTTTCAAAGAACCGAACAAACCCTTGAAGCCAAATCTCAGCCAAAGCTCCGAACTTTAGAAAAGAGAGAAGCAGAAGCAACAAAAACCCTGAAACAACCGTAGAAAACAGAGAAGGTCTAATGAAAATGAGTTAAAAAGGAAACAACTTTAGTCGGAAAAAAAAAACGAGCTTTGAAACAACAACGGGAAGAGAGAGATTGTATCAAACAGTAAAGCTTCTGAAAAGAGGAAAAAAAAAGAAAGAACCTTTGTAAAGAGAGAGATTGTGTCTTCTCTTCTTCCTTCTCTTACAATTTTTGACAGAGACAAAGTAATTATCTTCTCTTTCTTCTTACACGTTCAGATTTTAAAATAACAAAAAAAAAATATATTAGAGAAAGTGTAATGTGTACCAGCTAAACCGAACAATCTTCTGCTTTTAATTACTCGGTTCGATTTCTACTAAACCGAAATGACAAAGAATAAATCAACTTTATTCATCGACTAAACCAGAAGCAGTTAATTAATTCTAGAGTGATTTAGTGAACTACCCATATTTGAAGCTCAAATTAGCAAAATACCATTGATTGGACATGAAGGACACTGACACAACCATTTGGCAAGGAAATGACGAGAATGTCCTTTCTCTTTCCTCTCATTAACACGGAGCGTAAAGACATTTGTTAACATATAACACTTCTGTTAACGTCTACAATATTTGTTAACAGCCAACACATTTATTACCGCGAAGCGTAAAAATAATTGTCAACAGTTAACACTTCTGTTAACGTCTACAATATTTGTTAACAGCGAACACATTTATTAACGCGAAGCGTAAAAATAATTGTTAACAACTAACACTTCTGTTAACGTCTACAATATTTGTTAACCGCTAACACGACGTCCAATCTAAAACCCAGAAAATTGATATCATCAAAAAATTGAGGATTCAAAGCCACTTATGAAAAAAATAATGAAATTTAAAATTTAATTGTATATAGAATGATAGAGATTTGTAAAATAATTAGGGATTGGAGAGAAAAAAAAGGTCAAAATTGAGGATTCAAAGCCACTTATGAAAAAATAATGAAATTTAAAATTTAATTGTATATAGAATGATAGAGATTTGTAAAATAATTAGGGATTGAAGAGANGCCACTTATGAAAAAAATAATGAAATTTAAAATTTAATTGTATATAGAATGATAGAGATTTGTAAAATAATTAGGGATTGGAGAGAAAAAAAAGGTCAAAATTGAGGATTCAAAGCCACTTATGAAAAAATAATGAAATTTAAAATTTAATTGTATATAGAATGATAGAGATTTGTAAAATAATTAGGGATTGAAGAGAAAAAAAAAGAGGAGAGATGTCAAAGAGAGGAGAGAGAGTGTAGAGAAGGGCAAAATGGTCCAAAGGAAAGTGATTGTCACATCATGGGCAATTCTCTAATTATAGGTGCCAAATAGGACACTTTAGCCAATTATCTCTTAATTCTATTTGGGTCTGGACATAGTCTAGACCGCACTGATGCCTGCGTGTTTTAAGGTAGGTCAGCAGTAAAAAAAAAAAAATATATATATATATATATATATATCCCCTATATATTATTTGAGAATCATTTAAAAAGTTGTAACCTTAAGTTTGTAAGAATTAAAAATAACCCCAATCCTACGTGGCATAGCTCTTTAGCTTCTATTTCAAATCCCAAGGATTCTAGAACATGTGATATAATGTATAGTTTAAAAGTTATATTCTCTAGCAATATAATATTCCGTAGGCTATAGTTGGTCGCATATATCAAATATTTATTGTTTCGCATGCTTTCCTTAAATAAATCCTACGGAATTACCTAATGTGATCAAAATATATATATGACAATTAGTGATTTTAAACACTAAAGATTTGATAACAATCTGTATACTTTTCTTCATTTTGTTTATTTCTTTATTATTAAAATAAATTACACAATTACATTAATCATATAATAAAAATCTAGATTTTTTTTTGTGTATGTTGTATTTCGAATTTTTCAAAATGAGTATAAATTACTAAAACTGTTAAAAGTCCCACATAAACTTTTAAGATCAAGGTTTTAATTTTTTTAATACTAAAATATAATGATTATAAGACCATATGAAGAAATAATTTTAGTTTATATATATTTAATATCATTTTAATTAAACTATACATCATATAAAAATACATACTTATATTTTGATATTTGCCTTGAACATATATTGAAAAGTTAATATTTTAAGTTTGAAATATGTCTTTGTTTTTTTAAATGATTATAAATTATTGAAACTACTAAACATCTCACATTAAAAAAAATTCGTTTGTGTAAAGTTTTGTTACACAAATATGCAAATAATCATAAAATCATATGAGTAGAAACCTCATTTAATAAATATCCATATTAAAAGTGTGTTATAATACTATGATTATATCATTTAAATTTAATTATATATCATATACAATATATAAGATTGATTATTTTGATTTATTTACCCTAATTGTGAATAAACAAGAGTAATAGTTAAATTTATATGCATACGCCAATTTATTACATAATAGTAACAGATTTCTTAGTTATTTAATATATATTTATTATTTTATTATTTATAATATGCAGAAAAATATAAAATAAATAATAAATATAAAATATTTATTGTGCATAAAGTGCAGATCTTAACCTAAGTATGTATCTCTTTAATTATTTTAAATCTTAAGTATTTTCTAAAACAAACGAAATGAGAATAAAATTCAAAATAAATATTTATATCGAGTAATAACCAAAATATAAAAAAAACATAGCAAGAGAAAAATGGAAGATAAATAGGAGTGACACGTGAACGTGAACTTCTCATAACCATAATTAATTTTTAAATTGTTAAATCATGATATAAAACATAGTTAATTTTTAATTTTTTAAATCATTATGGTTATGTTAAATCATGACCATAATTAATTTTAAATTATTTATTTGTATTTGAAAAACTTAAAATATTGTTTTTAAAAATAATTTAAAATTTAACATAATTTTTTATAAATTATTTTTAAAAATGATAATTTGTAAAAAAATATAATTTTCTAATATTATTAGACAGATAATAAATTATATTAAATTCGTTTTGAAACTTTATATATTTTAAATGCAAATATTTTACCAATTGCTTCTTAAAAAACATTAGGGAACTTACTAATACTCTACCAATCAAGCACAGTGACACTCCATTTATTTTTCATCACTCGAACACTGAAAAATGAAAAGATATATGAAATCAGATCCATTAAATTCTAAGATTTGATCTACATTTCTAATTAAAATTGTTTCTGATCCTACGTATAGATAATTATATAAAATTTTCAAAATTCGTAAATTTCAAATACATACAAAAACAATCATATGTAAATTTTAAATTTGTCAATACTAAATGTTTATATTTTAATTACATATATTCACCCTGCGCAAAGCGCAGGTCTTATCCTAGTCTATATTATTAAAACAGAAACATCACCACTTCTCATATGTAAGATTTTTTAAGTTGGACCTCACATTATTAATGTAATATTATATATTTAATTAGTCTAATTATGATATGATATTTTGCGGATATTATTCTTTAGCAAGTTACTGATATTTCGATATCTTATAATTAATATGAAAATAATGATACTTCACGTTAAGGAAATTAGTCATATCCTCATTCAACTATTAAATAACATTTAATTTAGATATAAACCTTCTTATTCTTTAGGAAAATTTCCAATCATGCTTTATCTTATTTTTTAAAGGTACAGTCAAAAACTAAAAAAATGGTTGTAAAATCTTTATTTCTAAAGCCACATCTTTTTTGTTATAGAAAATATGTTGCTGTATCAATAAATTTTAAAGGTACATCTTTTACAGCTAAATCAAAAAAATTTACAAATTAATTTCTACAGTAAAAATTTCACACCTACATATCAACCAAACATCCTCAAAGCTTAAGTTGTTTTGACTTTTTTTTTCTCGAAACAAAATCAAGACCCATGATTAGGTAACAAATGGAAGATGATTACGTTATTTTGATTTTATCCCCAGAAATTATTTTATTTGCTATCCCGCAATATTCGCATCTTTATTTACTTTTAGTTTTTGTTTTGATTAAATAACATATATGGATGCAGTTAGAAAAAGTGGTCGCTGATTATTAGGCAATATAAATGGTCGTTATATTGACAATATATATTTAAGTAGCAGTTATATTAGAAACATATGTATAGTTAATTTTTTTTGTTGGACTGAACTTTTATTAATTGGTCATGCAGCTGTTTTAATAGAATAGATTATATATCAAGGTAGGCACTTGAAGGCAAACCGAAAATATATCATTAACCCTTTGTCTCTCTTTAAACATTGCAGGGACTAAACTCCATCACAAGAAGAAAGACTAGCTCTTATGTTCATTGCTAAAGATAGACCAAATCTCAAGTACGGATTTTAGGGATAAAGACTTAATGTCTCAGCCTTTGTCACAGGCCAGAAAAAAAAAAGGACACTTGCAAGAACACAAAGAAATGCTTCAACCTCCCATCATACACAAGCTCCAAGACTCAAAGCTTATGTCTACTTCGAATTCCAATACTCCGAGCTGGTGGTAGGAACCATTTCGTGTAGAATTTGATCACATCGTCCTTACTTATATCTTTCATGCAATTTTTAACAGACATCTCGAAATCATTGGGTCTGTTCAACAATAAATGAGAAGTTAATAATCAGAGCTATTGACAAAATTTTTTTTATGGAAAACTGACCTATCCTCCTCAGAAAGCTGTTCCCACAAAGATTCCACTTCTCCAGAAAATTGGATGTCTGCCTTGTGTTTTTCAAAAACAGAAGAATCGACACTTTCCAAAAAGAGACGTACGCTCCTCACATACTCTTCTATATTCGCCAACAGAACCTCAGGGTTGTAATCACAGGACACTACGCAGAAGGAATAAATTCCCTTGCCCTCGTCATCAGTTTGAGCAGAAATTGTATAACCAAGATTCTTTTGATACCTGAAAAATAAGACTCAGAAAGCTTAACACAGGCACTATAAACAGTTTCAACTAGAAAGCTTAACACAGGCATTACCTGCAGCCTTCTCTAATTTCAAATCGATCGACCATGCTGATTTTCCAGTAGAATCAGATCACGACAAGCTTTCCTTTGTTTCAAACCCAAACCTATGATAACGATATCTAAAGTTTTTTACATATAAATGACTTGTATTTCCTACTAAATATCATAGTGAGCAGAAGAATACAAATGTCCCAATAACAAATTCACTGTTATTCAAATATGAATTATAAATATTTAATTAAACACACAATATTATTGACATTTCATAACGTATTATGAAATCTAATATAGTTACAAATATTTAAAATTGCTAGATGTAGAAAGTCTAACCAATCTGAATTTGATTGATTTGATTTCTAATAAGATTTTAGATGATTCTAAGTGAATTCGAGTATTTGATGTACTTTTTGTTATATCATCATAGAATCTTATTAAAAATTATGAGATTTGGTTTATTAATTTATTTTTATAACTAAGAAACTATTCTCAAACAATTTAGTAGCATTTAAAGCATTCTAAAATTTATTGTTTAAATTTTGTTCAGTAACAGTGCATTTCAAAATACTTTATGAAATGACAAATTCATAACACTGAATTTGAAAACATTTTTGTACTCAAATTTGAATAACAATGAAATTTGAATGTCATTTTGATACAAATCACTTCAAATCTCTATTTGAAAACATCCTTAAAAATTCATATGATATTAGAGTGTTTCGATGGAAATTTTTAGTTAAAAATAAAAATTTCATCAAAAATTTCATAATTTTAGTTTTTAGATGAATTTTTTAGTGGTTTAACAAAAAAAAAAATCAGAGTACATTTAGAATCAACCAATTTTTTTTAAAAAATCACTTATAACAAATATTAGTGAATAAACTCTAGTATGAACTTCAGAGTTAAAGGCTTAAAGCTATAGAGGGTTCCTTCATGACCATTTTGGTATCTTATGCAACATCAATGATTATTACATAAAATATGTGATTAGAAAGATCTGATGCAATGATTAGTACGTAAAATGTGTGATTATAAAGATATTATGCAATGATTAATACATAAAAGTCTGATTAGAAGATGATTAGAAAGCTCTGATGCAATGTGTAATACATAAAATGTCTGATTAGTACATGAAATGTCTTATCATAAGGTTAAGCTGCAAACAACAAAAAGAAAGCACCTACGAAGCTATAAGAAACTTAAAAATGATTCCTATGATAAGGAGCATACTGTTGATAGAACTGGTGATGTTGAGGAGGTCCCTCTTGTTGTGTCCACTGGTTATGATTGTAATCAGGCATGAAACCTCTATTGTAATGATCAACCGGCCAAGTTATTCTTTGATCTAGTGAATATCCATGCTCACGAAAATGATTGCTTGCGTTCGAAGCAACATGTACTGAGCTGTGGTTTCGTTTTTGTCCTCTCGAAGAACCCGATTTGCTCGCAGAGGAAGAAACATCTGAATTAAGGAACAAACACACATGTTCTGGTTAAAGTGATGTGTCAAAACAAAACATCATAAAGAAGTTATAGAGCTATGAATCAACAACATACCTGTTAAACTCTGTGAAGGAGTAACCGGTTCAGTTAATCTTTGTCTCTTGGTTTCACGCTGTTTCTGTTCATTAGGAATGGTAGTTTCAGCTTTAAGCTTCTCTACAGAACTGGTTGTGTTCTGTATTATCTCAGAACTTTTATGAGCTAATTCCATTTCTCTATGTACTGATTCACCGTTCTTAAGTACACTCAGCTTATGAAGAATCTTAGGAGGGAACATAGACTCAGCTTTCCTCTCTTGGATACAATCAAGTGCCATGGTTGCATCAGCTTTTATCTTCTCCCTCCTAGCTTTCTACAAAAAGTCAACAAACTTACACATCATAAGCCAGATTGAGAGAGAGAAAGTGTGTGTGTGTAGCTTATTACATGTGGCTCCATTGAGTTTCCAGTCTCATAAATTACTCGAGCAGCTCTTTCTGATGCAACCAAGTAGTTCTGCAAAAATGCTCCTGGTCTCCCTTTTGGACACAACTTGTATAACCTGAACTCACAGATGAATCTCAGTACTGCTAAGTACTCTCCCTTGCTCTTTAGAGTTTTAACCACATCTGCATATAACAATTCACAAAATATTTCAAAATTAATGGAAGCAATTACTTCACTAATCACTCTAATAAACAAGAACTAGTCAAGTAGGTGTGCATTACCAGAAACTTTATATTCTAACCCCAGAAGATGAAACAGCTTTGGGGCCTGATCATACAGTAGGAAGCTCTCTAAAAGCGTTAAGAGCACCTCACGAGTAGTCAAAGAGGCTAAACCATAAGCAGCCAGAAACAACAAGCAACCTAACACCAAAGAGTCATTGTTTTGACTAGTTTTCACTTTGCTTAACCAGTTAACACCAAGATGAGTCGCTTCCTGATTCACCTCCCATGAGATGGGTAGATTCATCTTCATCAGTTTCTCCAACAAAACGACACAACTTTTAACAACAACACTGTCATCATCAGCTTCACCAAAGCCTTTAAAAGAGTCTTGTACAGCATCCAAAACAAGCTTTGCTGGATCCAAACACGGAATCAATCTCGCCAAGGTTTGGTTTCTCTTAACCAAATCATCCACAGACATTGTAGTAGCACTTGAGGAGCAGCCTGTGTCTTTAGCCAAGAGTGAAGCCAGTGGCTCAAGTTCACTTCTCAGCTTAATGTATTCTCTCCCTCTCTCATCAAGTTCCTTCTCCATGGACTTGATTCGATTTGTGAACCCCTCAAACTCTTCAACCTCTACCTTCCTTTTCTCCAACGCTGCCTTGTGTTCCAAGTGAAACTCTGCCTCTTTCTTCTCGAACTCTTCCACTTTGGCTTTGAAGGACTCATGAACAGAAGAAAACTCCTTCTCCTTGGTCTCGAGCTCCATGGCTCGGCCGTTGAGTGATTCCTCCAGTGCTTGAAGCTCTTTGGCCTTCTCTTCTAGAAGACTTTTCGTGGAATCGAAGTGTGACTCGATCTCCTTCCATTGAAGGGAAAGAAGAAGAAGAGAATGTGCTTTTTCCTGGAGAGAATCTAGGGTTTGGTGAAAGTTATGCTTGCTTAGATCAACAAGGGCTAGACTATTCTTTGCCTTCTCCATCAAGTCACCCATTAGACAAAACCACAGAAACCAAACCTAAAAATTCTCAAACACGAAACGAACTTGAGGATATGAATCTTCACGTCTGCTTTTAACTGCTGTTCTGTCTTGTGGCGTCTGAATGATGAAAAAGAAGCTAGATAATCTATTTGTTTGGATTTCCAAATCAATTATTATATTTTCGAAAATCAATTATATTATGTGTAATTAATTTATTTTCTTGATTTAAATCACAGTAAAATTATTAAAAAAGAGAAAGTCAAAGTCTGCTCAAAATTATTGCCTTAACAGAAAAAAGGAAAGTTTATACTCCATTATTTTTTGACAAAAATAAACTCTTTTATGTATGCAACTATGTGTAGTTGTTGTTCTCCAATCTCTACTGAAACTTTTTAGGTATGACCTACATTATCTATCAGGTTTATGCATGTCATTAATGAAACTTCTAGGTGTGGCCTATATTATCTATCAGGTTTATGCATGTCAGCAATGGAAACTAAAAAAGATGATGGTTTGAGTCTTTAATTTTCTCGTTCTGTTCATTATCTTTGTATTTAGCTGTCTCTTAACTTTGTATATTATAAATTTTTTTTATTATTTATTCTGGAGTACTTTTCTTAATGATGTTTATGGCATTTATATGATTTGTAATTTTTATTACTAAAGCATATTTTATCTGATTAATCACACTCTTGATTACAAATATAAGTTTGCTCAGAGAAATTTATAGAGTTCTTCAATTCTGAAACAAAAGGACTCTCTCTGTATATAATTTTCTGCAAAAGAGAGATTAAGAGAGACCATGGAGCTACTAACCAACACCTATCAAGGCCAAAAGACAAAAGTTGTTTGTTTGTTTTTTTTTTTTGCTAATTACTTCCTACTACTTAGAAACAGCACTAGAATCTGCCAGACCCTGATGGTGAACTGAAGCAAGGTCTAATCACCGAGTCTAGGATCCTCATGATCCACCCTTGGACGTTTAGAACCAGCGTGGTGTGAATGTTGTTGACCTTGCAACAACGCAGTTGAACCACCAGCTTGAGAACCAAAGCTTGTTGGAAGGTTCAGTTTTGAGCCATGAGTGCCAATGCATGATGAGCTTTGAAAGACTGTGTCTGAAGCCTGCATATGCGTTGATTGAGCTGGAACTGATGATGAGACAACACGTTGGTTCTGAATTTGAATGTCTCGAGGAACCATGAATTTGAGGACAAGATCCACAGGAATATTAATCTCCAGCTGGAAGTCTCCAATAAGTTCCATTATGTCTCTCAGTGTAGCAGAATCTCTGTTAGCTTCAGCCTATGAACCCAACATAAATTACAAACTTAACAATCAATGACAATATACAGTTTGACAAGAAGAAAACAAGCTATATAACCTGTGATTCATATCTTCTCTTTTCCTTGGCTGAGCGTCTGAGATTGATTATCTCTTCCTTCAAGAACTCCAGGGGAGAAAAGTTGTTCTTCACGTCGAAGTAAATCATAAACCGGATTGCAGGAATAAACATGGTTTTTTTTAGGAGCTCTGTGACAACATCTATGGACATAATCGTTAGTGTTAAACACACACACACACATACAAAGGTAACAAATGTAACTTACTTGGGATGGCATCACTGAGACCAAGAGACTGGAACAGTTTTGGAGCCTGTTTGAAGTAAGCAACACGCGTGGCAAGTTCTAAAGTCTCATCTTGTTTAAACTCTTTCACCAATCCAAACGCTAGAATGAACTGCAGAAAAGCCCAAGCCTCGAGCTGTGACTTTTCAACACTACTAACTCCCATCATCTTGAACCATCTATGTGCCACTCTGGTTGCATCAGACTCTAGACCAGGATCAGCAGAGATTATTACAACACGTGCTAGTTCCTCCAAAAGAGGAACCACCGTCTTAACTATAGGCTCTGCTAAACTCAGTTCATCTCTCTGATGAGCACCAATGAGTGCATCATCCACAGCATTTAGAACAAACCTGCCTGGATATTTGATCATTGGAAGTTGAGTTGAGACTTCATTTGGGGAAAAATAAGTTGAGTCCTCAATGTCCTTAAGAGAATCTTCATTAAGCAAATGAGATGTGGTTGGTGCTTCATGGGACTGCTCTTCAGGCTTAGCATCCACTGATAGCACATTGTTCTCTGCAAAAAAAAAAACAACTTACTAAGCATCACAAAACTAAAAACAGAACTCAACTGTTATGTTTTAAAGGTCTAACGGTTTGGTATTGTTTTGCTTGTAGCAGCATCAGATATCTAAAGATTATATGACATCAGGTTTAATGTTACTACAAGAGACACATTTGATTTTCAGAGACGTTACTTGAAGAGAAAACATACCACGTGTCTCTTGTGACCTCTCTCCACTTACTGTAGGAGGAACCCACAAGTCTCGCCGAGCACAACTCCCATTTGGACTGACCTCTTGCCTTGTACCATTAAGTTTGGCTAACTCAGCCGCAACAGATTCCTTGAGAGAGGAAATAGCTTGGTCAAAATGGTCTTTAACACTTAAAGTATAGCCAGCAAACATTGACACAACACGTTCCTCAAAAGCATCAGTGGCAAGTCGTAGGAGACTTTCAACGACCATTGTAGAGCCACCACCAGGCACAGGCGTGAAAGTGCTTCCACCATGTCTTTCTTGACCATCAAAACACTCAGGTTTAAGTTTCCTAGCTTCGTTTGCCTTAACACCCCCACGCCAACTGTTAATCTCAAAGGGGAAGTCCTCCTTGATAAGTGAGACCATGTGAGAGACAGATACATCCTCAGCTTCATCACCAAATCCTTCTATATCATGGTCTACACATAACATAGACCTCACTGATGCCTGCACGTTTATTTTTAAAAAAATTATATAAATGTAACAAAGCAACATAAACATGAAGGTAATAATAATGCTAACGATACCTGGCCTATTAATTCCAAATTTCTGGTTGTAACAACATTGATTTTCAAACTTGTGCCACAGACTCTTTCGACAATCTCTTCAACAGTTAGCTCCTCCTCAACCCCACCAGGTTCAGCTACAATCTGTGGGCAACAGCAAACGGTAACAAGGACAATAGCATGGGAAAACCCCTGAATTGCAGTTGTGTCATTAGCATATTGTGCAGGTGTCCGAGCCTTGGCACTACGAACTGTTAATACAAACGACTCTCGACCCCATGGATACTTAAGAAACGCCTCAATGTCCCCGACCAACTCCACAACCTCCGGTCTCACCGTGGTTGCCCCACTCGTCGGGCAGAGAATACCTTCCACTAGAAGCAACAGCGAGAGACGCAACCGCGTGTCCGAGTCTTTGTATTTGTCACCCATTGCAAGGCGGGCTATGATCCACTCAGGAGTAATCTTGTCTTTTCTTCCGAACAATTGTTTCCAAACTGCTCCATCAGTCCCTGAGATATATTTTCCCTTCTTCTTTGGGTGGCCAAGGCATGTATTAGCCTTGGAACAGTTTAGCCCTGTAACTAATGCATACTCTCCTATTCCGTAACGGATGGGCTTCCCTGCAAACGTCCACCATAGCTCATACTTTTTGCGTGTTACCAACTGTCTGCATAGAAGCTGGTGAACAAACATAACAGAGAATGTATGTTGTCCCAATTTGAGTATTTGGCGAAACTGTGAGTTTGCTAACATCTCACGCTGCTCTGTGGATATGCATTGGTTGATCACCTCTATCCATCTCAAGTTGAAGTAGTTGTTGATTCTTTTGCGTCCGCTTGGTTCGAAACCTGTCTGAAACAGTCTCTCTGGTAATCCTGACTCTTCCATCCTATCAAAATAATAACAACAAGAAGATTAGAGTCTTGAAACGTGCATATAGTTCAATAGAACATGCAACAAACAAGTACCAACATGCATAATCAAATTAAAATCCATAAATCATAATAGATGGACTGTACAGAATCCAATGCAACTTTGCAATACAATACTATACTTCATCTTTACTAACCTTTTCCACAGAAATCTTTTATTTTAACGCAATCATTCTGATTCTGAACTTGAAAGACGGTGAAAGCATACTGCTCCTTCAGCAACACTTACACGGTTCCTAGCTATATCTATTCCCTGCAACCTCCAACTTCACATCCGTCTTCCTGTCTCCTTTGGTCTCCACTTCTCTATGCCTTCGATTTCGACGAGGTAAAGTAAAAGTGCACCTCACGCTTGGTGCCCTTGTCTACACGGTTTCTGTAGTTAGTAAGGGCATAACCGGCAGTTTTCTTCTGAAAAGTATTTTTTATTTGATTAAACAAGTTGAGTGTAATTGCTGATTATAAAAATAAGTTTGCTCAGAAATTTGCAGAGGTCTTGAAACTCCACATCACTTTAGTTAAGAACAACATGTCCCCAAAACATTTAAGCTTGTCAAGTTTTGAAACCAAAGGAGTCCTCTGCATTTTTCTGTTTTTGTTTTTGCTTAAAAGAGAGACCATGGAGGTACTTACTAACCAATAGCCGAGACATATCAAGTCCAAAAGACAAAAGATGTTACTTGTTAGTTACTTCCTACTAAGCTAGCTTTATAGACTTAAACTTGAGACAGAGAACTAGCCAAAGCTGGGTGGTGGATTAGAGCAAGGTCTAGAACCCTCAGGATCCACCCTTGGACGTTTAAAACCAGCTTGATGTGAAGATTGACCTTGGAACGCAGTTGAATCACCAGCTTGATATGATTCTACATTAACAGGTTGGTTTGGTGCCTCACCAAAGCTTGTTGGAACTTGGAAGGTTCGGATTTGAGCCATGAGTGGAAATGCATGAGCTTTGAAGTCTTCAATGAGTTCCATTATGTCTCTCAGTGTAACAGCATCTCTGTTAGCTTCAGCCTATATAAGGCAACATAGGTAACAACTTTAACAACCAATGTGAATATACAGTTTGAGAAAAAAGAGATGGATAGAAACAAAAGGTTTAACCTGTGATCCATATCTTCTATTTTCTTGAGCTGAGCGTCTGAGATTGATGATCTGTTCCTTCAAGAACTCCAGTGGAGAAAAGTTGTTCTCCACTTTGAAGTAAAACATAAACCGGATTGCAGGAATATATAAGCCTTTGTCAAGGAGCTGTGTGACAAAATCTGCAGAGATGAAAAGAGGACATTATAATCGTTAGTGTTAAATGTATTGTAGAAGTACAACTTACTTGGGATGGCATCACTGAGACCAAGAGACTGAAAGAGTTTTGGGGCCTGTCTGAAATGAGCAACACGCGAGGCAAGTTGTAAAGTCTCATCCTGTCTAGTTTGAATCACCAATCCAAACGCCACCATGAACTGCAGAAAAGCCCAAACCTCTAGTTCTGACTTTTTTTCACTAGCTCCCATCATCCCAACCCATTGATGTGCCATTCTTGTTGCCTCAGAATCTAGATCAGGATCAGTAGATATTACAACAAGTTCCATCTCCTCCAAAAGAGGAACCAAAGTCATAAGTGCAGGCTCTTCTAAACTCAATACCCCTCTCTGGTGAGCATCCTTGAGTGCATCCTCCACAGAGGTTAGAACAAACCTTCCTGGATTTTCATTTTGCGAAAAAGAAGTTGAGCCCTCAAAGTCCCTCAGAGAATCTTCATTAGGCAAATGAGATGAAGCTATGCTTTGTTGGACATCCGAGGAGTAGAGATCGTTACTATTGATGATTGGCTGCTGTTCATTTAGTGATGGCACACTGTTGACTGCAAAAAAAAATTCAATAAGCATCACAAGACTAAGATAGAGCTTGATAGTGTTTTGCTTGTAGCAGATATAATGATTAAATGTGTTGTAGTGTTTTACTTGTAGCAGAATCAGATATCTATTAGACTATATGAGACCAGGTTTGAAGAAAAATTTAACGGCAACACACACACACAAAATGTTACTAGACACAATTGATTTTTGAGACATTACTGAGAAAACATACCAGGTGCTAGAGATGATAATCCAAGAGCCTTGCATAGACTCGGACTGTATTTTCTAAGAAAGGCCACATCAAAAATACTTTGGACTTTGTCAGCATCAAAAGTGTATACCAAACTGAATGCAGCAAGAAAGTGTAGAAACTCCAACACCTCCACTGGATTCTCTGCCTCAACAAGATTTGTGTTCTTCCATTCAGTGGCAAACTTGATAGCTTCTCCTTGTACTTCAGCTGTGGGTTTTGTTGACATATCCATCAAGCATTCCAGCAAGAAGATGCTACTCCTTTGAACACTCTTTGTATCAAGATTTTTAGCTGAGGTCCTTTGGTGAGCAGCGTAGAGCCCATTTATTGTGTCTAACACAAGCTTTGCTGGGTCATAAGATCTTTTAACAGAAGAGAGAACATCAAGGTGAAGCTGATCATATTTCTTTAGATGCCCACGTAAGAGTAACTGCATCGTTTTCTCATCGCATACATTAGCATCTCGTACCAAGTCAACTTGTTGAACCCTGTTGCCTTGTCTCTTTGCTTTCAGCTCAGTTTTCTTAGAGGATTTTCCCAACTTCTGTTCTGTTGATTTCAATTGCTGATCCTTCTTATTAATCATTTCCTCCCTAGCACAAAGCTCTTTCTCTTTCAGTTTAAGTCCTTGCTCACGCCTGGCTTGCTCCTCCTCTTTAGATTGAAAGTCTTTCAAGCTGTCTTGAATCTTTTTCTTGACAGAATCAAGTTCCTCGTTGGAGTTACGAATAGCAACTATTATCTCATCATGCTGCTTCACTTTAGAAACAGCTTCTTCACTCCGTT
This sequence comes from Eruca vesicaria subsp. sativa, assembly GCA_932364175.1. Lineage (NCBI taxonomy): Eukaryota > Viridiplantae > Streptophyta > Magnoliopsida > Brassicales > Brassicaceae > Eruca > Eruca vesicaria. The sequence goes on along the minus strand of CAKOAT010736265.1, from coordinate 113,044 downwards.
CCTGAATCAACAACTTGAGTGACTCACAATGTGCACTCCTTTCCTCAATTACCCTTCTAACATCCTCTAATTCCTTTCCCTTTGTTTCCATCCTTTGGCAAGCCTCCTTCATGTCATTGTTCAGGGACATGACTGTCTTCTCCCTCAAGTCAATCTTTTCACTAACCACTTTCAACTCTTTCTCTTTAGAGACAAGTTCAGATGACCGTGTCTCAAACATCTTCTCACATTCCTCAACCTTGTCTTGAACCATTTTGAGATCCTTTAACTTCCTCTCAGCTTCTTCATCCAACTTCCTCAAACTCTCCATCTCTGCGCTGATCTCAGCATGACACCTCTCAAGATCAGTCTCCATATGTCCTAACTGTTCACCTTTACAATCAATCTCAACCATCATCTCCCCAAGCTCACTCACCTTTAAAACTTTCTCTGCCTCACACTCTTCCACAGATCTCCTAAGCTCAGACAGTCTCATTTCTTCAGCATTAGACTCACTTACACAAATCTCCACCTGATTCTTAATAGAGTTTAGTTCTTTCCTCTTTGTTTCAACTTTCATCTCTAAATCAACAAGCTGAGCTTCTCCTTCTTCAACCTTTTTAGCTCTTTCCTCAATTGCAAAGGCTCTATCTCTCAACTCAACCTCCTTGGAATCTAACTCCCTGATCCTCGCCTCTACTATATTAGAGGCGTAAGCGTAAACCTCATCCAACGCTTTGCGCAGACCCTCACCTCTAACCCTACAGAGTTGCAACTCCTTTTCCACTTTGCTCTCCTCCATCGCCTTTCTTCAACTCCACGGAAGAGTTTTTTTTTCAAAAATGGCAAAAGAATCTGACAGAGGAGTAACCCTAAGTACCCTTCAAGAAGAATCTCAACCAAAGTTCCAAACTTGAGTAAGAGAGAATCAGAAGCACTTAAAGAGAGAAGCGAAGTGTCTGTACGGAAAAACAACAAAAGGGTTTAGTGAAAATGAGTTTTTTTTAAAGAAGATAAAAAAAATGGAAAGAACTTTAGCCAAAGAAACAAACAATTAAAAGAGAAATTACAGTGAAGAGTGAAGAGTAAAGAGAAAGAAAGACCTTTTTTGTTTATTACAACGTCTACGACCATCAACGACTCTGTGTCTTCTTCCTTCTCTTACAGGTTTTAATAACAGAGAGGTTTGTTCACTTGAGTTAATCTTAAAAAGACAAAGAGTAATTAAGTGTGTCTGTGCGCGCTGAAACGACAACGTATTAATGCAATTACTGATTCATAGTCCAAAAAATAATTAAACCGTTCCAATCCGGTTAGGTCCGGTCCGGTTGAGTTTCAATCAGATACAAAATTCAAACACATAAACCAATATATAGTTTTGTTCCATCTTACAAGTTACAAGAAAGAAAACTAGCCTTATGAAGGAGTCATCAAGCTGTTCTCCACTAGTATAATTCGCACTAAACCGGCATCGGTTAATTCTATTTTGTGTTTTTTGGCTACATAATTCGAACCGGGATGTTTGTGAATGTAATCAATATAGCGATTAATTCATTAAACAACACGTTAGTTAATTGTCTGACATGTCATATGGGATAAGTAATAATCATTGACATGCAGCCTTTAGTGTCAACTCAATCTTCTTGTAAAGCTACTTACATCATATAGGGAAATATACATTGATTAAACTATGTACAAATTTATTTAAATTATGTATAAATTAATAATCAACACATTGATTTAAATAATCAACACATTGACATGTAATATGAGATAAGTAACAAAAACAAAAATAAATAAGAGAAGCCAATGATTTACCAAAAAGAAAAAAAAAACAAGAAGAGCTAAATAAGGGTCGACGATAGCAGCAAAGAGAATGTTCGGCCGAATAATACAAAGCACATTGTTGAAGTGGACATATATCAATGTCGCATACTATGTCTATTTTCTCCCACATAATTGTGTAAAAATGAGTTTTTTTGTACGTGTATGAATGAATTTAGCTTTTCTCACGTTTTGACATTTATGTCTTACTTAAAAGCATATGGTTCCAAACTTCGAATGTGTTCACATGTCTAAGCAACATTATAAGTAGGCAAAGATCAAAACAGGCTCAAGTTTAGTTAAGAGAGACCATGTAGCTACTAAAACAACACCTTTAAAACCTATCAAGACCAGATGATAAAAGCTGTTTCACCTCTACTACTTAGCTTTACAGCCTTATTCTTGAGACACAGCACTAGAATTTGTCTTAGCCTGATGGTGGACCGAAGCGAGGTCTGATCACCGGTCTAGGACCCTCAGTATCCACCACCCTTGAACGTTTAGAACCAGCGTGGTCTGAAGATTGACCTTGCAACAACGCAGTTGAACCATTGTCAATAACCGGTTGATTTGGTGCCGCACCAAAGCTTGTTGGAAGGTTCGGGTCTGAGCTTTGAAAGACTGTGTCTGAAACCTGCATAGGGGTTGATTGAAGTGGAACAGGTGATGAGACAACACACTGGCTCTGGTTTTGAATTTCTCTAGGAACCATGAACTTGAGGATAAGAGCCACAGGGATATCAATCTCCATCTGGAAGTCTTCAATGAGTTCCATCATCTCCCTCAGTGTAGCAGCATCTCTGTTAGCTTCAGCCTATAAGCCAACATAAAATTACAAAGTTAACCATCAATGACAATATACAGCTTGACAAATAAAGAGATGGATTGAAACTAGCTTTATTAACCTGTCTCTTTTCCTTGACTGAGTGTCTCAGAGAGATGATCTCTTCCTTCAAGAGATCCTGTGGAGAAATGTTATTCTCCACGTTGAAGTAAAACATAAACCGAATTGCAGGAATAAACATGGCTTTGTGCATGAGCTCTGTGACAAAATCTGTTGACATAAGCGTTGTTAGTGTTTAACACACACATAAATGCACATATGTATTGTATCAGTAAAACTTACTTGGGATGGCATCAGTGAGACCAAGAGACTGAAAGAGTTTTGGAGCCTGTCTGAAGTGAGCAACACAGTAGGCAAGTTGTAAAGTCTGATCTTGTTTAGTTAGTTTCCCCACCAATCCAAACGCCACGATGAACTGCAGAAAAGCCCAAACCTCGAGCTGTGACCTTTCAACACTAGCTTCCATCATCCTAACCCATCGCTGTGCTACTCTTGTTGCATCATACTGTAGACCAGGATCAGTAGCGCATACAACACGTGCCAGCTCCTCCAAAAGGGGAATCAAATTCACAAGTATAGGCTCTCCTAAACTCGACTCCCCTCTCAGACGAGCATTCGTGAGTGCATCCTCCACAGCACTTAGAACAATCCTGCCTGGTTTTTTAAACATTGGAAGTTTAGTAGAGACTTCATTCGGAGAAAAGTAAGTTGAATCCTCAACGTCTCGAAGAGCATCTTCATCAGGCAAATGAGATGAATCCATGTTTTCTTGGACATCCGGGGAGCGAGAATCCACACTATTGCTGATTGGTGCTTCATGGGGATGCTCTTCAGGCTTATCTTCCAGTAACAGCACATTGTTGACTGCAAAAAATAAACTTCAATAAGCATCACAAGACTAAAATAGAATCCAACTGTTATTTTTTAAAGGTCTGAAGTTTGGTTATTGTTTTGCTTGTAGTAGAATCAGATATCTAAGATTATATGGGATCAAGTTTAAATATAACTTCACAACAACTCACAGAAAATCGAGAAAGTATCTTTATGTTACTACTAGAGAAAACTGATTTTCAGATAGGTTACTTGAAAAGAGAGACAACCTAGAAAAAGTGACACTTCACAGAGAAAACATACCAGGTGATAGAGCTGATACTCCAAGAGCTTTGCCTAGACTTGGACCATATTTGCTAAGAAAGTCCACATCAAAAAGACTTTGGACGTTCTCAGCATCAAAAGTGTATGCCAAACTGAATGCAGCAAGAAAGTTTAGAAACTCCAACACCTCTATTGGATCCTCTGCGTTAACCAGAGTTATGTTTTTCCATTCAGTAGCAAACTTGATAGCTTCTCCATATACTTCAGTTGTGGGTTTTGTTGACAGATCCATCAAGCATTCTAGCAAGCAGATGCTACTCCTTTGAACACTCTTTGAATCAAGATCTTTAGCTGACGTTCTTTGATGAGCAGCGTAGAGCCCATTTATTGTGTCTAACACAAGCTTTGCTGGGTCAGACGATCCTTTAACAGACGACAGGACATCGAGGTCAAGCTGATTACGTTTCTTCAGATGCCCACGTATGAGTAACTGCAAAGTTTTCTCGTCGGATATATTAGCATCTCGTACCAAGTCAACTTGTTGAGCCGTGCTGCCTTGTTTCTTTGCTTTCAGCTCAGATTTCTTTGAAGATTTTGCCAACTTCTGTTCTGTGGATTTCAGTAGCTGAGCCTTCTTGTTAATCTTTTCCTCCCTAACACCAAGCTCTTTCTCTTTCAGTTCAAGCCCCTGCTCACGTTCCATCAATGATGCTTTCAACATTGCTTCAGTTTTCTTAGAGGATTTTGCCAGCTTCTGTTCTGATGCTTTCACTGGGAAGTCAGTTGTCACGTTTGGTGCGTTCTCTCGACCATCAGTTGTGTCGGTTGGTGTTGTTTCTGGAACGCCAGTTCTGACAGGTTGTGCCATGTCGGGAGCGTGAGATTGATTGACCGTGATATCACCGGACGAAATTGTCTACAATGGTTACAAATTAACATCGTATAGCAAATGAATACAAGGAAAAAAAGCACATGTATACCTCGCCAACATGCACCTTCTCCGGAATATTAGACAATATAGCAAGTTTGGATGGAGGTGCCTGTCAAAAAAGTTTTTAGTTGACAGATGACAAAATCATTTCACACATAACATCTCTGTTGCAGGAAGATCACCTGCTGAAGACCAGATGCCACAATATTTGGTTGGATAGTGCTACTTCCGAGATTTGCGACAGGGGGGGCTTCCCTTTGTATGTCTGATACTTCTGAGGTAACCGTTGTGGATTCCTGGTGTAGAGACAGTAGGACCTGCACACAAGTGGAAACCAATGGTAAAGATTTATTACTAAAAAGATATGTATATTTGACGAAGTAAACGGAATAGAACAAATAATGTATGGAATAGAACGGATACAGTATGGAATGTATCAAAATAAAGGAATGGCATAACTGGAGAACGGAATAGTATGAACTACCACTTGTACTATTGAAGATGAAAAGCGACTAATAACCATGTACTTCTAACAGAAACTCTCTGTAAATGGAAACAAAGGTAGGACTTATAATTGAAATGGCATACTCTTACATTAGCAACTACATCTCCAGTGTCAAAAGGGGGGGCTGTCGGATAGACTGAAAGTCCGCTGGAGACGTCATTTCCCTTTCCATGATGTTCCTGTGAGTGGGTAAGATCCAGTTCGACTCAATATGGTAAGGCTATAATTAAAGAAAATATAACAATCATAAATGGACTGCACCTCCATTAAATCACCACGAGGGAATGCATTGTCTCCCCCAATGCCTGGAATCGAGGAAGATACCTGTAGAATGAACAAAATATAGTGGTTACATTTATGGAAACGAAGAAACTGAAAAGAGGAATTGTAAGTTCTATTTCCTGTATAGTTACCTCACCAACGGCTACAGAGAGAGAGACTGCGGCAGAAAGTTGGGCCCTATCACGGGTGCACATTAACTACAATAGCCAGAAAGCGTTACATTATAGACATAAGAAGAAAGTAGTAACAAAAGACGTTGGAAATTTCGTAGATTGTGTAAATCGCACATTCGATTATGTAAATTTACCTCCGACATATCTTCCCTTCTGTCACATCCAAGGTCAGCCGCTCCCTTCTCATTCGACACACCCCCCTTCATAAGGTTAAGAACAACAAGGAGGTGTTCATATGGAATAGGACTGATTAACAAAGAATAGGTAAACTATATATGGACTTCTAATATGCCAATGTTTGTTAATATACCTCCGACATATCTTCCCGCCTGTCACATCCAAAGTAAGCAGCTCCCTTGTCAGTCGAGACACCCCCCTTCACAAGGTTAATAACAAGTGTACATATGGAATAGTAATGAGTAATATAGAATTGGAAAATATATATAGACAAGTGATATGCGAACGTTTGTTAATATAGTACCTGAGGACCACCTGCATCCCCTTCACTTTGTCTTCCATCATCTCCCCTACCCATGCTCTGAAAACCAAAATCGGTTGTCAGGTTGACTCCAAAGGAATTAAATGGAGCAGTGGGGGACATTCTTGGACTGTATCTGCCAAGGGGGTCCCCACCATACATATGACCACTCCTGTACGCATTTTGTAGGTTGGCATAGTCAGTCTTCACAAACGTTTCAACGGCGGAAATTGATGAACGTGCACAGGAAACTTCATTCTTCAGAGTTTGAATTTCCGAAAATATGTGGTCTTTCATAGTAGTCATGTATCCCTCAAACAAAGGTAGTAGATGTGCCTCAAACGCCTCAGCCGCTAGCCTAACCAAATCAGCCACACCGGAAGAACTACGCTGGTCACCAGTTGGTGGCTCAGCATGACTCATAAATGGTTGACCTCTTCCTTCTCCAGACGTACGGCCACCATATCGACGTCTTTGCTGCCCATATTCCTTATCCATATCAGAAGAGTCCTGACCTTCACTAGATTCAGCAGGAACTGGATGTCCTTTCTTCACCTTCACATCATCTGCTTTAACACCGCCAGTCCATGTGTTATGCTCAAATTGGTAATCATCACCAATTAGTGAAATCAGCTGGTCAACGGCTTCATCTTCATTGTCTTCCAAACTACGGTACAAATCCTCTCCAAATGCGTCTGAACTGATCAAAGATCGTACATATGCCTGCAAAATATGAAAGACTTATCAGTCAAGAGTCCATGATTCTCGAAGATAGGGCTAATAATGATCAGTTTATATTAACAGAGACAAGTTTAACACAATTTTACATGTCCCTTTTGGTCAACAGCTTTGGCTGATACAAAGTTTACCATGAACTTCCTCTCAACCAACTCAGACACAATATCTTCACTTGTCAAAGTATCATCAACCCCGGTTGGAAGTGAACCAGGCTTTCCTAGTAAATCAGGGCACGCAGCAACCGTAACAAGAACCATGGCATGAGCAAATCCTTGGATGGCCATTGTGTTCTGTAACACATAATTACTTGGAGATCGTGATTTTGTACTTCTAACTGTGAGGAGAAATGATTCACGGCCCCATGGATAGTCTAGGAACTCATCCAGATTAGCAAGCATACCCACAACATCCGGGCGTATATTTGTTGTTCCACATGTAGGGCACAAAATACCTTCAACGAGCAACAACAAAGATAAACGGAGACGCGTTAACGGGTCCTTGTACTTTTTCCCCTTTAGGAGCCGATCCAGTACCCAGCTAGTAGTGGGCTTTTCCTCCCCACGAAATAAATCATCCCAGATGGAGGGAGATGACGTGGAGGACTGCCCTTTTCCGGTACATTTCCCTCGGACACCCTTACCCTTAGCGTTCTTATGTGTCTCAGGGATTTCTCCACAATTCAGTCCAGTTACAAGAGCAAAATCTTGTATAGCATAGCGAATAGGTTTCCCCACGAAGAGCCACCACAGCTCAAAATCTTTCTCAGTCACCAACTGGCGTGCTAGAAGATAATAGAGAAACATAACGGAGAATGTATGGGCCCCCATCCGCATAACTTGACCAAACTGCGAGGCATCCAACATCGCAAGGTCCTCATCCTCTAATGCACCCTTTATTACCTCAAGCCAACGGAGGTTAAAGTAGTTGTTCACCCTTTTCTTTCCAGTGGGTTCACACCATGTTTCAAACAATCTAGGTGGAAGGCCTAACTCGTCCATGTCAAACCTACAATGCACAAAAAATATGCGAGAATAGTGAGTACACATGAAGGAGATAAAGCTAAAGCGGACTATGTAGAGTCGTATTCCATTCCATCGTGGATGGAGTAGCTCAGAAGAACAATATACTATCTCTCCATAAGTATAGATACTAGCAAGACCGTTACCCATGTAAGGTGTACTATGTTATATGTATTACATTCTATCAAAGATGGAGTAGACTGCAAGACAAAGTAATGTTCATGTTAACGTATAGATATCAGCACTAGCGTAAACCCAGGGAATGGAATGGATGATATTAAACTGTAGTTCTATTTTGATTCCGTTCGATTCTATCTCTAGTAAATTGTTTTTTACATTGTGTATGTTGGCTAATAAACGTAAATGTCGTATCAAAAATCTTCCATACACTAAACCATAACATCCATTAACCCCTAAAACCTACAATATAGTATTAACCCAAATACATATAGACATAGTAGTTAATAGCAAGTATAATCAAAATAAAGAAGACAATAAAGTCAACCTAAACAGTAATGAGTAAACCAGTAGAGAAACTATAAACCATAATCCATATATCATAATATGCACATAATACATAACACTGATGTAAATAAACTAACCATGTTGGCAAGGGAAGAACTATGTAGATTCATATTTCAATCTATCTCTATGTATAGGCAGTTCCTTTACACATAGAAAAGATATAACTAAACCCTAAAATAAACTATTAAGCCTAATACATATATCATAAATTGGCGACATTAGTTAATAGCAAGTGTAATCAAAATAAATAAGCCTTTAAAGTAAACGTAAACAGCAATCAGTACAGCATTGAAGAAACTATAAACTAAACCAAAAGAGTGATAAGTAAACCGTATAACATACATTAACCCCTAATACACACAAATATCTGATCATAAAGCGTCCATAAACTACCCCAAACGGGGATAACTAAACCCTAAAATAAACTATTTACCCTAATACATATACCATAATATGGTGACATTAGTTAATAGCAAGTGTAATCAAAATAATTAAGCCTTTAAAGTAAACGTAAACAGTAATCAGTACAACATTTGTTTGGCTATAAACTAAACCAAAAGAGTGATAAGTAGCAAGTATAACATCCATTAACCCCTAATACACACAAATGTCTGATCATAAAGCGTCCATAAACTACCCCAAACGGGGATAACTAAACCCTAAAATAAACTATTAACCCTAATACATATACTAAATATATGGCGACATTAGTTAATAGGAAGTGTAATCAAAATAATTAAGCCTTTAAGGTAAACGTAAACAGTAATCAGTACAGCATTGAAGAAACTATAAACTAAACCAAAAGAGTGATAAGTAGCAAGTATAAACTTCAGTTAACCCCTAATATACACCATAATCCCTATATCATAATATAAGCACACTTCATAACACTGATGTAACCAAACTAAGCAAGTTGGCAAAGTGGAAGATATGTTGATCCAGATTCCATTCTATCTGTATATCATAATTCAATTCCATTCTATGTCCTGCATATTCCATTCTATGGGGTTGTAGAAGCTTTAAAAAGAGTAAACTATTTAACAAAAATATACATAGAGTGAGGTGAGAGCGATAAAACATAGAATGTCAGAGTGATATAACATAGAAAATAACATCANAACAAAAATATACATAGAGTGAGGTGAGAGCGATAAAACATAGAATGTCAGAGTGATATAACATAGAAAATAACATCATTGTCTGCTAATGTTCGTAAATATATATGGAGCAAGCAGCAAAAAGTCATTAAATGAAACCTAAACATAAATTAGTACACCATTCAAGAAACTATACACCATAATCCCTATATCATAATATCCGCAAACTTCATAACACTGATGTAACCAAACTAAGCAAGTTGGCAGAGAGGAAGATATGTTGAATTAGATTCCATTCTATCTATATATCTTAAAACCATTCCATTCTATGTACTGCATATTCCATTCTATGGGGTTGTAGAAGCTTTAAAAAGGGTAAACTATTTAACAAAAAATATGCATAGAATGAGGTGAGAGTGATAAAACATAGAATGTCAGAGTGTTATAACATAGAAACTAACATCATTGTCTGGTAATGTGCGCAAATATATATGGAGCATGCAGCAATATATTCCATTCCGTGTGGAATGTAAAGACAGATAACATAGAACAATTTGACAAAGTAGTAAATGACTGTAAGAAAATTCTATTCTATGTAGATAAAATCTAAACTGGCAGATATATATAGGACAAGGAGGGAATGATAAACACACGGACTGAAGGCGGAAAATCATGTATAGTTGCCAATCGATTTTAACCAATGGTTTTGAAAAGGTAGACGACAATTTCAGTGACAGATCGATGAATCTAGTAGGCGAAGGTTGTAGATTTAAGAAACCGTAAACCCTAATTCCGAAATAGAAAGTAGTAATGGAATCGAAAATCAGAGGAGCTAAAGTCAAGAAACCGGAGAAATCACCTTGTCGGAGAAGATCGTAGAAGAACAGAGAGTAGGAAGTATAGTTGAGAAGAGGGTGAGCGATGCCGAGTAGAGAGGGATGAGTTCTTCTGGATTGATTCAATCGGAGTAGATGGCGGAAGCGATTTCGAGAGCGGAGGACACAAAATCAGGGAGACGGAGGGGGAATCGAGGGGGTGAGAGTAGGTTTGTGTGGAGACGTTTGACTGTCTGGGGAGTTACTGGGATATGTGAAAAAGAGGTGGAGGACGGGTAGACACGATTTACAGTTTCTGCCCGAGAAAAGTAAAATAATTTAATTTATTTCAGCCGGTGAAACCAGTTAACTACAGGGATAATATGGAAATATTATAGAAAGCAGACGGCGTGAGGTGATCGTACCAAGTCAACTTGTTGAGCCGTGCTGCCTTGTTTCTTTGCTTTCAGCTCAGATTTCTTTGAAGATTTTGCCAACTTCTGTTCTGTTGATTTCAGTTGCCGAGCCTTCTTGTTAATCTTTTCCTCCCTAACACCAAGCTCTTTCTCTTTCAGTTCAAGCCCCTGCTCACGTTCCATCAATGATGCTTTCAACATGGCTTCAGTTTTCTTAGAGGATTTTGCCAGCTTCTGTTCTGTTGATTTCAGTTGTTGAACCTTCTTATTAATATTTTCCTCCCTAACACTAAGCTCTTTCTCTTTCAGTTCAAGCCCTTGCTCACGTTCCATCAATGATGCTTTCAAGCTTGCTTCAGTTTTCTTAGAGGATTTTGCCAACTTCTGTACTGTTAATTTCAGTTTATGAGCCTTCTTATCAATCCTTGCCTCCCGAACTGTAAGATCTTTCTCTTTCACTTCAAGCTCTTGCTCACGTTCCATTAATGATGCTTTTAACCTTGCTTCAGTTTTCTTAGAGGATTTTGCCAGCTTCTGTTCTGTTGATTTCAGTTGCTGAGCCTTCTTATTAATATTTTCCTCCCTAACACTAAGCTCTTTCTCTTTCAGTTCAAGCCCTTGCTCACGTTCCATCAATGATGCTTTCAAGCTTGCTTCAGTTTTCTTAGAGGATTTTGCCAACTNAGTTCAAGCCCTTGCTCACGTTCCATCAATGATGCTTTCAAGCTTGCTTCAGTTTTCTTAGAGGATTTTGCCAACTTCTGTTCTGTTAATTTCAGTTTATGAGCCTTCTTATCAATCCTTGCCTCCCGAGCTGTAAGATCTTTCTCTTTCACTTCAAGCTCTTGCTCACGTTCCATCAATGATGCTTTTAACCTTGCTTGCTCCTCCTCTTTAGATTGAAAGTCTTTCAAGCTGTCTTGAATCTTTTGCTTGACAGAGTTAAGTTGGCTTTCTTCTGACTTGAGCTCAGCAATAAGATCAGTAAGTGAGATTTGAACCTGATCACGTTGTTTCCTCTTATCCTCCAGTTCACATGAGTATTCCCTGATTGTGTTGCTGATTGAACAAACCTCTTTTTCTTTCAACTTGAGTTGTCTGTTAAGTTCCTCACTGGAGCTACTCATATGTTGCATCTTTTTCTCTCCTTCCTCAACTTGTTTATTTTTCTCAGAGAGTATTGATTCTACAGAGTTCAACTCCTTCTCTTTAATATCCAAATCTTGAATGCACTCTTTATATCTATCCTTCACAGCGTTGAGCTCTTTTCTCGCTGACTCATGCTCAGAAATGCATATCTCTAGATGACTTCTAGTTGACTCCAGTTTTTTCACTGCCAAATCTTGTTTCTCAGCGAGCTTCTTATTAAAATCTTGAGCTCTTAACAATGTCTTCTCTTCAAAGGCAATCTCCATAATAAGCAAATTAAACTTTTTCTTTTTGGAGACAAGTTCAGATGACCGTTTCTCAAGCAGCTTCTGCTGAGAATCTAATTGTTCTTCCACTGATTTTAGCTGCGTCCCACACCCCGCAATTTTATCAAGAACCATTGTAAGATTCTTCCTCTTTCTCTCTATCTCCTCTTCCAATTCTCTATTTTGAGTTTGAGTCCTTTCCCAAAGCTCCTTATCTGCGTTTAACTTAACATGATGCCTCTCAAGATCAGCTTCCATCTCTCCTAAATGTTCTCGCTTACATTCAAACAGCTTCTCACAATCTGCAAGCTTGTTGTGAACCAATGTGAGATCTTTTGTCTTCCTCTCAACTTCCTCATCCAACTGTCTCCTTTGAGTTTGAGCTCTACTCAAACTCTCCATCTCTACACCGACCTCTTCACGGCATCTCTCAAGATCAGTCTCCATCTTTGCTACCTCTTCACCTTTCAAACCAAGCTTAACACGGGTCTTTCTCAAAGCCTCCACCACCTCATAAAGCTGACTTTCTTTCCACATTTTCTTCACATCACACTCTACCACCAATCTCCTGAGCTTAGCCAGTCTCACTTCCTCTGCACTAGACTCCTCTACAGAAATCTCCACCTGATTCCTAATTAAGTTGAGTTCTTTCTTCCTAGCTTCAACTTCCAAACGAAACCCATCAGACTTCCTCTCTAAATCAACAAGCTGAGCTTCAGCTTCTTCAACCTTCTTACCTCTTTCCTCAAGTTCAAAGCTTTGACCTTTCAACTCAACCTCCTTAGACTCCAACTCCCTAAACCTCGCCTCTACTATACCAAAGGCCTCACCATAAACCCTATCCAACTCTTTCCGTAGCTCCTCACCCTTCACCCTACGGAGCTTCAACTCCTCTTCCATCACTTTTTCTTCAACTCCACGGAAGAGTTTCTAAAAATGGCAAAAAAAATCTGACAGAGGAGAAACCCTAAATACCCTTCAAGTAAAAGCTCAAGCCAAAGTTCCAAACTTTAGAAAACAGACAAGCAGAAGAACACAAATCTCTCCGTGAAACAGCGAAAGTGTCTGTACGGAAACAACAAAAAAGTTAGTGAAAATGAAAAAAAAAAGAACTTTAGCCAAAAAAAAAAACAATTAGAAGAGAAATTACAGTGAAAGCGTATGAGAAGAGTAAAAAGAAAGGATCTTTTGTTTATACAAGCATCAACGACAATGTCATCTTCCTTAAGGTTTTAACTTTTAACAGAGACGTTGCTTGTTCACTTGAGTTGATCTTTAAGAGACAGAGAGTAAGTGTGTCTGTGCGCGCTGAAACGACAACGTATTAATGCAATTACTGATTGCACTAAACACTATTTGGGCTCTTATAGGTCTCGTTACGAAAATTCGTAGCTCGAAATCGAATTAAACCGTTTCAATCCGGTTAGATCCGGTTGAGTTGGAATTCAGTAACAAAATTTAAACACTCGAATTAAAACTTCACTGTTCGTTTTTACTTCGCACCAAATTTCCAAAACCACTCTCTTCTGATGAGAGCTAGATTTTATGATTCAAGTTACTGACAGATTTCAAACGCAAGTGTGTCTGATGATCATAGTATCAGAAAACGAGACAGCATTGTGTTACAAGTTTAGTTAAAAGAGACCATGGAGTTGCTAAAACAACACCTTAAACCTATCAAGACCAGATGATAAAAGCAGTTTCTTCTTTACTTACTTCCTACTACTTTAGCTACTTAGCTTTACAGCCTTATTCTTGAGACACAACACTAGAATTGTCTTTAGCCTGATGGTGGACCGAAGCAAGGTCTAATCACAGGTCTAGGACCCTCAGGATCCACCACCCTTGGACGTTTAGAACCAGCATGGTGTGAAGATTGACCTTGCAACAACGCAGTTGAACCACTGTCAATAACCGGTTGATTTGGTGCCACACTAAAGCTTGTTGGAAGGTTTGGGTCTAAGCCATGAGTGGAAATGCTTAAGCTTTGAAAGACTGTGTCTGAAGCCTGCGTTGACTGAACTGGAACAGATGATGAGACAACAAGTTGATTCTCGTCTTGAATTTCTCGAGGTACCATGAACTTGAGGATAAGATCCACAGGAACATCAATTTCCAGCTGGAAGTCTTCAATGAGTTCCATTATGTCCCTCATTGTAGCAGCATCTCTGTTAGGTTCAGCCTATAAGCCAACATAAATTATAAACTTAACCATCAATGATGATGCAAGAAGATATTGATCAGAGCAAGCTATAACCTGTGATTCATATCTTGTCTTTTCTCTGGCTGAGCCTCTGAGATTGATGATCTGTTCCTTCAAGAGCTCCACTGCAGAAAAGTTGTTCTTTACGTTGAAATAAAACATAAACCGGATTGCCGGAATATATAAACCTTTGTCAAAGAGCTGTGTGACAAAATCTGCAGAGATGAGTAAAGCATGGCATGTGTATCAAAAAATTTAGAGCAGAGAGATTTAAAAAAAAAAGAAACACAAAGGCGACAAAACTGTTGTAGAAGTAACACTACTTACTTGGGATGGCATGAGTGAGACCAAGAGACTCAAAGAGCTTTGGAGCATGTTTGAAGTGAGTAACATCAGAGGCAAGCTGTAGAGTCTCATCTTGTTTAGTTTCTTTCACCAATCCAAACGCCACAATGAACTGCAGAACAGCCCAAGCCTCTAGCTGTGACTTTTCAACACTAGCTCCCATCATCTCCACCCATCGATTTTTCACTTTGGTTGCATCAGACTGGAGATCTGGATCAGTAGAGGTTACAACAACACGCGCAAGCTCCTCCAGAAGGGGAACCAAAGGCATTAGTATAGGCTCCTCTAAACTCAACTCCCCTCTCTCACTAGCATCAGTGAGTGCCTTCTCCACAGAAGTTAGAACAAACCTGCCTGGATCTTCAAAGATTGCAAATGCAGTAGAGACTTCATCCGGCGATAAAGAAGTTGGGCTCTCAATGTCCCTAAGAAGAGCTTCTTCATTAGGCACATGAGATAAAGAAGCTACACTATTGTTGATTGGTGCTTCAAGCTTAACATCCAATGATAGCATATTGTTGACTGCAAAGAAAAAAAAAAACTTCACTAAGCATCACAAGACTCAAAATAGACCTCTACGGATTTTCAGAAACGTTACTTGAAGGGAGAGATACCAGGTGTTAGAGCTGATACTCCAGGCGAAACCCCAGCTAAAGCAAGTTGTTCATTGTGTTCCTGAATCAACACCTTGAGTGACTCACAGTGTGCACTCTTTTCCTCAATTAGACTTTGAATGTTCTCCATCCGTTGGCAAGCCTCCTTCATGTCATTATTTAAGGACATGATCGTCTGTTCCCTCATGTTAATTTTATGACTAAGCACTTTCAACACTTGCTCTTTGGAGACAAGTTCAGATGACCGTGTCTCAAACATCTTCTCACATTCCTCAATCTTGTCTTGAACCATTTTGAGATCTTTTAACTTCCTGTCAGCTTCCTCATCCAACTTCCTCAGACTCTCCATCTCTGCGCTGACCTCAGCATGATATCTCTCAAGCTCAAGCTGAGTCTGTCTACAAGATTCCACCATCTCACTAAGCTCACTTTCCTTTAATATTTTCTCTGCCTCACACTCTTCCACAAATTTCTTAATAAAGTTTAGTTCTTTCCTTTTTGCTTCAACTTCCATCCGAAACCTACCAGATTTCCTCTCTAAATCAACAAACTGAGCTTCAGCTTCTTCAACCTTTTTGACTCTTTCCTCAAGTGCAAAGCTTTTATCTTTCAGCTCCACCTCTTTAGATTGTAAGTCTTTTAAGCTGTCTTGAATCTTTTTCTTGACAGAATTAAGCTCAGCAGTAAGATCAGTAATTGAGCTTTGAACCTGATCACGTTGTGTCATCTTAGCCTTCAACTCACCTGAGCATTCCATAATCTTCTTGTTGATTGAACAAACCTCTTCTTGTTTGAACTTGAGCTGTCCCATAAGTTCCTCATTGGAGCTATTCAAATGTTGCATTTTCTTCTCTCCTTCCTCAATTTGTTTATTTCTCTCAGTGAGTTTTGATTCTACAAACTTCAACTCCTTCTCTTTGATATCCACATCTTCAAGGCACTCTCTATATCTATCCTTCACAGAACGAAGGTCTTTTTCTTTTGACTCGTGCTTAGCAATGCATCTTTCCAGATGTCTCCTAGTCAAATCCAGTTTTTTCTCTGTCGAATCCAATTTTGCCTCTGCCGAATCGTGTCTCTCAGTGAGCTTCTTAACAAAAACTTGAGCTCTTTCCAGTGTCTTCTCTTGAAAGACAATCTCCAAGGATAACTTACGGATAGCATCCGTTATCTCATCTTGTCGCTTCTCTTTAGAAACAAGTTCTTCACTGTGTTCATCAATCAACAGCTTGAGTGACTCACATTCTCCACTCCTTTTCTCAATTAGCGTTTGAACGTTCTCCAACTCCTTGGCTTTTGATTCTATCTCTTGGCAAGTTTCCTTCATCTCATTGTTTAGGGAGATGACCGTCTGTTCCCTCAAGTCAATGTCCAGACTAAGTGCTTCCAACTCTTTTTCTTTTGAGACAAATTGAGAAGATAGTGTCTCAAGAAGCTTCTGCTTGGAGTCTAATTGTTCTTCCACTGATTCTAGCTGGATCCCACAATCCGAAATTTTATCAAGAACCACTGTAAGATCATTCCTTTTTCTCTCTGTCTCCTCTTCCAATTCTCTATTCTGAGTTTGAGTCATTTCCCACAGCTCCTTTTCTGCAATGACCTTAACATGATGCCTCTCAAGATTAACTTCTGTCAGTCCCAACTGTTCTTGCTTGCATTCAAGCTCACCCTGAGTCTTTAACAGCTCCGAGGAGCGTGTCTCTAACAGCTTCTCACATTCTGCAAGCTTGTTCTGAACTAATGTGAGATCTTTCGTCTTCCTCTCAACTTCCTCAACCAATTGTCTCCTTTGAGTTTGAGCTCTACTCAAACTCTCCATCTCTGCACTGACATCATCACGACATCTCTCAAGATCAGTTTCCATCTTAACTAGCTCTTCACTTTTCAAACCAAGCTCACTCTGAGTCTTTATCAGTTCTGAGGAGCGTGTCTCAAACAGCTTCTCACATTCCCCAAGCTTGTTCTGAACCAATGTGAGAGCTTGTGTCTTTCTCTCAACTTCGTCATCTACCTGTCTCCTTTGAGTTTGAGCTCCACGCAAACTCTCCATCTCTGCACTGACCTCATCACGACATCTCTCAAGATCAGCTTCCATCTGACCAAACCCTTGTCGCTTACATTCAACCTCATCCTGAGTCTTAAACAGTTCAGAGGAGCTTATCTCAAGCAGCTTCTCACATTCTGCGAACTTGTTCTGAACCAACGTGAGATCTTTCGTCTTCTCCTCAACGTCCACATCCATCTTAGCCAGCTCTTCACCTTTCAAACCAAGCTCAACATTAATCTTTCTCCAAGATTCCACCATCTCACTAAGCTGACTTTCCTTAAACCTTTTCTCTCCCTCACACTCTTCCACCAATGCCCTAAGCTTAGACAATCTCACTTCCTCTGCATTAGACTCGCTTACAGAAATCTCCACCTGTTTCGTAAGAAAGTCAAGTTCTTTCCTCTTTTCTTCAACTTCCATCCGAGATTTCACCTCTAAATCAGCAAGCTGAGCTTCTGCTTCCTTAACCACTTTATCCCTCTCCTCAAGTGTAAAGCTTTGACCTTTCAACTCAACCTCCTTAGACTCTAACTCCAAAAACCTCTCCTTTACTTGAAGTATATCAGAGGAATGAGCTTTGACCCTATTCAACGCCTCACGAAGACCTTTACCCTTCACCATACACTCATTCAACACTTTTTCCAGCTTTGTCTTCTCCATCGCTTACACTTTCTTCAAACCCACGGAAGAGTTTCCAAAAATGGCAAAAAGATCTAACGGGAAGAAACCCTAAGTACCCTTGAAGCCAAATCTCAGCTAAAGCTCCGAACTTGAGAAAGAGAGAGACGCAGATGCAACGCAAACCCTAAAATGGCGACGTTTCCGTACAAAACAGAGTAAGGGTTTAGTGAAAAGTGAGTTAAAAAGGAAAGAACTTTAGTGGAGAAAAAAGAGTTTTGAACCAACAATGGGAAGAGAAATTGTAATATACAGTCAAAAGCTTCTGAAAAGAGTGAAGAGAAAAGAAGAGACCTTTACGAAGACGAAGAGGAGTATCAAAGACGGTGTGTGTGTCTTCTCTTGTTCCTTCTCTTACAATTTTTGACACAGACACGTTCAGATTATTTCTTGTTTAATTATTAGAGAAAGTGTGAGTTTGTGTGTAGCTAAACCAAATAATATCTGCTTTTAATTTATTTATTTTGTCAACAATATCTGGTTTTAATATATCGGTTCGATTTTTACTAAACCAGATTGACGCAGAATAAATAAACTTTGTTCATTGACTAAACCAGAAGTAGTTAATTATACAGTATATTTTGGGTTTTCTGGCCAAGTGACCATTTTCCTCTGATATTTTAAAGGTAATCAATATATAATTATATATAGATTGATTATATTTTGAATGTAATCAATATATTATGACAATGATATTTAAACACTTTCACATATAATGTGACTTGTATTTCCTAGTATTAGTAATGTCATACTAATGTCTCAATTAATAATGGTATGTTATGTCATCATGTTCACTTTACACAACCTCAGAACCATCAATATTTTTTATCAAATAAGTTCAATTGATGAACATTCATTCTCTTTGAGAATTGGATTTTTTTTCTTGAAATTCTTTTGTATTTCATATGTTTAGTGATTAAAATACAAATATATATATATATATACTCTCTCTGTTCCTAAAAGATCTATATTCTAATTTTTTCACACTTTTTAATAAAATACAATAAATTTGCATAGTTTTTTGTATTTATCTTTTTTCCATAATTTTAAACCAATCAAAAATTAATTAGTGCAGTTAAGTTTTTTGAAGTTTACAATTATTTAGTAAAACATACATTGAAAATGTAAAAAATGGATCTTTTAGAAACAAATTTTTTTTTTAGAATATGTATCTTTAAGGAACGGAGGGAGCATAATATATATGTATTAAATATGGTTTTAAGAACAAAATGAGAGTAATCATAGCAATGCAATGTTATAAATCTCTTATATACAGAAGCATGATAGTCATGAAAGTCAACTTAATTAGCCTCAAATTTGACTACTGATTTATTATTGAAAACTAATTTGCATAAAGATTCGCTTAATTAGCTTCGAGTTTGACTAAACACTTATTAATGATATTTACCATTTGAGGAAATCTGATTTATTATCATTTATACAAATTATTGAAAATTAATTTCCAATCTTTCATAAACTGAGTAGAATTTATTGTTATAAAGTTGTTTATATAACAGTTTTCATATTACAACATAAGAAACAAGTGCTAAATATCGATAATCAATTTTATATTGAAAAATGTATAGCTCTAGATACGAACAAAATAAATTGCTCAACAAGAGGAGCTAATGATGTTACAAAAAAAAAAGAGGAGCTAATAAGAGTCGACGATATAAGCAGCAAAGAGAATGTTTGGCCAAATAATATATAGCAGCAAAGAGAATGTTTGGCCAAATAATACAAAGCACATGTTGAAGTGGACATGTATTAATGTCACATAGTACGTTATATGTCTATTCATTTGTAACTGTATAATGTGTCTAGTTCCGTTGGAACATTTTTGTCTAAATGAGTTTTATGTACGATGTATGTGTGTATGAATTTAGCTTTTCTAACGTTTTCCCATTTACATCTTATTTAAGCTATGGTTTCAATTAGTGTTTGTATGTCTTGTCCCATATTGTACCAAAAAAATTATAGTCCCATACATAGCTTTCTTTTAATTTTTTAAAAAACATGTATTGAAATGTTCTGAAAGTACACTTTCCTACAACGGATATATGTTTCAAAATAAATTACAGAAAACCATTAAAAACTATCAAAATGATACCGAGTAAAACTCTTTGGCTCCTGTCAGAGTGTGACAAACCATTTATACATAAAAACTGGAAAATTCCAAGAGGTATCCAGAGCCTGCAGTGGACATATCACTTGCATGTATTTGACTTAGTTGGCTTTTAAGTTTTAACTCGAATTTTATTTTTGCTTCAATCCTCGTTTGAATGAGTTTTCTTCCACATTATAGCTCAACCTCAAGTACAGTTTCTATTAAATTGTTACTATTAAAAAAAAAAGTAGCATAAAAATCCCTAAAATAAATGTGGCGTGTAGACAAGAATTATGCCCATTTACATATAAAACCAGTGGCATCACGAGGTAACCTAGTCGTCCTTTGTCAACCCTAATTTACATTGCTTTGTGTCTAGGATAGAGTGTATCATCATTATTTGATCAAAAAAAAAAAAAGAGTGTATCATCATTAAGGTCGAGTAATTTTGTTAAGGTATCTGATTAAAAAATGCTATTTTGTTCAGGAGATTAGAGGACAAGAACATCCTTTAGTTGGATTCGGAATCAGAGTAGAGAAATATGTACGTATGAAGGTATCATACAGTATACTACCTCTAAACAAAACCATATTAGTGTAGATATGAAAATAAACATAGAAGAGTTATGGCATCTCGTTAATCTCAGGCTTTTACGAGCTTTAATGTGCCTTATCACTCCAACGTTAGAGTTACATTAGTAACTCAAAGTAGCTAGGAGAGTACACATGGGCTCTTGAATCAGATTGATGTATTATACAGGCCTAGCACATAGAGATTCAAAGGCTAGATTGTCCCAAGTCGTACTTGTATATTTACTTGATGTTTCTTCCAACTTAACTAATCAAACCTTTGACTTACTTAATTAGCCTCCAACTTCTTGAGGAACAACACACGATCTTGGATGTAGATGATGTCCGAGACAGGAATTTGCATCAATACAAATGTCATCAAGATTGTTACCACGGTCAAGAAATGTACTGTATTTTTTAAAATGGTATCCAAAAGAAGACTATATTATTTACAAAGTAATATGGGGAAAATCTCATAAAATCTTTTAGAAATGTCGTCACGTATTGACACTGAAATTTTTAAACTAGCATTTAAAATCTTCAAAATGACATTTGTATTACAAAAATATTTTAATCTAACTCATTTGTTCATCAAATAAAACAATAACATATTGTACAGATAAATGTGATGATGTGTTGTTTTTTTTCAAACAAAAACTATTTAAATAATAAATAAATAAATAAAAATTAAATAAAAATCAGGAAATTATATAAAGATCAGATAACTAAATAAAATTTTAAAAAATAGAAAATTAAATAAAACTAAATAAATTTTCAAAAATAAATTAGATTAAATTAGAATACAGAAAATTAAAGAATAATAAAAAAATATTAAATTAAATTTCATAAAGAAAATTAAATATGTAACCACACATTCCATGCTGCTTGCACCTCATCATGTCACTTGCTGCGTATTCCGCATTAATATTCTGTTTCGCTCCTTCATTTCATCATAATTACGTTAATGCCCAATAACTATTATAATTTCCCAATTTTAAACCTCACTGTTTCACAAATCAATTCTACGTTCCAATCTCACAAAAACCACCACTCTCTCTCTCCTTCTGATTCACACACCCATTGATTGATGCGAGATGCGACTCCTCGAGGAACTAGCGGTTTCACCTTCTCTAATCTCACAACTAAACCCTAATTCGATCACCAAAGGCTATGGCGGAGGCGGATGGGTCGATAGGTGCCATGGGTTTCTACACAACACGGTTCTCGTTGCTGCTTCTCTCTTCTTCGTGGGT
The DNA here is from genome assembly GCA_932364175.1 of Eruca vesicaria subsp. sativa. Classification (NCBI taxonomy): domain Eukaryota; kingdom Viridiplantae; phylum Streptophyta; class Magnoliopsida; order Brassicales; family Brassicaceae; genus Eruca; species Eruca vesicaria. The sequence continues at coordinate 91,091 of CAKOAT010736265.1, read as the reverse complement.
TACTTAGCTTACGAGGCGAAGAAGAGCTTCTCCAAGCTCTCGAATCGGAGATCTTTCATCATGATCGCTTACTACGCCTCTCTTTGGCTCGTTAGCTTGCTTAATCTTGCTTGGTGTTGTCTTCAGGTTTGTTTGGTTTTCGGTTTTAGTTGTTGGGTAATGAAAAAGATTGAAACTTTGGTTGAAATTGATGAGACTATTTTAGGGTTGGTGATACTCAAATTTAGAAACTTTTGTTCATGGGCATTGGTCTTAAGATGAAAGTGTACTACTTTAGAAGGTATATACATGTAATCATCTGATAGTGATTGGGTTGGTGTTTGTTAGGAAGATCATAACTGTAATTGTGTGAAAAGATCAGAACTTTGATTGGATTAAAGACTATTTTAGGCTTGGTGGGACTCAAATTTAGAAACTTTGAAGGAATATATATGTAATCATCTGATAGTGATTGGATTGATGTTTGCTAGGAAGATCATAACTGTAATTGAATGAAAAGATCAGAACTTTGATTGAGTAAAAGAATGTTTTAGGGTTGGTGGGACTCAAATTTAGAAACTTTTTTTTTGGTCTTGAGGTGTTCATGGGAACTCATCTTAGGAGGAAAGTGTACTAGTTCGAAGGAATATACCTGTAATACGCAGTCGCCTTGTATCCATTTAGTTTTGAATTGGATGAGCTTGTTAGAGACTAGTTTAAGGCTTGGTGAGACTCAGATTTGGAAAGTATTTGGTCTTGAGCTGTTCATGGGTACTGACATTATCATGTTTGAAGGGATATAGATGTAGCCATTGGATAGTATTTGGATTGGGGTGATCATATGTTATTATACGCAGCCACCTTGTATTCATTTAGTTTTTTTATTTGATTATATCATGTGTATCGTGTTTACTGTTTGGTTGATTTTGAAATGTTTTAGGAATGAGCGTGTACTGATTTTAGGATCAAGTTCTACTACTTGGAAGGAATATGCATGTAATCATTTGATAGTAACTGAATTGGTGTTTGTTAGGAAGATCATAACTGCAGTCATACATGTAATCATTTAATAGGAAATCTGTAAATATTATTAGATCATTTGTATTGTGTTGCCTTGTTTGGTTAATTTGATTATTTTTTGCATTTTATAGGGTTGGGAATGCACTCCTGGGAAGGAAGTTTCTTGGAATCTGTTGACTTTGTTCACAACATCTGGAATGCTGTTCTTGGAAGTAAGCTTGGTGGCGTTTCTCTTCCAAGGAAACTATGCAAGCGGTGCACAAGCATTAAGTAGAACTTTCCTAATCTCGGGGTTTGCTATTGCTCTCGATTTACTTCTCAAGGTACCACATCTTGTTTACACTTGTCTACTCGTATACCTTCTGCAATCGTTGTTGTTATGGCTGAAATTGGTTCTGTCATCTCCTTAATTCCTCCGGGTTATTTCACTTTTTTGTAGGCCATTTATGTCTTTGGGTTTGGTGTGCCGTTGTTCATTGACAACAATGAGAATGTACACAAGTTCAAATGGGGATTATGGGTCATTCACAAGCTTTTACTCACTGGAGTTTATGGGGTGATATTTTTTATGTACAACTCTAGCTGGAGAGAAAGATTACCCGGTAACTTCATCAGACGCTTTCATCTTCACTAGCCTATAATAGCCTTTCACTGGTCTCTTCTATTATCTCATCCTTCTCATCTTCTTGTTTTGACAGCAAGGCCTGCATTTTACAAGTACATAACCATCATGTTCGCCTTGTACGGACTCTACCTAGTTGCATCTGCGTTTACTGCCAACGGCGCTCATTTTGGATTCTGGTAAATCTATCTAAAACTCTTCTTATATTCAGCTTTTGACTGCCTTTTAACACTACTCAAAAATGAATGCAGGTTGTATGGGGTCATTAGTGTCTGCTACCACGCCTTATACCTTCCTCTTCTTTACATTACTTTCCTCGCAGACTTTTTCCAGGTTAAAAATAACAAATAGTCCCATCCATTCATTCATTAATTCATTCATATTCTCTCTTTCTCATGTGAATGGCGTTTACTGCAGGAAGAGGATCTAAACTTGGAGAATGTATACTACTCAGAGATGAAGGATGCTGGCTTTTTCGATGCTGATTGGGAATAGGACTTAGAGTTCCTTCTTGATCTTCTGAAACTGTGAATAGTTTGGTACAATCTCGTAGGAGCCAATGTATTGCCTGCTTTTTTTTCAAGGCTTTAGTTTTCAGTTGTGCGTTATGTGTGCGTTTGTACTCTTGAATAAACATGTAACATCAAGGTTCTTTGGTCCTCAAACTGAATAAATCTGAAAGAAAAGCCTTTGTGGTACTCCAAAGATGTGACACAATAAACCACTAGGGCTAAGAGATAAAAGCTTGATGAGAAAAGACAAGAACAAAGACGCACTTAAGCGGTTTTCTGTTGGACGAGTTCTTCAATGAGTTCAGTAGCTTGTTGGACTGTTGCAATCTCCTTCGCTCTTTCTTCAGCCATTGTTATCCCAAACTCTTCCTCCAAAACCATTACTATCTCCACCTGCAAGTCTCACAGATCAGAGTGTGTGTTCATGATTGAACAATGAGTTACGAGGTAAAGAAAGAAAAAAGGTCAAATGAATGTAGCAGTTTAGTGGATACCGTGTCAAGAGAATCAGCTCCAAGTTCAGTAAATTTTGTTCCGGCTGTTACATTTTGATCCTCGGCGAGCGACAGTTGCTTCTTCACAATCTCAGACACTTTCTCCACTGTCTCTTGCTTAACCTTGAACCACAAACATACCTCAAAAACAGGCTCAAGAACTCAGTGACAAGTGACGTACTGCACAAGAGATAGCAAGGCGAGCAGGGATGGGGCTTCGTAGGCTGAATGAGAGATTAGTTTTTCTATCGTTGAAAATGGAAGCCGGTTTCTGGAGAGTGAATCTTGTTGTTGTAGCCTGTTTTAGTTCAGAGGCCAAGAAGCAATGATGAATGTTTCAAGAATACAAGTACAATTATATATGCTAGAGATTTGTCATTCAAGTCATTAACAGATTCAAATGCAAGTGTATCTGATTGATCATAGTATCAGAAAACGAGGGTTGCATTGTGTGTGTTACAAGTTACAACGTGAAAATGAGGAAAGAAAGATGTACTTGTAGAGATTGAGGAGCTGAAACTTGTAGCCATTATCGATCTTCACGCCTGATCTGTTCAAGAGAGAGATAGCCGATTGTACAAGGAGTGTTAATGCAGTGTTAGCTGAGTACTCAAGGCTGTATTTATACAAAGTTGGTCCAGCAGAAACGACAACATAGTAATGCAGCCACTGATTTGGGGTCTTGTAAAATGTACAGCTCGTCAACAAAGAAAAGCTCCTTTTATTCCATTGTCCTAACCGAATTAAACCGATCCGGTCGAATCAGTAACAAAAATTCAAACACACATAAACAAATGATAGTTTTGTTCCATCTTACAACAAGTAAGCAAATACATAGAATATACACTACAATCAGAACCCTTTCAAAGAGTTTGCTTACTGCTCTCAATAGGTATGGACAGCTCTCTGTCCTCACAAACAATATTACAAATAAATTACATACTTTCAGTCACATACTTCTCTCAAACACTGCTGGGATCAGTAGGAGGGTCTCTCTCTGTCGGAGAACCAGGCACGAAAGGGACAAAGCCACGCCCACCAAAGACAGGTCTCATGAAAGAGTCATCAAACTGTCTCCAGTAGTAATGCACTGTTCTTGTTGGCCGTGTCAAGAAGCCACGTATACTATTTGGCCGAGGCACATTGTGGTTGTTCCCTGTAAACTCAATGAACGAGTCTTGGTCTATCAAAGGGATCTGGATGGACTTTGGGGTGTGACCATCAGATAAAAAGCTCGTGGTGGCTTTCTGGTGCGGCAAAAGGAATCTTATGAGTGGTTTTGTCAACATACCAAACACCTGAAAACACCGGTTCAAGAGAATCAAATTGAGGAATATGTGTGTTTGTAACTCAATGAACATCTAGAGATAACTTACCATGGTGCTAAAGAGACAGACTGTTATAGTACTAGTGATCATGATTGCATTCCCGCGCAAATCCGTTTTTCCAGCCCTTGTAAACTGCAACGTGACCAAGCAAGTGTTGAGTCAGCGAAAGCTTTATAGAGTTTTAAGTAAAGAACATCTTCTGTTTTATACCTTGTTGTATGCAAGAGCCATTGATACAGCACCTCTCATGAGACCAGACCACCAAATCACAACCTGGAGAGAGATATAAACAGCTGTGAGATTCAGAAGAACTATTAAACCCATTAGTACTAAGTAAGAATGATTCATACTTGCATCTTGAAGTCGATTTTTTCGCTTTGGTTCTTCTTGGCTAAGTTTGAAAGAAACGACAAGGGAAAGACGAACGCTGCTCTTCCAAGCATGAGCAAACCTATTAGGATTGAGCTCACTGCCACTGATGTTCCCGGGCTATCACTCACTGATCTCCACTTGTCAATGTCCAAGGCATCCATTCCCACATACAAGAAGATAAATGTCTCCGCAAGAAACGACAATGTTGCAAAGGTATGCCTGTGTCATGTAAAAACGCATCAAATAAGTATTGAGAGGTACACTACAAAGTGTTTTGAATGAAAGGAGGTTTTCATACTTGGTAGTGATTCTTGAGCTCTCGGTTACATTGTGCCAGGTGTAATGGGACATCACAATACCACAGAAGAACACAGTGAGAATACCACTCAAGTCGAAAAGCTGCAACGCAAAACAATATAATGTCAGTATACTTTGCCTTTGAATGTAAAACTCTAAGAAAGTGGTATGGTAGTTCATAGAATCTAACCTCAGCCAGCATATAAGAAAGATATGCCATGAGCATCATGAGGGCAACCTCTCGGTCAGTGGAGTGTCTGAGGCATGCCATGTGTGGACATTTACTTTAGACCAAACAGGGAAACTGATAATAAACAGAGTCACATCTATTGGCGCTGAATATTTACCTTCCAAAATATAGTTTTTTGATGACATATGCACTAATCAGACCGGTCTGCAAAATGAATCCGAAGGTTGCAGATGCAAACAGCAGTAACAAAAAATAATGGCAGAGAAGGAAAAAAATGGAATTACCGCAACACCAAGCAAGGTGCTAAGGACAAACAAATAGAAAAAGTTCCCAAGAAATTGAAAAGCGGCTTCATGGTTAAGGTGGGTGAGGTCAAAGCTCTGAATTGCGTTGAAGACAACAACTGATGTGGCATCATTCACAACACCTTCTCCGAATACAAGACTGTAAAGCAAAGGTGTCTCGTCTTGATTCAGAACCTATATCACATCACAAGAGAAACAAGAACTTTTGGTCCACTTTGTTTTATGTGTTTGTAAGTAGTTTCAGTAACACATTACCTGCAGTGTGCACACGGAATCTGTTGCAGCAAATATAGCACCGATTGCTGCAAATTAAAACACCAACAAACCTAACTTAAGACCACTAGAGTGAAAACCGATAAAGCAAAGCCATTGGTTCAGAGACATTACCAAGATAATCACCCAAGTCAAAGGTCCCAATGTCCAATTTCTTAAAGAACTGCGTTACACCTGTTTCAAGCACCACCATACAATCACTAGATATACAAAATTATCTGGCAACCAAACAGATTGATGATCCACATGATCTAATCCATAAGCAGCTTTCAACGGCACTTCAGCCAAATGAAATGGGAAGTAAGGTTACCTAGAGTTATGACAGTGCAAGAGATAACAGTTCCAATAGCACCAAAAAGCATAATAGTCACGAAGTTCCTGAAAAACTGTTTCTTTTTTACTTGAAACCTGAAACAGACAACAATGGAAATAAAGTTATCCCTCTGAGAAATATCTGGAAGAAGAGTAAATCCATGACAAGGACAAAGGTAGGACCACCAACGTGCACGTGAATAAAATCTAACTAATTGACCAAACACATGACACCCTCTCTCTTTTCAACAAACACATGTACTACAAAAGTTGATGTATGGCATGTGCTTATATAGAAGCAGAACCTCAACTTCCTAAGCAACACATGTACACTTTTCTACTTATACCACCTAGAATCACATAGTGCCTGCTTCTCTAAAATTAAATTTGATGTAAACTCTTGTCCTTTTTGGGGTGAAACTCGTGTTACTAACATATCAGGTCGTTCAAATACCAATCCATACATGATAAAACTATTAAAATGGATACAAAAGAAACTGACCCTGCATTGAATATAATGGGTGGCAAAAGATATATGAAGAAAAGATCTTCACTGAAGACCAGAAGATGTGAGCTTTTTCCATTACTAATCAACAAAATGACAACACCAGTGGCCAGTCCCTGCAACCAAAACGTCATTCAAGATGAATAAAACATGCTACCTGAAGTTTTAATGAATCATATATATATGCAAGTAGACACTTACAATCAATAAGGCGGTGATGGATTCGTTCATCCATCGGTTCTCCTCCAAGAGATGGCCAAGGACAATACAAGCACAAAGAAGTGCAACAAAGAGATTGAGTGCAACCACAGAGGCGTGATCAGAGGCCGAGACTGAAGGCAAATAAGATACTACAGAATCCAAAAGTGATGCCATCATAAAATTTATCCAGGCATGAACAGATACAAGTCCAATAGTCAGATATGGATCAGTAAAACCGAATATCTTTCCGTGCTGTCCTCTCAAACAAAGTCCTGTAATAACGATATCAAAAGTGTCTTAGTGCAAGTTAAAATCAAATTCATATGAATTACTTTCTTTGTAAAATTGTAATTACTCTAGATTCTCATCTTCCTCACTCATAATCTATAAATAGCTTAGAAAAGTAACAGGAACATAAAAAGATAAGCTTGTTTAGAGAAGAAAAAGACAAAGCAGAGATCATTGAAGCTTGTAATAAAATCAGCTGTTTTATACATAAAAAGAAATTCATTATAAAACGCAAAGGGTGCTCAAAAAGTGAATCAAAGTCTGACTCTTTAACGCAAAAAAAAAGGCTAATCTATAAAAAGTATGCCAACATAAACCAAATCTCAAACGTTTCCGTTTCTGGTAAGAACTCATCTAAACATGTCATGAATTAGGTTGAAAAGCTTAGATTTTTTTTGTTTCCCACCAACTAAACCAAACACACAACTTCAAAGAAAATAATGGTTGATCTGAATTACTTACCTCAACAGTGTTTTGGAGATCAAGATTGAATTTTTTCGAAGCTCTGAAGCTTAAACTCTGAGGAGATTCTTAATCCGATTCGATGGAGTAGTAGGAGAGTCTCTCACGAAATAGAAAAAAAAAAACAGGACACAAAGATATGTTACGCGACTGTCTGAGATTTTTATACGAATCAAAATTTCAAACAGAGAGACACGTGTATGGTTCTGCTTCGAGCAGATAGAGAGAGAAAGAGAGAATATTCTAATCTCTTATTTAACACAGTAGAGAGAGAGAGAAATAGACAGAACAGGAGAGAAAGAGAGTGTATTATTTTTCTTGAAGTCAAACTAGCACAAATGATCAAATCTTGACCGTCAATATTAAGATTACTTTCTCTAAACAGTTTAGATTGAAATGGTTTATTATGGAACTTATTGTAGGTGATAGCCTCTCACTACTATATATCTCTTTTAGTATATATGCATATATTTTAGTATTAAAGAATTTAAAAATTAATTGTAGTTTTATAGTTTATCAAATAAAGTCTACTCCAATTACATTTTAAAAGTTTATAAAAAAAATAATCATCAAAATATAAATCTAAATTTTTCATTTTTATTTTTCTTAAACATAAAATCAAACAAGGAAGCATGGGGACATAAGAAAATGATATGGAGGGATTTGATTAAACAATGATAATTACTCTATCATGATTTCTCCTTTTTAATTTTTATTTTAGTAATATATATGTTTAAAAAATAAGAAAGTAAAATTTGTATTCACAAGGAATGGAATGACACTTTTTATTATTAAAGATTGCTTAATATTTTTCAAATGTATTTCATCATCTTCTTAGCATATCTGATGACGCTACCCATTTGTTCAATAATGCCATTATCAAATATGCTGCACTAACCACGCTCGTTTATAGTATCTACATTCGTTTTTTTAAATTCACTTTTTAACTCTATAAATGTTTTGTTCTTCTATTATATATGCTATTTGGAAAATTTTAAAAGTAAGTCAATTATACTATTTAAATCTAATATTGTACTTTTAATTTATTAAGGATATTAATGTAATCAACCATCGTGAGAGTTAATATGAACGCGTTACATAGTACACTGACTTCTTAAATAATATTATAGAGTTTTGTGGATATTTACGAATATTTACGAATATTTCATTGGTTTGATTGATACAAATAATATTAAAATTTTGATACAAATTTAATTTGTAAAATATTTTTACATGATATAGAAAATAAAAATTAAAAGAAGTAGTGAATTTACATATTTTGTAAGTTTTTTTAAATTTAAGTTAACAATTACAATAATACAACTTACAAAAAAATTATAATTTTCATAATTTTTTTCATCTTTTTATGGAATACTTTTATAAAGTAATAATATGAATAGAATTGCTCAAATCATACTAAAATAATAATTATATAATTTCATATAATTTAAAATTTTAAATATAATCAAGATATAAGTATTTATATATAATCAAACTATGTCTTTATCAATCCTCGATGCATGCCAATGTGTCTACACCTCTAATTTTTTTCATTTATAATGCTACTGTCTGAATAGTTCCTTAGATAAGATCTTGATGATTAAGGGATTGAATCTTTTTTAAGAACCCTGGAGTCAAATTCATTAAGTAATAATGCAAGTTTCAGAGGGAAAATGACTTAAACAATGATCAGTTCTTAAAAAGTTTCAGATAATACCTAAGGCAGAAACAAAAAACAATAAAACGCACTCAAAAAAAAGTTTAAACTCTCTTCAAGCCTCACTCTTCTTTTTCTTCTTATCCTTCTTTTCTTTCTTCTTGGCAGGCATTTCAGTTTCCTCTTCCTCATGCTTTCTCTTCTTCTTCTTCTTTGAAGGCTCCTCCTCTGTCTCAGGTTCTACTTCACTCTTCTTCTTCTTTGACTTCTTCTTTGAAGGTTCCTCAGTCTTGGCTTCCTCCTCCTCCTCTGCATCAGCCTTCTTCTTCTTCTTTTTATCCTTCTTCTCCTTGACACTCTCCTCAGCTTTGGAGGTTTGTCCAAGAACAGAATCCGCAGCAGTGTTGTAAGTCTGCACAAAACAATCCACAACTCAGCTGTGCACATCCACATTTACAGAAACAAACAAGTTCAAACCCAAACTAACCTTAGCAGGAGTGATCAGACCACCAGATCCAACCTTCTTATCCTTGTCATAAACCTCAACCTTTGGTTTGCCTTTAGCTGAGCCAGAGAGACGTCCTAAATCTTTACCTTCCAGACTTCTCAACCTTGATTCAAGCTGACCAATGACAATCAAGACCACATTGTAAATTAGTTTGTTCATGGCAGAAGAAAACTATTGATAGCGTTCGTTACCTTTAAACGGTTCTCCACTCCCATACTGTTGTCTTCACCATCACCAAGAGCATCACAACGGATAGCAAGAGCAGCTTTTGCAGCTAGTGACCGTGAGATTTTACCCTTGTTTTTCGGTCCAGCTTGGCCAACAACAGAGGCATGGTAGATTAGACCATACTTGGGAGTAGCATGTTTGGTCTTGAGGGCTCTAAAGAGAGCCTTCTCAGCTCCAAGAATCTGAATTGTGCTTCCAGGTTGCTTTGAGAGGTTCAACAAACTACCACCGTGAGAGATTAGACGAGCACCGACAAGCTCTCCAACAAGAGCAGTCAGGTTCGGTGCAATAGTGTTCATTCTGCTCTTCAAGTAGTCATAAAGCTGAGCTCTGTACTCAGCAAGAGACAGAACCTGATCACAAAGTTCCCTGATGTGCAACAAATCAAGGTCACTGACTTCAGTTCCCATGGATATCACAGAAGCCTCTTTTAGTTCCGCCTCAACTTCATCAGCCAATATCTGTGATAAATGTTCAAAATTTAGTTTCATGGAACTCTGTGCAAAGAAATATTTAGGAAGGTGTCTAACCTCAGAGAAGTCTAGCTTTGCGGCATTGATTCGGTTTCCCATTAGTTTGACAGACTTGGCATAGAGGATATTGTCACTTATGATCTTGGCAAGCTCAGGAAAATGCCAGCCGTACCATTCACGAACCCTCATAGCGTAAGTGTTGAGCTCTTTGTCAAGGTCATCAAGCAGACCAATAGCTTGGATGATCATAGTATCAACCTGACCAAAAACTAAAACGTTAGGAGACAGCAAGAGAAGAAAAAAACAAAGAAACTCAAAACACAAATGGGCATACCTTGTCAGAGCTGAACTTTAGCTTATATCTTGCAAGGCTGTGAGACAACCCCAAGCTCATTGGAGCCAAATCTTGATCTCCCAATCCAGAGATAAGTTCAGTAAGCTGACTTCTCACACCACGTAAGAGCTCCATAACAGCATTGTTGTGAACACAATCGATTTTCTAGAGAAGTGGAGCAAATGCATGAGAAACATTTCATATATAGAAATAACACAAAATGATAATCTCCGAATAGAATACAGTACACACCAGTTTCTCCTTGATGATGTTTCCAAGCTTCGAATCAGCAACAGCTAGGGTTTCACCTTCGCAGTTAGCTTTCAGAAACTTGCGGAGACCCTTGCTGGGAGTTCCTTCCAGCAACTTGGCAACAGCTTCAAGAGCTTCAGAGGTGTTGTCAAACTTGTCAAACGCCTTCAGCTTCACCATCTGTAGAAACAACGAAGCACTATGAGAAACCTTACACAGATAAGCCAGAGACTAGATATGAACTATATTAAAAAACAAAAGAATCACCTTTCGGGCTGACTCTGCAGACGAGAACACATTTCCCAAATCCTACAAAAGACCAGTTAACAAACAGAATAGTTTAGATAAACGAAGCCAGAAAAAAAAAAAGAATCTCAAGCAGGTTAAGATGGTAACCTCAACATTAGAGAGTTTTCCTTCATCCAACACTTTAAAAACGGCGAAACCAGCTGGCGTCTCAAACAGGAGAAGCATTTTCACAAACTCAAGTCAACACCTGAAACATTGAAATGAAAGAAACCCTTAAAAGCAGCTAAACGTACACTCACAACTACAAAAAGCTACTGCTTTGGGAGCTAAAGCTTATGAGCTAGCAAGAAACAACTATAAAGAGAATCTTCTTTCTTAATACAGTAATCACGAGATAGACAGAAGACGAGTTTAATTAGACCAACAAAAAGCTAATGTCTTGGGAGCTAAAGACAATGAAACAATTATAAAGTGGAACTCTTTTATTCTTTTTCTTAGCTTAGAGTTTATAATCTTCATGAAAAAAAACATGAGTTCACTTAGAACTAAAGAAAGCTAACTTCTTGGGAGCTAAAGCTAATAAACTTGAAAGAAATCATTTTAAAGATAAACACTTTTTTCTGTTCCTAACTTACATATTATATGACCTACGGGGAAAGAACATAGGAACAACAAGACAGACAGAACACGAGTTCAGACATGAAAATACATTGCATATAAAGCTAATTAACTAGTAATAAACAAACAACTGTTTACTCATTTACTTATTATGATTTTCATGAAAATACAGGAATAACAAAACAGACAGAACACGAGTTAAGGTGAAAAACTCTCTCTTCCCCACATCATGACCAAGAACTATATTAAGACAAGACCAAGAACTTGAAGACATGTAGCCACTAATAACGTTGGAAGAGAAGTGGAGAAAGATTCAGTACCTAGGAGGGTTCTGCAGAGCTTATGACGGACTGCGAATGAGAGAGAAAGCAGGAGCCGGGAACTCGTTAGGGTTTAAGAGGATTTTATAGTGGTTGAAGAAGGCTTGCAGTTTCTTGAAACACTGCGTTTTAAGGAGTAGAGGCGTTAGGGTTTTCTATAAATTCAGCATTTATGGGCCTGATCAAATTCGGCCCATTAAGTGGGATCTTTTCGAATTATATGAAACCACATCAACAACATTGGTCACTGTATCCATTCTCATTCACAATATGCATGATTGTTCTGTTATATCATTCAACATCTAAAGTCTTGTAACAAAAAAAGAGAGTTAATTACTGTTTTTTTTTTGTGGTTCCACTCTAGAAAAAATACAAAAAACATCCTAATTGACAGTACAATATGCTTACTCTTTCTGTAACAAGTCTTTTATACGTACCATTTGATACATAATGGATATGATACTTATATGTCATCTATAAACTCCTTAAACACTGTATATTGTTTTTCGTTGATTTCACTCTAGAAAAATACAACTTGAAAATCACTATAGCCAAAGTTTAGATAAGTGATGTTTGAGAGGAGACTAGTATTAAAATGTTATGGTTTCGGACATTGAGAGAGATTATAGAGAGGTTTAGAATGTTTCTTAGATGATACACATCAACATATTTACATATAAGTAAGTTTCCATACTTAACAACTCAATACCATTAGTTACTTAAGTCTCAAGAAAGAATTAATGGGTATTATCACTTGGCTTGGTTAATCCGAGCAGCTGCGGCGACAGAGGCGGCCACACCTGTTGGGTAAGTAGTGAGATGAGGATCGTTCCTCATCTCTGCACCTGTCACTCCCTCTGCGTCTTTCCTCGTTGCTGGTTTATCCGACGGTAACTTGCTTCTCGCTCCCTTTCAGAACCATTGTGTCACCCAAAAAGGACAAAACATGATTAGAACTCTCACACAAACCGTAAAAAACAGTACATAATCTATCAAAGATATTGGTAAGACCGGGTCTAAGATTTAAGGAGGCTTCAAATATTTCTAGGTTAATATCTTAATTAACATTTTTTGATAACTTGAGGACCATACAACTTATGTATATATAGTTATTATTATTTGTTGGACCATGTATTTAAACACGAGTCTATTAATCTGGATGTAGGTACAGTCCATTGATAGATCTTCTTATGGATATTTAAATGAATCGAAAGCAATAGTTTATATATTCGTGTAAGCGCCACTGAATTACCACCACTGATTATCGTAAACTTATTGTTTGACATTTGTAGAAGGCAAATATTTTACCGGACTGCGCCCATTTCTAGTATTCTACTCACCGCGAGGACAACGGCGAGGGTAGTCTTGTCATCCTCAGAGTTAGCTCTAGCATTGAGAGTGGCAGCTGATTGAGCCGAAGCTGCAACACCTCCTGGCATGATGTTGGTCCTTCCCGTGGCTCTAACCTCAGCCGCTTGTATAGCCGCTGCGTCACTCCACTCCACCGGCTTATTCCCTGCCGTGAGAACAGCCGCCTAAAGCCTCACCGATCGTTATGGTTCCTTCTGATGCCGGAGGGTTCGCTACCACCTCTTCCTTGCTTGCCTTCAAAGTTAAAACGTTCATTTATGTTTTGGTTGTAACAAGACGTATATATGTAAATATATTGAATGTAACAACATTATATATGGGACCTGTCCATCGGCCACCACACCTTTCTCTTTGTCTTCCGCCGTGACAATGCTTCTCTCCGTCACCGCCGCCTCTTCTTTTACGTCATGATCACTTATCGGTTTCTCCAGCTGCTGTTGGCTCATTTCTTCTTCCTTTTTGAGGGTCAACCCTAAATTATCTCTTATCCTTGTTTTCCACGCAACACATTTTATGTAATGTTTTTGAACTTTATATAGTTTTTGCATGAGCCAGCCATTCATTTCTGTGATTCTCTCTAAACACAATCAGAACAAGGGCTCTCCTTGACTTTCTCTCCTCATTGAACCCCCAGCCAACTAGCCAATACAAATCCGACACGTGTATAATTTAAAAATTGACAAAAACCAAATAAATTGAGTGTGGAAACAGTAAACCGAGTTAATTCTGTTCACTGGTTTAGCTTAGTTTCGATCAATCGGTTAGGGTATTAATCAGGGCTTCAAAGTTTTCAGCTTCACTCAAGAAACAATTCACTTCCTTTACTCCGCCGTCGCTCACTTTCTCGCCGGCGTTCCGACAATACTCTGTTTCCGACCGTTTAACAGGTGTTTCTTTTTATCTCTCTCTCTTTTTCTCTTTCTATTACATATCTCACAAAGTTTGAGCCTTTTCTTGTCTCCTTGAATCTGTTGTCTGAATTTTGACTTTGTTAGCTCAGTAATGATCTCAGTGTTTTTTTTTCTAATTTTGACTCTATTACATATCTCACAAAGTTTAAACCTTTCTTGTCTCCTTGAATCCGTTGTCTGAATTTTGACTTTGTTAGCTCAGTAATAATCTCACTGTTCTTATTTGATCAATAGAGAGAAGAAGAATGGAATCAAGACCAAGTGGACCAGCGATGTTGACTGTGGAGGAGAAGGCCGTTTTAAACGAAGGAATAGGTTTGATACTTTCACGGTGGACTGCCATGAGAGCCGCCGTAGATAACGGTTGGGGCGGTCGAGACTCTCATCTGAAAGCCAACCGCACCGTTTCCAATGTTCTTGATTACTTCATCCGTCTCAAAGGTTTCATCTTTATAAACTTTTCCATTTAAAGTTTCGATTTTTTAATTTATTAAGAGAATTTGGTGTGTGTTTTTTTTATTAAAGATGATGACTTTCTTGTAGATCCAACAATGGGTTTTGATGGGTTAGCTGATATTCTAGAGAATGGTCTTAATGAGTTAAACACTATGGCTGATGATGGAAGTCTTGAGGAGGTATATAGTTTTTTTGGATTTTTATTGGTAATTTTTTTTTTTTTTTGGGTGCTGATAGTGTTTCCTTTGTGATGTAAAGGTGACAGATACGTTACTAGATTTGTATTATGAATGTCTTGAAGGCAACTACGAAAGGGTTGAGAAGCTGAGGGTAACTAGTTCTCAGACGAAAGCAACTGTTGTCAAGGTTTGTAACTTGTATTTTCAGACATTCTCTCTAGTCCACTGATTTCATTAGTTATAAAGTTTTGGTGATTGTGAGAGTATTTTTAAATTTTATACATTGGTGGTTTGGTTAAGATCATTTCTGAGATTAGGTAATGTGGCTCTCTTGGTAGTGCTTGATTTCATTAGTTATAAAGTTTTGGTGATGTGAGAGTATTTTTAAATTTTATACATTGGTGGTTTGGTTAGGTTCGTTTCTGAGATTAAGAAATGAGGCTCTCTTGGTACTGCTTGATTTCATTAGTTATAAAGTAGTGATTGTGAGAGTATTTCAAAATTTTATACATTGGTGGTTTGGTTAGGATCGTTTCTGAGATTAGGTAATGTGGCTCTCTTGGTACTGCTTGATTTCATTAGTTATAAAGTTTTTGGTGATTGTGAGAGTATTTCAAAATTTTATACATTGGTGGTTTGGTTAGGATCATTTCTGAGATTAGTTAATGTGGCTCTCTTGGTACTGCTTGATTTCATTAGTTATAAAGTTTTGGTGATTGTGAGAGTATTTCAAATTTTATACATTGGTGGTTTGGTTAGGATCATTTTTGAGATTGGGAAATGAGGCTCTCTTGGTATTGTAGGTTTCAAATGGTAATGATGAGGATGATGGGGAGAGTGATGATGAAGATGATGAGGATACAGACATGAGCAATGATCAAAGCACAGATATGATGGTGGATGCATCTGAGCAATCCTCAAACCTGCAACAAGAAGCCATGCCGGTTGATGAACCAAAATCTGATGATGGCTGGACTGTAGTTCCAAGTAGAAAAAACAAGGGAAAGAGGAATTAAAACGGTTTTAATTCCAATGGTATTTGTGTAATGTCAAACAGTTTTGGTGTGTTTTTGTTTTTAATACTGACATAATATATTGTTTACTTTCTACTAAACAAAATCTGAAGGTTTAAGTTATTGTTTTTCACATGGTAATTTGCTTAAGGTTCTCATTCACTTGTGAAGAAGATTTTTCCTCTCTAGGCTCATTATTGAAGACACTACAGAAGATCAGTTTATAATCTTTCTTGGAGTAACCAATCCATCTAAATCTTGAAATCAATACTTTCTTTCATTTTATTTATTTGTTTTATTGATGCTCATTTATAGGATGAACTTTATTGATCAGGAACAACCAAACTGTAATCTTGGTACAAACATCTTGTGCCAAAACCAAACAGAATCACAAATGGCTACTCATTCAACCGGCAAATTCTCTGCTTCATATCTAACAGAATCAAACAGTGTGGTTGATAAATAACGTTCTCCTCCACTGGGAAAAACCACCTGCAAACCAGACAAGAACCAGAACATTTCATAATCTAACTCAAAACATTTATGTTTTAGTCAGAGAGAAAAAGAAAAAGAAGCTTTACCGCAATGAGTTTCCCTGCGTTTTCTGGCCGCTTTGCAACCTTCAACGCTGCAGCAGCTGCAGCTCCAGAGGATATTCCCACCTGCAAGATTATCACATTTGAACACAACAAACTCCTATGTTTCATAGTTTTATACACTGAGAGAAGAACGTACCAACAGCCCTTCTTTGAGAGCAAGAAGCCTGGCGGTTTCAACAGCTTCCTCACCTGACACCTGAATCAAAAATGTCTACAAGTCTGAGAAACATTGTTTCAAGATTCAAGAAAGTAGATGAATCTCTTCTACTTACTTGAATGATTTCATCAATAATAGTTAAGTCCAAATTAGCTGGGATGATACCAGAGCCAATCCCTTGGATCAAATGTCGACCTACAAATATAAAAGCATATACTATAATTAGAAATGTAAGACTCTAGTGGAAGACGAAGGAAACAATGTTTCTTGGCTCACCTGGTTCTCCTCCACTGAGTACTGGACTCTCTGCAGGTTCCACTGCACAAACCTGTTGCTCAAGAATGTAACAAAAGGTTATTATATACTTTTCTTGAACTACAATAACTAGTGAGTTTTTTGCACCTTAATGTCTTTATTCATCTCCTTGAGAAACTTCCCTGTTCCACTAACGGTTCCACCAGTTCCAACACCAGCAACCAATATATCTACTTTCCCTGCTGAGTCTCTCCATATCTCTGGACCAGTGGTTCTGTAATGAATCTGCAAGAAACAAATCATTAGTAGAGAGCAAGAGAAAGAGAGTAGTCAAAGAACATAGACTTAATTAACCTCAGGGTTTGCAGGGTTTTCAAACTGCTGTGGAATGAAACCACCAGGAGTTTTGCTTAATATCTCTTCAGCTTTTTCCAACATTCCGTTAATGCCTATACTCCTATCTGTGAGATGAAGCTCTGCACCTAAAGCTTTTAGAATGATTCTCCTCTCTAAACTCATCGATGAAGGCATCAGAAGAGTTACTTTATAGCCTCTTGCTGCTCCTATGCAGGCTAAACCAATCCCAGTGTTACCAGCCGTTGGCTCTATCAATGTACTCTAAACCAAGAAAAACAATAAACCACATTAATGATATATATATAGAGAGAGAGAGGTTATATTGTTTTTATTGAACCTCTCCTGGCTTAATTAATCCTTTGTCTTCTGCATCTTTGATCATATTATAAGCGATTCTGTCTTTGACGCTAGAGCAAGGCTGCATCATTTCAAGCTTGGCAGCAATACGAGCTACACAGCCGTCAACAATTTTGTTCAGATACACCATTGGTGTGTTACCAATCAACTGCACCAAATGCAAAAACAGACCAAATGCTTTTAGAAATGTTCTTTATTGCAAGAAAGCAGATTGATTCAGAGGGGAGGAAAAATATAAAACTAGAGAGTTATTACTTCAGTGACATCTTTCTTTATCAAGCAATGATCTTCCATGTTGGTCCCCACTTGAAACTCCTGCAGATTTGACTTGACATTTAAAGAAGAACTACATGATGTGTTATGGATAAACCAGAAAGAACCTAAAAATAATGTCAAACCTTTCTAAGTTTGAAGGATAGTGTCAGTCAGTGACGAAGAGAAAATGAGCAGATGATTCTCTCACTCCACACCAGACTTTATATATACAGAGACATGTCATATTATATAGTATAGAGTGGTTGTACGATAATATATTTATAATTCTGTGTATATAATATGGTTACTTACAGGGTTTTTTTTATGATAGGTTCACATGTGCACATGTGATGCACACAGCACACTGCATGGGTAGTGTGAGTGAGAAAATGATAACGTCTTCAGTCAGAAAAAAAAGACGTCTATAAGTCTTCAGTCATATTTTTCTTTTTATTTGGAACTGTGTCTTGTGTCATGTTGCGTACTCTGAAAAAAACGTTAACATGTATTTGTTTAATGTAAGATAACATCTAATACTATTATTTAAAATTTATAAGCGTCATGGTCTTACTAATTAAATCACTAAATGTATGCAATCCAGCTAGGATTCTAATCAACTTGGATAATATAAAAAAGTTGGGGCCTACAGCAACTATAAACAATCACATATTCACATTTCTAGGCAGTACTAACTACATAAACTATATGACTAACATAAATAGTTGTCAACTACAGCAACTACTAAGAATCACATATTCACATATCTACGCAGTACTAATTACATAAACTATAAGACTAACATAAAATGTGTTACATAAATAACATTATAACCGTGAGAATTTTAAAGGTTTTCAAAGTCCAAATACTTTTACCATTTGAACCAACGCGATTATGGTTTTTTTTTTTTTTTTTTTTTTTTTTTTTTGTCACAAACGCGATTATGGTTATTATAACTATCTTTTATTGCTAGAAAAGTGGACCAAGCCAAATAAAACGGATTATATTCAAATGAACCGATTCAAATCAACAAAAATCTATCAGTTATATTGGATTGAGTGGGTTAAATAGAATCGAGTCGTTTTCTGGGTCGTTTCTGTTTAAAAATGGCTGAGTTTTACTGCTAGATTATCGGATTAGAATGTCCAATTTATTTTCTGACAAAAAGAAAATATAGTTCTGTTTTTTGGCCATATAATTCATGTAATTAGTGATATATTAGCTCAAGATAGGCATATTCTTTTAGTTTGATCAGATTTATGCAAGATAATGATTCATCATCTAATATGTAACTATTACAGATTACAGATATTACAATGACCTGTAACAATCAAACAGTAATCTAGTACCAACATTGCTTACCAAACTAAACCAAATCAAATCACACATTTGCCACTCATTCAACCGGCAAATTCTCTGCTTCATGTCTAACAGAATCAAACAGTTTGGTTGATAAATAACGTTCTCCTCCACTTGGAAAAATCACCTACAAACCAGACAAGAACCGGAACATTTCATAATCAAACTCAAAACATTTATGTTCAGTTAGAAACAAAAGCTTAAATTTACCGCAATGAGTTTCCCTGCGTTTTCTGGCCGCTTTGCAACCTTCAACGCAGCCGCTGCTGCAGCTCCAGAGGATATTCCCACCTGCCAAAATTATCTCATTGATCACAATACGTTTTCATTGTTTATACACTGAGAAAAGAAAGTTAAACAAATTGTACCAGCAACCCTTCTTTGAGAGCAAGAAGCTTGGCTGTTTCTATAGATTCCTCACCAGTCACCTGAGTAAAAAAAAAAGATTACAAGTCTCAGAAACATTGTTTCAAAATCCAAGGAAGTAGATGAACCTTGTCTACTTACTTGAATGATCTCATCAACAATGCTTAAGTCCAAATTGGCTGGGATGATACCAGCACCAATTCCTTGGATCAAATGTGGACCTACAAATATTATCAATCAACAATAATTCAAGAAATCGTTATGCTTAGTTAACGCTTTATATGAGATTATTGATTAGGCGGACATATAGACCGATTTTTTGAATAGGCGGACATCTAGACCGATTTTTTGAACGCTTAAATTTTTAAAAGTCGTTTTGCTTAGGTCCGGTTTGCCGACTTGAAGAACGCTTAGGCGCCATCTAAACCGATTTTTAAAAATGCAAAGGTCTTACCTGGCTCTCCTCCACTGAGTACCGGACTCTCTGTAGGTTCCACTACACAAACCTGTTGCTCAAGAATGTAACAAAATGTGACATACTTTTCTTGAAAAAACTGATATATAGAGTTAGTTTTCAAGAACTATTGAAGTTTTTGAACCTTAATGTCTTTATTCATCTCCTTGAGGAACTTCCCAACTCCAGTAACCGTTCCACCAGTTCCAACACCAGCAATGAAAATATCTACTTTCCCTGCTGAGTCTCTCCATATCTCAGGACCAGTGGTTTGGTAATGAATCTGCAACAACACACATCATTAATTAGTAGAGCAAGAGAAAGAGATTACTCAAAGAACATAGACTTAATTAACCTCAGGGTTTGCAGGATTTTCAAACTGTTGTGGAACAAAACCACCAGGAGTTTTGTTTAGTATCTCTTCAGTTTTCTCCAACAGTCCTTTAATACCTATGCTCATATCTGTGAGATGAAGCTCTGCACCTAAAGCTTTTAGAATGATTCTCCTCTCTAAGCTCATTGTTGAAGGCATCAGAAGGGTTACTTTGTATCCTTTTGCTGCTCCTATGCAGGCTAAACCTATCCCAGTGTTACCAGCTGTTGGCTCTATCAATGTACTCTAAACCAAGAAAAACAATAAAACTATATTAATGATATATTGAGAGAGAGAGGTTATATGGTTTTCTTGAAGTTTGTTTTTATTAAACCTCTCCAGGCTTAATCAATCCTTTGTCTTCTGCATCTTTGATCATACTATAAGCGATTCTGTCTTTAACGCTAGAGCAAGGCTGCATCATCTCAAGCTTGGCAGCTATTCGAGCTACACAGCCGTCAACAATTCTGTTCAGGTACACCATTGGTGTGTTACCTATCAACTGTACATAATTCCAAAAAAAAAACAGAACAGAGCAAATGGTTTAAGACATGTTCTTTATTGCAATAAAAGAAGATTAATTCAGAGGGAAGAAAAAAATATAAAACTAGAGAGTTATTACTTCAGAGACATCTTTCTTGATCAAGCAACGTTCCATGTGTAATCCCCTCTTTGAAACTCCTGCAGATTTAGTCTGAGATTCAAAGAATATGACACACAATCACCAAAGTAGCAGGAACAGAGCAGAACTGCATGGTGTTTTAATGGATAAAAGGAACCCGAAAAACAAAGTCAAACCTGAAGGATAGTATCAGTGACGAAGAGCCGATGATTCTCTAAATCCACACCAGACTGTATATATACAAAGACATATTATATAGTATGAAGTGGTTGAAGGATAATTTATATATGTGAATATAATATGGTTTAAAAAAGATTTGTTTATGATACGTTACGGTTCACATGTGGACCTCTGTGATGCACACGACACGATGTGAAGTATTAAGACGAGTTTGGCATGAATAATGTGAGTGATAAAATCAAACGTCAAAATGTCTTCTGTCATGTTGCGTAGTGTGAATATAACAGCTGAAAACTCTAGATGGGTTCTATTATTTAAAATATTTATAAACTGTAACAGCTTCATTTTCTTCATATTCCAAGATGCGCATATTCTTTCGTTTGATAAGATTTAAAATCTACTAAGATAGATTAGGATCATCTTTAAACAGTTTTAGACCGGGTTACAGTGGGAAGAGTTGATGAAGTGTTAGGACCCGAGAATTCAGATTGAAAAGTAGGAATCAAAATATGATGATAACAATAATATAAAGCGATAATTAACGTTGAAGACTGATATGGAAAAAACGAATACGTGAAATCATAATATTAACATTTTTTTTAACACAATAAATCGTTTGTAAGTGAGATGGTTTTGTATCACCCAAAACAGAATCGACAAACATAACAATCATGCTATACTTTAAAAGACTTGAGACTTACTTTGAAAGAGTTGGGATATTGCTGAAACTTTGTATGAATGAGTTCTTGAGTTCACAAATATATGAAAATGTGTTTCCCTTCTTTTTTTTTAATGGAGAGATAAGATATCTATTTATAGGAGAGATTTACAAAGTTTAGTCATTAATTATTGAGTTATTCTTGGATTCACCCCTAGGATGAACATCTAGGTTCACCAACCAATAGTATGATATTATTTGATATTTGATATTTTTTTTTAAAAAGGAAATAAAATTTTGGGTAAATTATAAACCTTTGAAAAAGATCTTAAATATTAAATCAAAAAAGTTAATACTAACCAATTATACTATATTTTATTTATTTTTATCTTTTTATTTTTTAAAATAATATAATGTAACAATATTTTGTTTTCATTTTAAAAATATATTAAAATTTTTTTTTTAAATTGTTTTTTTTACAATTATTACTATTTTTTTATTCTTTTATTTAAAAACATAATATAATGTTAAAAATATTTTTTAAAAGAATTATTTTTATTTTTGCTGTTATTACTATTATTATTTTTATTTTTTACTGTTATTTTTATTTTAAAAACATAATATAACTTCACAAGATTTTGTTTCTTTTTTTTTTAAAGATATCAAATATATAATAACACATAGGTGAACCCAATAATAAGTCTTAATAATTTACATATTTGTCAATAAATTTGATAAACTTTTGCCACTTGTAACTAAGTCACTTTGATTAATTACCAAGTGTACTTTATTTAAGTTATTTGTCATTAAGTCACCTTAATTAATCATCAAATGTATTTTAATTTAGATATTTGTCACTAAATTAAGTTGATTAGTCATCAAATGTATTTTAGTTTAGACATTTGTCACTAAGTTGCATAACTTGGTTATTAAGATAGCTTTGTCACTAAATTTATTTAGCTTAAATCATTTGTCACCAAATAGATTTACCTTAGTCATTAACTTAGTAAAAAAAAATTTCCATTATTTTACTTAGTCCATAGACAAAGAAAATGGAATGGACTTTCTCCATATAAATTAAAACATTTACTTCAATTATATTATATTTTAATTCAACCCAATAGATATATAAAATTCTATTTCACACATACTTAACTTTGCTCATTAGACTTGTAAAAATTGTTTCAACATGAAGAACAACTATAATTATTCGCCATTGAATATGTAACTTCTACAGATTATACAATGACTTGCAAGACTCAAACTGTAATCTCGTACCAAAACCAAACCAAGTCACACATTCATCACTCATTCAATCGACAAATGCTCTGCTTCATATCTAACCGACTCAAACAGTTCTGTTGATAAATAACGCTCTCCTCCACTGGGAAAAATCACCTGCAAACAAAATCGATAACCGGAATAGTTATCTCGGTTCAATTACGGTTTAAATCAGTTTATTAAATGGGCCCTTTAAACTTTGGGCCCATATGGTCGAGGGCCAACGGTTCTGCTTACCGCAATAAGTTTGCCTGCGTTTTCTGGCCGTTTAGCAACCTTCAACGCAGCAGCTGCTGCTGCCCCTGACGATATTCCCACCTACAAAATGAATAATAATTGCGTTTTAACATAAACTTGGTTTGTTTTTAATTGCCGGTTTAAACTTTATACCGACAAAGAAGAAGGTTAAACCAATAGTACCAACAATCCTTCTTTGAGAGCAAGAAGCTTGGCTGTTTCAATAGCTTCCTCACTTGTCACCTGAATTAACAAAAAGATTACAAGTCTCAGAAACATTTTCTCAAGATTCAAGAAAATAGATAAATGTCGTCTACTTACCTGAATGACTTCATCAACAATGCTTAAATCCAAATTAGTTGGAACGACACCAGGACCAATCCCCTGGATCAAATGTGGACCTACAAATTGTTAAACAAGTATTGTTATTATGTTAGAGATAATCACGAACTCTAACTTGGGTGGGACAAGAGAGCAGGACGGGTTTTGCGTTAAAGCAGTATTCTAATCACCAAATTTAAATAGCTAATGTGTATATATCATTCGGTTGTCAAATATTAATAAAAAAATATATATGTATGATCATTTGGTTTTCATTTTATATTCTATCCGTGTCTTTTTATAAGATATTTTAGTTTGATTACACGGAGATTAAGATATTTACATTTTTTAAAATATATATTTTTAATAATATACGTTTAAAATTCTACAACCAATCTTATGACCGGTCCTAAGATAGAGTAATGTTTTTTTGTTTCCTCACCTGGTTCTCCTCCACTAAGTACAGCACTTTCTGTAGGTTCCACTACACAAACCTATTGTTCAAGAATATAACAAAATTATCATTAGAAAAATCCGTTTTACCAGTCATCTTAAAAAACGTTGTCATTTCATTGCAATAGTAAAGTTTCTGCACCTTAATGTTTTTGTTCATCTTCTTAAGAAACTTCCCTGTCCCACTAACCGTTCCACCAGTTCCAACACCAGCGACCAAAATATCTACTTTCCCTGCTGAGTCTCTCCATATCTCTGGACCAGTGGTTCTGTAATGAATCTGCAAGAAACAATATCTTGATTCCAACCATATATAAAGAAACAAAAACAAAAGAGAGTAGAGAGAGTATGATATTATAAACAGACCTCAGGGTTCTCAGGATTTAGAAACTGGTGTGGTATGTAACCACCAGGAGTTTTGCTTAATATCTCTTCAGCTTTCTCTAACATTCCTTTAATGCCTATGTTTGTATCTGTGAGATGAACCTCTGCACCTAATGCTCTCAGAATGATTCTCCTCTCTAAGCTCATCGTTGAAGGCATCAAAAGTATCACTTTATAGCCTTTTGCAGCTCCTATGCTTGCTAAACCAATCCCAGTGTTACCACCCGTTGCCTCAATCAATGTACTCTGAACAAAAACATGGAGATATTATAGCTTTGTGTGTTTAATCATAGCTTAGTGTGTTTAAATTGTATTAAACAAGAAAAGTTAGAAGAATAATAATAGTATTTTTTTTTTTGAATGAATGTTAAATTGGATTAAAAAAATAAAATTTTTACAATGAATGTTAAATTAATAATAGTGTTTATATTAAACCTTTCCAGGAGTAATCAATCCTTTGTCTTCTGCATCTTTGATCATACTATAAGCGATTCTGTCTTTTATGCTAGAGCAAGGCTCCATCATCTCAAGCTTGGCGGCAATACGGGCAACACAACCATCAACAATTTTATTCAGATACACCATTGGTGTGTTACCAATCAACTGCACCAAATGCAAAAAACATATATAGGTGTTTTATACATATTCTTTATTCAAAGAAAGAAAATTGTATATAATAAACTAGAGATGTTTTTACTTCTGTGACATCATTCTTGATCATGTGCCGTTCTTCCATGCTGGTCTTTCTTGGAAACTCCTGCAAGAATTGGCCACAACTCTTGGAATTAGTGAGACATGGTCAAAAGTAGATTTAGAGACAAAAAAAAAATGAATAGAGAGACTTTATTTCTTGAGTAACAAAGAACATAACAAGCTCTGAGCTCAGTCTGAACATTGAAAACCAGATAATTTGATACCAAAAATCAAGAAAATGGTAATGAGATATTTTACTATTGTGCCTAAAACAAATCAAACATATAACACTTACAAAGCAAAGCTAAATGATACTTTTATAGTAACGGATATAAACCAGAAAGAAGCTAGAAATATGTAAACATGTCGCACCTTCATAGTTCTGAGGAAAGTATCAATGAAAGATGAGATGAAAGATGAGACAAAAGACCGCTAAGTCTAAAACCACATACATACATTTCTTATATATATATGTAGATTAGTATTGAGTGGTTGTACAACAGAATAGTATTATCTTATATATGGTTAAAAGCAGAGATAATGAAGGGAGAAAAAAACACAATCAAGTCTCAATCTAACCAATTCTTTCTGTACGTAAGACAATCTTTGAACTAAATCTTGACCTCACATACAAACAGAAAAATAAAACATTACCAATGGTATTAACATATTCTTTTCTAGTATATCATACACAAGAATGATAACTAATCTTTTTTTTTTTTTAACCAAAGAATGATAACTAATCTTTATCTCTGAAATTTGTGACTTTATAGTTTTGTTCTATTATAAAAAGAAATAGTTTGAAGAATAAGTTTATTACAAACTACTCATCTTTCTAATTTTGAGTAAGACATGAATTGTCATTGAAGATTTCTTTTATTTTGTTGTTTTTCAGTTCAATTATTGAGGATGAACTGAAAAAAATGGAGGTATGTTGTAGTGCTAAGAACCCATGTGGTGAAGACCACTCGTACGTGAATAGTGAAGCATAAAGACAAAGTTTGTGCCCATTACGAAGATCGAAAATGACACCTAAGGCTAAGTTTTGAAATGTGACATCTAAGGCTATGCTTCAATGGAGACGACATCTACTTAAGGTTGTCCTTGAATGATGACAACATATAAGGACTCTGTTTGAGTGGAGACAAAGTTGTGAGGCAACCGCCTTTATGTCACGAGCCACGCTCTTTTTATTTTTCTATTTGTTTTTTTATTGGAGAGAAGAAAAACAACAAACAGCAAAATCAAAAGGCGTTTCACACATTCTTTCTTCAATGTCATGATAACATCAAAAAGATTATCCACCCTTTCTGTTCTTTAGGAGATATGCAAACGTAATCTTTCTTCTGGATACTCAAATATAGTGTAGTTTTATTTACACCACAAACACAATAGAGACACAGTCTCTTTAACGTCAACCACTAAAAGAAAATCTAAAGAATCGGCATAGGTCCCAAGTCCTTGTGTTAAGTTCTGAGTGTAAGGCCACACTTAAATCTACAGTTGATCATCAAATACACTAAGAAAAGAGTTCTATAATAGTGTTTATCATACATGCATCACATAAACATTATTGCTTACTTTTTAATATAAATAGCTAAAAGAGACTTTTTGTTTTTATTGAACTAGTGACTCTACCAAACAAAAAACTATAATCTAATAGACTAATACAAAGGTTATGCACACAACCCCACCATCATCCACATCCCTAATGGACAAAAAACCAATCAAGGAAAAAAAAGAAGCAAAACTCTAAAAAAAAACTAGAAAGATTTCATGACCATCAATAATTTAGTACTCAGATTATTAGTTTATAAGAGCACCTCTAATGGGATGTTCTACCCATTGGAATTCTAAAAATGTATATACATATATACATGTGTTATATATGTGTATGTAAATGTGGAGTCCACAATATAGTATTGAACTCCTATCCAAAGGTTTTAAAAAATTTGTTTTTAAGACTTTTAGATATAAGTTCTATATTATTTTGTGGACTGCATACCTACATACACTTATATAACACATACATATATATGTATTTTTAGAACTCTAATGGGTAGAACCCCATTGGAGGTGCTCTAACTTGCTAACTATACTTCACCACCATATCACAGGACATCTTCCTTGTTCTTCATCTTGCACATAACTTAGACTTTACAAGAACCCGTTATAGATCTTCCTTATGCATCATCCTCCACTAAGCATTGTCTTTAACTCATGCAATGTAGATCTAATCTTCTCTTGAACCAATTCTAATCTCCTCGAGTACACTTCCAACTCAAGAATCTTTAAGTGCACCTCTTTACCTAAACCTATCTTGCTCATCACGTTTCTATACTTGTTCAACCTACGAAGCTTCTCCACCAGCTGGCTCTTGTTGAACTGAAACTGAAGCTTCGACTTGATCAGCTCGTATTACGAGGACTGATACGGTTGCGCTGGTTGTAGGGCATGAGGAAAAAGAATCTACGACACTAGCAAGGATAGTTTCGGGATTTATGGAAAGATTATGACTGGGCGTTGCAGGCATAAGTGGTCCAGACACGTTCCCGTGCTTTGGTTGTTGCGGTTTAGTTGAACCCTTGATCATGTCTTAAAAGTCAAAAAGCCAACTATACTCTCAGGCTCAGCTCACATGAAAGCGTACTAGCATCTTAATTGTACGCAAGGCTCCTCGGACAACACATACAATCGTCCCAAATGTTTTTAATCTGGGGAAACTCTTGTAATCAGAAGAAACATTCTCTGTCACCGAAACGCAAAAGCAATCAAACATGTTTATATAAACAAAAACAAGACTAAAGCTATATAAGCTCATATGGCGCGCACACCATTGGAATTTTGAGAGGAATTAGCAAAGGAGACAACAAAGTTTTCAAATAAATGTATTCAGCAAAATCTTTAGCACATGATTCTCTAAAAAGCTTTAACGCATAATAATGCAAACCGAGACATAACAGTGTGACATTGAAAAAGGACAAAATCGAAATAAAAGAAGGGATGATGCCAGAACAAAACCCAAAATGCTTCCCCTGTCTTTTAACACCTCACTTCTTCTTGGGGTCTCCAGCCTTGGTCTACACACACACACACACACACACAACTGTTAATAAAAAAAAAAAGAGAAACAACTACAGATGATAAGGTTTCAAGATAGTGTCTCACCTTCTTAACACCACGGATTTTCTTAGCCCTGTTCTTCCTCTCCTTAATTTGTTTCCTTGACTTCTCAATCTTGGTGTCAAGTCCATTCTGTTAAACGCAAACAAGATTCAATCAACTATGAATGTTTTAAAGATATTTATGGGTCTGATATTGCCTCATCTTTTCACATAAAGGAAAGCACTATAGACTAAAAACTAGGCCAGACAGAAAATAGTATTGTACCCTGATCAGTCTGTACTTGGGCTCAAACTTCTTGGCACTCTCGACATTGTCATAGATCAAACCAAACCCAGAAGATTTTCCACCTCCAAAATGGGTTCTGAATTTGAATACAAAGATTGCATTTGGGTCCTTAACCTCGTACATCCTTGCCAACTTCTCCTTTAGCTCAGCCTTCAACAAAATCCAAATAAAAAACAAAAATAACAATAAGAATCCACTCAAAGAAAACACTTTAAAGATTGCAAAAGCTAGAAAAGCATACCTTTGAAACATTAGCTCTTCCTGGGTGAAGAACATCAATAACCTACATTCATCACAATAAGCCACTGTCACTAACTAATAAACATAATCTTATGTGACAAAATGATTGAAAGTTTCAAACTTTTAATAGCTTTCTTGTCTTTAGAACAATTTGTTAATGTGAGAGTTTGTGTCTCTATTGAAATGTAACATTAATACTAAGCATCAGACCTATGTATCTTCTCACCTAAGATTTTTTTTCTTATTTGGTTCATTTCAGTGGCGAATAATATGAAACATGAGAGAGAGAAAGTGTTGAGGGGAAGTTGAAACTAACAAACTGTTTCCTGGAGAGAAGTCTGTTGGTCATGAACTTCCTTGTCCTGATGGTGACTGCTTTCTCCGCCATGGCTGCTGGCTGCTACGTTTCCTCCGAGATCACACGGTTGTGATTAATCTACGAGTTTGCTTACTCTCTCTAGCTGCGGCTTCTGAAAGCAGCAGTTAAAACCCTAGCTGATGATATATAGCTCTCATTTTCAGTTGTTTTTAGGTTTTCTTTTCTTACTGGGCTTTAGTTAGATGGGCTAACCAGATGAAAAAGCCCATTCAAATGATTACACGACTTTGTGAATGTTGTGTTTGCGTTTGAATTTGTCTTTTATGATTTTGCTATGTTAATTCAAGATCAAATGCATTTGCGTTTAAACTTTACAAACAGAATTATGATAAACGCAAAAGGTTTTTTTTTCAGAAATGAGAAAATTGAGTTTAAGAATTAGTGAACTATATATAGCCTATAGTTAAGGAATAACTGAGATTTTCTTGGTTTGTCAACATAAACTCTATATATTTCCATTCAACACATATTAACAAAAAAAACTTATGAAAAGCATCAACAAGAAGCTAAAAATGTCATATTGTTAGTTTTCTTGGGAGTAAAGCTTTCCCAAAGCTCGATACTCCTCTCGCTTGAAGTCTCCTCCCGCTAGGTTTCTCAGCTGTTGATCCTTGAATCTCTCCTAATTCAAGTTTATTTTTCATTAGGGTTGGCATAGCAGTCTATGAAAGGTGTCAAAAGAGAAAGGATCTGGATTCTGTAACCACATTTATAGTCAGTGTATATCGTTACTTGACCTACAAGAAAACCCCTCTTCTTCAGCAGAGTAGTTTAGTCCATGTTTCTCTCCACACTCATTTCTACAATACACTGCATCACGTTAAAGTCCATGACCTAGGCGCAGTTGCAGAAGATGCTCTCAAACTCAAGGCCTGATCTCCAGTTAGGAATCAGAGAAGCAATCTCTCCATCAATCATGTTGGCTATCTTTGTCACATCATAATCATCCAACTCGAGCTCTTCCACCATCTCTCTTGCAACGCTTATCGCTGTGTCACTTTCCATGTCAAAAGGAAAGTATATGCTCCTCACAAGCCCTGCAAAAATTGTAAACAAAAGGACATGGAAAACTTTCAGCTAGTCTCTCCACTGTTCAAGAACCGACCAAAGATTGTGTCCTTTTGGTTTAGAGAGTGTTACAAACCTTCCTTGTCAGCGATTCTGAGACTCAGGAACAGTCCATCACCACTATCTCTTCTCTTCCCTCTTATACTTATATGAACATTGTCAAACTTCTTATTATACTCTTCTGCTTCTTTATCTCAGTTGTAAGCCCATTGGTTTCCACTATTGTGGATGTAGTAACCGTTAGAGTTGTGAGCATAAACAAATGAGTTTTCTTTGTTTTCATATTCACTTTCATCAACACAAAGAAAATGGTCGTTTAGTAGTTCACTAGCTGAGAGCCTAAGGGACGCACTGGCCAAGCATTTCTCTACAAACCCTCTAACTTCATGATCCTTCACCTTGTCTAATGAGTATGGTTTCTTGCCCTGAGAAAGAGAATGTCAACAGTCTTAAACTCAAATACAAATCTTCCACATTGAAAGTTTAAAACGATCGTAAATGAGCCAATCCACTTATCACTAATTAATTTTAGGTCAGAAATCTATCTAACTTAATAGATTCTCACAGATATAACTCTTCTGTAAATCTGAGCAGGGTGAGTACACTCACTGTATGGGTAATCAGTCTTCTTCATAGACTTCAGGAGCCATAAACTCTGGTGTCCCTAAGAGTGCATGAAAAAACTCTCAGCATCACAGTCCAATTATAAACTCAGCAAAGCAATGAAGTTATTGCATACCAACACAATGAGCAGCGTGTGAGTTATGTAAAATAGCAGCAAGACCAAGATCACCAATCTTGACTTCTCCTTGGTTGCCATTTACAAAAATGTTGTCACACTTGAGATCTCTGTGTATCACTGGAGGGTCATGTGTATGAAGATAGTTCAAGCCTCTCAAGATCTGTCTACACCAATGTTTCACTGCTCTTATGTTCACTCTCTTGTGCTTTAGCCTATACCTGAACACACCAAATTTTATAAACCAGGTAGCATAACTTAGATATGAGATAGATAGAGAATCTTACTGTTTTAGGGTACCAGAAGTGAACATTTCAGTGATGAAGTTAATGTTTTCGGTTCTTGGTATCGACCCAAGAAGTGTAGAATTTCATAATGCTCTTATGAGGAGATCGATCTCACTGTAGAGCCTCTCAAGCTCTTGAGGACTATGCAAAATGTCATAGAGCTTTACTTGGTTCCATGCTACTTCTATACCTTCATACTCATCAAATCCTCTGTAACTGTAAATCCAAATAACATAACCACAAAATCAGTTTTGTCTTTTTCAGAACCATTAAAGTAAACTTTTGAGTTATGATCTTAAACCATAGTGGTTTAAGCTAATAGATTAGAGATATTGGATTCTTACACTGTCTTTGAAGATCCTTTACCAAGAACTTCACTGTACTGTACAACAACAAGAAACACAAGAACCTCAGAAAAACAAAAGAGATGATCAACTTAAGTGAGAGAGAGAAGTTTACTCTGCCATATCTTCCACTAGGATCATATTTAACAAACTCAGAGTAATCTGATCCAAGATAGCTGAGATGGTTCATCATTTACCTAGGGAGAACAAAATAGAGATATACATGAATGAAAAATATAAAGAAAAGAAATATATGTAGTAATGTTTTTTTCTTGTTAATTAAAATCATCTTTGTATCTATGACATAATAAACTAACAGTTAGTTAAGCAAATAAACATTAAACTCGTGTAAATAAGATTCTTTTCTATCTTCTTTTCCTTTTTTTTTTTGTTTTGCTTTAGATATTTTTATTCAGTTGTTCTTACAAGAGAAACATAACTATCTCATGAATGCTGTAGGTAGGCAAAGACAGTTACAAGACACACAGAGCGTGGTCCAAATGTGAAAGTGAAACAAATGCTTTATCTTTTTCTTTCGTTAATCTCCAACGAATAAATGTTGGATTAAACTACATTTCCACAAGATGTACATCTACCCATCTTTATATATATAAAACATTTTCCTAAGATATATGCCCAGCTTTATATCAAAAGAGATATGAAATAAATATTTGAAGGATACATGAAAGAAACGTTTTAATTTTTTTGACAAAAAAAAAAATAACTAGTATTAATGCACAGTGGTTTGTATTATGTGTTGTATTAACATTAATGAATATTTTATGCATATCAGATAAATAATAGCAAAATATATAATTTAAGAATACTCTCTAAGTTTGATGACATTTAAGGATTATACAAATAAATTAAGAGACATTGTCGTTTACATTTGGTATACAAAAAGTCATTAGTTACTCATTTTACGACAATTCTACAAATAATAAAATATGCAAAAGAAATACCAATGATCATATAACATAAAAAAAAAATCATAACTTTACACTGAAAATTAAAAACATCATCGTGTAATTTGGAATAAATTTTTTTCTAAAATATCAAGTTTTGAAAAGGAAGAAACAGGGTTTGAATCAACAATAAATTAATGTCTCACTATAGAAAGATAGTTGGAAGAATTAAACAGTGTAATTATTCAATTTTCTAAATGTTCAAATTCATCAACTGATATAATAATTTTTAACTCTATGTTGATGCAAATCACAGGTTAGCATATTCTTAGAAAAATCATAGGTTAACTTAAAAGATTAATACTTATGAGTTTATACAAAACATTATGCAGTTAAGTTTAGAGTTTAAGAACATGGCAAGTAAGATTAAGAAGAGATTAAGAAGAGAAAACAAACATCTCAGAAAGTTTTTGTTAGATATATTTAGATTACCTTTTAGTGAAATGCGCTAGTGGAATCACGTCGGTTGATACGCTATCCAACTACTACGCGATATTTTTTGAAATTTTTCATATTAGTTTCATTCTTTTCAATTATAAACTTTGTCGTAAATGACAAAGTAAATAGATAGGAATCAAGATGAAGAAGACACCTTAGACTTTACAGGTAATGATAAATTAAACAACTAATTTATTTGATGATACAATATTTCTTTAAATGTTACTATAGCTTATTCGGGCTTTGTTTCGTGATTCCGTGGTTCTGTGTACGGAAATAAGTAGTCAAATTATGAAATGACCAACATGTGCATCTGAAACTGGTTGATAGCAACGACAATATTAGTATAAATCACTTATAACCAGTGCCTGCTTTAGGCAAGTGCACACATTGCATTTGGCCACTCGTCAAAACTGGAATTAGAAAACGTTGGTAATAAACAGTCAACGTGCAGCAGGTGTCTCGGCTCGCATATAGCATTCTTGTAAAAGTTATGTTTTTGCAAATCACGGAGCTTTGAATTAAGCAATAAGCATGCATTTTTATATCCCAAGAAAAGCATGCATTTTGACATTTTTTAATTTTTAATTTTTAATTTTGATTATCCCAAAGAAACGGCTTTTACTCGCAAAGTGGATGGGAGAAGAGGTGAGTCGTTAAATTTATAAATCAATAAAGGAAACGGGATCACAAGAAAATCAGATCTTCACGAGGATAATAGTTTAGTACAAAATCAGGACCTTAAAGTTCACGTTAATGTCGGTCGATCGATTCAAAAGCATATTGATAACGTGTATTCATCAGATACGAGTTTATCATCGATGCAATATCACAATATGACACGCCATATGTCAAATTTCGATTGTCTAAATTTTCACATAAACCAATCAACTCATGTGCATAAACTTATGAAAGGTACGTTCATTATTGTTAATTGTTTCTTGCTGCTTAATATATTCCATGCAGTATGAGCTACGCGTAAACAAATTATTTGGCCAAAAAAGCTACGGGTGAAATTTTTATTTCCAACATGTAGATATTAAACTACAAAGTTATAATTAATTTATTTTTCAGTCACCAAAAGTATTTAGTTTTCCAGCATAAAAATCTTTTATTGTATTTCTGTTATTCATGTGCATACATGTAAAAGGAATAAAAAACGAAGGTATTCAAGAAAAGTAACAGAAAGTCCAAGAAAGATGACCCCAAATTTGGGTTGTAACGCATGACAACTACCCCCATGGACAAGAATACACGTGAATACCATTTCCTTCCATACAAAACCAAATTACTTTCTTAGATTTTTTAATAAATATGTTCATGGACATAAATCAATAGTGACCAATGAAATTATCATGCTTGGTCTGAAATTCTGTTATTTATGTTATCATTTTACAAATTACTGAATTTGTATATATCGACAGAGACATGGTAATTAAGGCAAACAACATTGTTTTTATTTGAAAAAAACTGTAGTCTTCACTTTATGTTTTTTGGACAAGTAAATATCAAAAGTAACGTATTTTTAGCCTTGTACACTTATTAAAGTGAAGTCATTGGCAAACAACATTGTTTTTGGAGTTTTGTAACTAAAACACATAAATCTAAATAGGAAACGCATTAAACTATTCACCATACGATCTCTGGACTCCGGATCATACGTTTTTATTTATTAGAATATTACAACAACAAAAAAACAACTAGAGAGAGAGATGGAAAAGAGGCTAAATTGAGAGAGAGAGATAATGGTTGTAATGATGATGATGAAGCTGGCAGATGATTATGAAAAATTTAACGGTACTTGTTCCTTTTTATATAATTCTCTACAAATATTAAAAAAAGTAATTGCCTCGACTTTTTTCTGTGTTATGATGAATTCTTGTAGTTGAAGCATATGATTTGGTCGAACCAAAGCACTGCATTTGGACCATCTTGATCCATTTACTATTCATATAGTGCTTTCATAAAAATAATGTCATTTCAGATTTTTTTTTCTAAATGTCATTTCACATATTAAATTCATTTTAATCATTTTGAATAATAAATAAATTATTTAAATATTTTTATTTAACTAATTTTACATTAAATAATAGCATAATAATATATGTTATAATCTTTTAATTCGTATGAAATATGTAAAAATGATTTTTTTTGTGAAACGGGAAGATTATCATTTATGTGTACGTAGTTTGAAGATGAAAACCCTATGTATGCTTGTAGTTATCAATAAAAAATACAGTATAATAAATGATGTCATGTCTTAGAGTCATGCATATATATGCGCAATGGCCAAAATTATAAGACCAGAATCTGTCTTTTTTTTACAAACTAATGTAATGGCGTCGTAGACTTTTACATTCACAGAAATCGTGCTTGCATTTTTTGAATATTCGATTGACCTATTCCAATCCTCAAGTTGTTTATTTTGCCTCAGTATCATATCTTGGATCTATTTGCCGAGACAGCAATCTCAGAGCTGCCTAACCACTGCTGTCAAGCTCATTTTATAAGTTGTTATCTACCTAATTTGGAAAGATAAAGGAATCCAAAGATCTTCAAAACTCTTCTTTGATTCTTTAGATTATATCATTAATTTTTTGTTTAAGAGTTGTCTTCTTCTTGTTTTTGCAACTAGTGGTTTAGTCTGTATAATTAAAAACAGTAAAAATCTTAACATTTTTATCTTCAAAAATATGTGACGAAAAATTACAATAATGTGGAAACTTCATAGAAATTGTCGTCAAAATACCACACACAAATACACAACCCCTGATCTTCAAAGATATGTGAACCCAAATTATTTTCAACAAAATAATTCATACAAAAAAAAAGCAAAATCTTCACTTTCAATATTCAATTTCTATTTGTTTGTTTGGTAAAGTTCTCCATGGATGTCAATTCATGTCGACTCAATTTCTCGTTAGGTTTTTATTACACGGTTTTAAATACGGTAATAACACTGAGAGTGAAAGGAGTCTCCTTTTTGTCTCTACCTGTCTCCATTTTCAGTTTTTAACGAAGAAAAAATATTCTTCCTTTACTTTAGCGATTCTCTCTCTCTCTCCTTACTCTCCGGCTTTTATCAAAATCTCTTTCCTTGGAGACAACGGATCCAATCACCAAGACTTGTGTAAGGATTCTCCAGATTTCGATGCATTCTTGATTCATCTTCAGGTAAGCAAAGTTCACTTTTTTCCTTGTGGGTTTTGTCTTATCAACCTTGTAGCTTCCGTCATTGTCTTAATTAACTTCATCTGTGTTAAAAGTCTTTACCTTTACGCAGTTTGCACACCAAGTGTTCGTTGAAATTCCGCAGAGAGTGGGAATTGGAAGTTTTTATAGAAGATGAAGGATTTTCCTTCTTGCTTCGGTGAAAATGGAGTTCAAATTGCGGATTCATCGTCTTCGAACTCCGGGAAGAACGCTCAGAATCTTGTTACTTGTATCTACCAGTGCCGGATTCGAGGAAGGAGTTGTTTGATCACTGTGACGTGGGCCAAGACTCTGATGGGTCAGAGTGTGACCGTTGGTGTTGATGATTCTTGTAACCAGAGTCTCTGTAAAGTCGAGATTAAGCCCTGGCTGTTCACTAAACGAAGAGGGTCTAAGAGCTTAGAGGCTTATTCGTGTAGTATCGATGTTTTTTGGGATCTTGCGTCTGCGAAGTTTGGTTCAGGACCTGAAGCTTTGGGAGGGTTCTATGTTGGTGTTGTTGTTGATAAAGAGATGGTTCTGCTTCTTGGTGATATGAAGAAAGAAGCTTACAAGAAGACTAATGCTTCACCACCTTCGTCTCTAGGTGCTGTGTTCATCGCCAAGAAAGAGCATGTTTTTGGTAAGAGAGAGTTTGCAACAAAGGCTCAGCTCTGTTCAGATGGGGTTAAAATCCATGATGTTGTGATTGAATGTGACACGAGTGTCACTGATCCTTGTCTCATTGTTCGTGTGGATGGGAAGTCGTTGTTGCAGGTGAAGAGGCTTAAGTGGAAGTTTCGTGGCAATGATACAATTGTTGTTAATAGAATGGCTGTGGAAGTTTTGTGGGATGTTCATAGTTGGCTCTTTGGGATGCCTTCAGGTGGAAACGCAGTGTTTATGTTCAGGACTTGTCACTCTTCTTCGGATAAGAGCTTGTCTTTCTCACAGGACATGATGGCGACAACAACAACAACGAACTCCAAGTCTCAAAGTTCTGGTTTTTCGTTGATTCTGTATGCTTGGAAGAACGAGTAGAATACCTTGAAAGCTTCTGTTAATTCCATATCGACATTTGTTATTAATAGCATGATTAATGAGTTGATTCAAAAATTGGTTTCTGCATATATAATATTCCTTGCACAATGCTGGAACCTGATCAGTTTTGATGAAATGCCTTCTCTGTATACATGAAAGCGTCTGTTGATTCCTTATTGACATTTGTTATTTATAGCATGATTAATGAGTTGATTCGTAATTGGTTTCTGCATATATAATATTCCTTACACAATGCTAGAAACTGATCAGTCCTGATGAATTCCATCTCTGTATAGTGTCGATTCTTGGTGAGTTTACATACACATTTGAAATATATTTCCATATGCATGTGTAAGACTGAAGATCGCTATAACATTTGGTGAAATATCAGAAAATTTTATGTACGGATGATGTTGCTCTCTCAACAATATGGTTTAATTATTCAATTCTTAGTGGTTGTGATAGTGGGATGTGAATGTGTAATGATTATTACAAATTTCAATTCTATTGTTATTATTTAATAGATTTTAACATTCTTACTATAATCTAATATTATTCTACAAGTTTATTTTTAATGAATCTATGATTTAGTATAATTCGAATTTGAATTCTATATACAATTTTACTTGTAAATTTTTTTTTTTTAAATCTTGTGCATGTCCTCTAGATTCTTAAAATTAATATACTAAAATATTTTGATAAACCTTTTGAGAGTAATTCTCTCAAATATACATTTTTAAGTTTTTATCACAAAGATAGATTTAAAAATTAAAATGACCAAAAAATTAAAATGACCAAAATATTTATTTTTCTTTTTTAAAAAAATTTAAGTTTGTTTTTTGATTTTTCTAAATTTGAAAAGGTATCCCAAAATCTCACTGCTCAACTCTAAACAAAAATGTATAGGATTAGTTAGGTATAAGTATATATTTATTTATTTTTTATAAAACATTTAAGTTTATTTTGCTCATTTTTATTTTTAAGGTCTATATTTGTGATAAAAAATTATAAGGTCTATCTTAGAGAATTTCAAAATTTTTACTATGAAAAACCTTTTAAAATTCTTTACAACATATAAGGAGCAATTCTCTATAATAGCTATCTTTTAAGTTTTTATCACAAAAATAGACATCAAAAATTAAATGAGCAAAATAACACTTTTTATTTTGAAAATTTTAGATTTTCTTAATTTTTTTTTTAAATTCGAAACCCTATCTCCAAAACCCCACTTCTCAATTGTAAACAAAAAATCTAGATATAGTTAACCCAAGTGGTATAAATGTATATTGAATAAAACATTTAAGTACTATTTTTGTCATTTTAATTGTTAAGGTCTATATTTGTGATAAAAAATTTTTTAGGTATATTTTAGTCATTTTCTCTAAATTCTACTCCCCTAGCATAAACGTCACGCTGTTTAGATGAATAATAAACGTCACGCCGTCTCAAATGCAACGTGTAGCAGTTGTTTCGACCGTCCGATCAAACTGAAACTGTGCCCAAGTCCAGATCAGCATCATCAGCATTATCCAACTCGACGATAAAACAACCATAGAAGAAGAAGAGATAACTCTCTGAGTGGGAACTCAACTCTTCCGACTACAAGAACACAATGGCGTCTTTAGCTCAGCATTTCACGGGCCTAAGATGCTCTCCACTCTCCTCCTCTTCCTCTCGGCTCTCGAGAAGACCCGCCACGAACTTCCCACAGAACAAATCCTCCTCTGTTTCTCCAACGATTGTCGCAGCCGTTGCGATGTCTAGCGGGCAGACGAGAGAGAGGCTCGAGCTTAAGAAGATGTTCGAAGATGCTTACGAGCGTTGCAGAACTGCTCCCATGGAAGGTGTTGCTTTCACTGTAGACGATTTCGCAGCTGCTATTGAACAATACGACTTCAATTCCGAAATCGGCACTAGGGTTTGTCTCTTGTTTGCATTATCTTTGTTGGGTTTTGAGTAAAGTTTCGAACCTTGAGGTTTAGTCATTTGCTTGAGTTTGAGACCAAACTAGTTCAGTTATGTTCTCTTTTACATTAGCTTTCTTGGGTTTTGAGTAAAGTTTCGAACTTTGAGGTTTAATCCTTGCTTTGAGTTCGAGACCAAACTAGTTTAGTTATGTTCTTCTCTTACAATATCTTTGTTGGGTTTTGAGAAATGTTTGAACTTTGAGGTTTAATCGTTGCTTGAGTTCGAGACTAAACTAGTTCAGTTATGTTCTTCCTTTACATTATCTTTGTTGGGTTTTGAGAAAAAATTCGAACTTTGTGCTGTAATCGTTACTTGAGTTCGAGCTTGTTGTTGTATAAGACCAAACTAGTCCAGTTATGTTCTTCTCCTTTACAATAGCTTTGTGGGGTTTGAGTAACGTTTCGAACCTTGAGCTGTAATCATTGCTTGAATTCGAGCTGTTGTTGTATTAGAACAAGCTAGTTCAGTTATTATGTTCTCCTTTACAATACCTTTGTGGGTTTCGAGTAAAGTTTCGAACTTTGAACTTTAAGCATTATTAAGTTCGAGCTGTTGTTGTATTAGATCAAACGAGTTCAGTTATGTTCTCCTTTACAATATCTTTGTGGGTCTTGAGAAAAGTTTCGAACTTTGAGTTGTAATCATTGCTTGAGTACGAGCTGTTGTTGTGTTAGACCAAACTAGTTCAGTTATCTTCTCCTTTACAGTATCTTTGTGGTTTTTAGAAAAGTTTCGAACTCTGAGGTTTAATCATTGCTTAAGTTTAGTTTGAGAAACTTGAGTATTTACAATGTTTTGGTTCTGTAGAGTTGTGTTATCAAGTTGTGGCTGTGACACTGTTTCAGGTGAAGGGAACGGTGTTTAAGACCGATGCAAATGGTGCATTAGTCGACATCTCTGCGAAATCATCGGCTTACTTGTCCGTTGAACAAGCTTGCATTCACAGAATCAAGCATGTGGAAGAAGCTGGCATAGTTCCTGGTATGGTGGAGGAGTTTGTCATCATTGGTGAGAACGAGAGTGACGATAGTTTGCTATTGAGCTTAAGGATGATTCAGTACGAACTTGCTTGGGAACGATGTAGGCAGCTTCAAGCTGAGGATGTTGTTGTCAAAGCTAAGGTAAGGTTTCGAACTTCTTTGCTTCCCCTTTGTGGTCCCTCTGGTAACAATGTGGATTGTATGTTTAGGTTATTGGTGCGAACAAAGGTGGATTGGTTGCTATGGTGGAGGGTCTTCGTGGGTTTGTACCATTTTCTCAAATATCATCGGTTAGTACTTGTCTCAGAACTTTACTAGTTTAAGTCAGTAACACAACTTGAGTAACAGTGTGTTTTTCTACGTTTGTTTTGTTAGAAAGCACCAGCGGAAGAGCTTCTTGATAAAGAGATACCTCTAAAGTTTGTGGAGGTTGATGAGGAACAAACAAAGCTTGTCCTCAGCAACCGTAAAGCTGTGGCTGACAGCCAAGCTCAGCTTGGAATTGGATCTGTGGTTCTCGGAGTTGTTCAGAGCTTGAAACCCTATGGTGCCTTTATTGACATTGGTGGAATCAATGGACTTCTCCATGTTAGTCAGATCAGTCATGACCGTGTCTCAGATATCGCTACTGTTCTACAGCCTGGTGACACTCTTAAGGTCTCTCTCTACTACGGATATTCTTAAAACTCTTTTATTGATTCGGATGTTAGCTAACTTATAATGTTTAACAGGTCATGATACTGAGCCATGACCGTGACAGAGGAAGAGTTAGTCTCTCAACAAAGAAGCTGGAGCCAACACCTGGTGATATGATTCGTAACCCAAAACTTGTTTTCGAGAAGGTAAACACTATTTCCACCAACACTCTCAATTCTCTCTATGGTCTCTCTCAATCCTGTCTTCTACTTTTGTGTTGTCTCAAGGCTGAGGAGATGGCTCAGACGTTCAGACAAAGAATTGCCCAAGCAGAAGCTATGGCTCGTGCAGACATGCTTCGCTTCCAACCTGAGGTATGACTCTATCCACTTGCATGTCCTCGTTTATCAATGCTTCTAACAATGTAGTGTACATCTATAGTAAGGATCTGGGACGTGATTGTGATATGTTAATGTTGGTGTAATGTTTGAGCAGAGTGGATTGACGCTGAGTTCTGAAGGGATACTTGGACCACTCGGATCTGACTTGCCAGATGATGGAGTAGATCTCACTGTTGGTGACATTCCTCCTGCCGTTGATCTTTAGATTCAAAAGCTTATTTTGTTTTCTTGCGTTTTCATAGACAAAAACACATCCTCGAGCATGTAAAATGTAATAACTCATGTGTATGCTTCATTGATATTTCTATTGCAATGTCCAAAATTCATCAGAAAGAAATGATTGATAGTGTGGTGAATGCAAGTCTATTGATGGATGGTTTGGTAAAGATGCATGATGTAGTTCAGTAAATGGCTTTGTGGATTTCATCCACTAATTCTGGAAAGGAGAACGAGAACTTCGTCTTCAAACTACATCAAGTTACAGAGGTTAAAGGAGGAATGTAATGTTGTGAAAAGAACGTCATCACAGAAGTTCCATTCGATGTTACATATGGTTAGAAGTATAAGTGTGAGCTTATGTTGCAGTGCAAGCCTATTCATTGTGTCTCTTCATTCTTCAACATACATACACTCAAGCCAGAGAAGAAAACAGAATCGAATCAAGCAAACGGGAACACAGTTTATTAGACTCTCTGCAAAGAATGTGACAAAATCCTTTAAGAAACTGCCACAAGGTTTACTTTTCTACACACCAGAAAACAAGAATACTTACAACATAATAATAAGAAGAGTCTTTCACAATCAGTCATCACCATCGAGTTTTCTCTTGGACTGAAGAGCTAAACGAGCGTCTCTCTCTTTCTCAAACTGTCTATAATCAGCTCTCTCCAAGAAAGAAACTTTGTCAAGATACTTGTCAGAGCTCTTCTTATACTTATCCAGCTCATCTTCAACACCTTTATTCTCCTCCTTATATTCTCCCCAGTCTTTCTTCGTCTTGTCCAAAACACTCAGCTTCTGTTTCTTTTTTATCTGTTCAAGAACGGCATCAACCCCTGAAGAGGAGGATGAGGAGGAGGCTTCCTTTGAACCTGCTTCCACTAACCTCTTCACTTCGATTTCTTGACCAGCAAAGTCTTTAACCTCTGTTATCTGTAGATACAAAAAGGTGAGACTTAAGAAAAGATTGTAGCCAATACATTCCATCTTGCCAACACTAAAAATCAGCCTGGAGATCGTAGATTCTAACGGTACCAAGGTAAAACACAAACACAAACAAGAAGAAAGCTTCCCACTTAGGTTCAATGGAGTATTAACGTAAAGACAGAGACTTAAATCATTAGACAATCCATCCTCTTAGTTCAAAACAGCTGAGAGATCTTAGATTCTCACGTTACCGAGGCAAAGCACAGTCATATTAACTTAACGACAGTGACTTAATCACACCCAATCCATCCTCTTAGCTCAAAACAGCTGAGAGATCTTAGATTCTAACTACACAGAGTCAGAGCACTTTCATATTAACTTAAAAACAGAGACTTTAATCATACACAATCCACCCTCTTACCTTAAAACAGCTTAGAGATCTTAGATTCGAACTACACAGAGTCAAAGCAGATTCATACTAACGTAAAGACAGAGACTTTAATCATACACAATCCATCCTCTTAGCTCAAAACAGAGGAGAGATCTTAGATTCTAACATTACCAAGACAAAGCACATTCTATTAACTTAAAAACAGAGAATTTAATCACACAAAATAATCCACCCTCTTAGTTTCAAAATAGCTGAGAGATCTTAGATTCGAACTACACAGAGTCAAAGCAGATTCATACTAACGTAAAGACAGAGACTTTAATCATACACAATCCACCCTCTTAGTTCAAAACAGAGCAGAGATCTTAGATTCTAACGTTACCAAGACAAAGCACATTCATATATCAACATAAAGACAGAGACTTTAATCATATAAACAGCTGAGAGATCTTAAATTCTAACTACACACAGAGTCAAACACACACACCCCAAAGGTCAAAGCTTTTTAACTAACCTCAACCTTGCCACGGCTCGAAGCAGCAGCAGCAGTTGCGGTTGCGTTTCTAACAGCAGCTAGAGCAGCTGCAGCAATACGCTTAGCCTCCTCGCTACAGCTACTAACCAAAACGCTATCTTCTTTTTCTACAACTTCGTGCTTCTTCTTTGCTTCAATGCCAAGATAACTTTTCAAGTACTGTGAATCCAAAAACAAAACTCAAACTTTTTGAAAAATTTAGAGGATATTATATAAATAAAAAAGAGTGCAGAGGAGAGGAAGAGTGTTACGCTGTTAGGTGATTTTTTAGCGGGTGGGGGAGATTTTGAGGTCTTTGAGACGAAATTGAATCGTTTGTTTGGTACTCCTTCGTTCATTTGTGCCCAGATCTCTGAAACTTTCTTGGACACACTGCTTTTTTCAGGGGAGTTTCTCTCTGATTGCTCGGGAGAAGCCATGTTTAGATTATAGGGAAACGAGTTGAATGTTTTAAGTGTTTGTGTTCTTCTTGGAGAACTCTTGATAGAAGTGGAGAATCAGATGAGAAGAAGAAGAAAGAGGAGAAGAAAGAGAGAAGATAATGGGCTTAAACAGAAAGAAAAGAAATAATAGTAAACCGGCTCAACAAGGCCCATATTTAGACTGAGTTTCCTGTGATATTATACAGCTTTTGCACTAGTCATTCGGATACCCGTTCGGATATTGGTCAGTTCTATCGGGTATCGGATTTTTTGGATTTTAAAATTAGGATACTTTCGAGTATTACAAAATCTCAGACTGGGTTTGAGTCGAATCTTTCCGGGTCCAAGTGGATTCGGTTCTGATGTTTAAGAACCTGAAAATAATCAAGTAACCAGTGTATCTGAAACGGATTCAGATATATTTAACCTAAAATAACTATATTATTCGATTCAATTCGACATTTTATATCCAAACTATTGAAATGTACCCAAAAAAAATACTCATTTACACGGTTTTGTATGAGTACATTTTTATTCAAACAATCATTTTTTAATCAGAAAATACACAAAAGTACTAAAAATAACTAAAATATTTAATTTCTA
Source organism: Eruca vesicaria subsp. sativa (assembly GCA_932364175.1). Lineage (NCBI taxonomy): Eukaryota > Viridiplantae > Streptophyta > Magnoliopsida > Brassicales > Brassicaceae > Eruca > Eruca vesicaria. Next base: position 46,818 of record CAKOAT010736265.1, on the reverse strand, counting down.
ATTTAAATTCAAATTATTCAACTAATTATAACTAATAATTTTAGATACATATTCACCTTTCGGGTATCTTCGAATACTCATTCGGTTCTTAGTTCGAATCAGATTCAACATCGGTTCTTTGAATATAGCAATTGAAGACTCATTCAGTTATTTACCCTTCTGATCGGGTGTGAATTTACCCTTCTGATCGGGTTTGGGACCTGATTTTCGAGTTGATTTCGGATCGGTTTTTCAGTTCCTGATATTTTGCCTAGTCATATTTTGCATCTCTCGTATGCTCAAACTTGGCAACTTTGCCTATGCTAGACTCTATGGGTGTTTATTCTCTTGTACCAGGTTGATAATTTTATTTCCAGGATCACATAGATTTTCTAGACACCGTTTAGTTAAGTTTGTTGACATAACCACCAGGTCCAAAATACTCTTATGATCTATTCAATTCCCATAAATGTTTGTTTAATCATCCGACATGTAAACAACAAAACCAACCTTCTAAACAAAGGCTGTAAAACAACAACAGTAGTCATTACAAGGTAAGGTGCACCAAAAAATGAGATCATAGTCTCTAGTAGATGCAGTTCAGTTCCTTCTATGTTTTGTTTTCTTGGAGTCACTTCCCTTTCTCTTCCACTTCTTATCCTGATTAGATCTGTTCTTCTCTTCAATCTCTCTGACTTTACGCTTCCTGTGAATACACAACACAACCAAACACAAAATCACTTACAAACTCATGTCTTAGCTGCAACCTCTCTCAATAACCCTACATAATTCTTGACAGAGACATAGCATTCTTGCAATCCAAAGATATGAAGAAACAAACAATATGCTCAAAAAGAGCCTCTCTACAAGGGCTCACCAAGAACCTCTTTCAATTAACACGTTCAATTCCATTGTCAAAGCCAGGTTTAGAGGGATTTAACTAAAATGAATCACAACCTAAACCTTTACAAACAACTAGCCTAAGACATGCATTATTTTGATACATCATCTAAGCATCCTTATACAATAAACACTTTCTAAATAGAACAATGGAAGTAACTTTCCTGTACTGAGAAGCGTTAGGGTCTGCCACCAAGTCATCAGCAAGAGTTGTGCTTCTATTCTTCTTTGTGAGTCTCTGAAAGAACTCTTGTGCTGGTTCAATTACTGTACCAACCTGTTTTTTCAACACACATAAAAACAACAAGAGTTGGTGTTCAGACAAAGAACAAAACCAAAAAAAGCTCTTGTCTTGATAAACTTTGCCGCTCAGAGACGACTTACCTGGAAATACTTTTCACCTAATTTTGAAGAGGACACAACTCTCTTGTAATGTTGCTTAGGATCAATCACATGCCTCAACTACAAAAAAAAAAAAAAAGAGATTAAAATCAGAATGAAGTTTCTAGAAACCACAATAAAAAAAAAAACCTCAAGAACACATTTTACCTTAAGCAATTGAAGATCCCTTTTCAACTCAGGAGTCATTGTTGGTGCAGGCATATCAAACCTAATCCACAATACCAAGACAAATGTGAAAACCTCTCACCAATTGATTCATATTAAAAAAAAAAAAAAAAGGTTAGCAAAAGTTTTATACCAGTCTGAGCCAGTGGTGTCTTTAATTTGCTTTCTCATCATCTTAGTAACTTTCTTTGGATCAGTAGGTGGGAGACAAAGACCATCAACAAGCTCTGACTTAGAGCTCCAAAGAGAACCACTCTCAGCAACTTTACTTGAAGTGGAACCAGTTTTTGACTCTAAAGCTAAGCATGGAAGCTTTGGTTCCCATTTAAGACCAATCAATGGTTTAACTTCCGACATTATTATCTAAACTGCAGTTCGTTGTCTGAACACTACAAAGAAACAAAAAAAAACAGAACACAACACAACACTTGTTTAGAATCTATCCAAAGGACAAGTCTTTATACAAAATTAACGATTTTTATATATAATCAAACGAATAAAGTTAAAAAAAAAAAACACAAAACAGAGAGTTTAGATGAGAGAGGAACACGTACAAGCAGGTGTACTGCGCGCGTAGATGGTCGGGAGAAGGCTAGTTCGGTTTGAGAAAGAGGGTAGAACACGAACCAGTGGAGAAGATTACAGAGCTCAGAAAAACAACAAAGCTTCTGACGCCGGGAAAGCTTCACCGCCGCCTAATATGTTGAGGGAAAGAATAGGGTTTTACCAAAACGACGTTTAGTAGGTTTATTGTTGGGCCAATTAGTGGGCTTAATTTTTTTGTTTTGTTGTAATTTGGTTTGGGCTGTGGTCCTGTGGATCCTCCTTACTACTGAGTACTGACATCACCCAAGCCAAGCTCTTGTAGTCTACTTCTTTGTTTAAAAGGGAAAACTATAAAGAAATCAGTATAAAATGTAGAGAATTTTGCTTCCCTACCAAAAAAAATTATAGCATAATTTGCAAAATATCAAATCCATAAAAAGAGACGACGACTGTTCATTGTGGTTTTTTATCTTGCTACCCTTTCACATCAACCTCTTACGTGACCAATGTAGATAGACACAATCTAATATGACGTATTGTGGTATCTCTATGAAGTAACTGTTAGTCTCTTCTGGTTTTCCTAATCTAGTATTTAAGTATGCTCTGTTTTAAGTATTTGATATGGAAGACTCCAAACTATGTATTGTTTTTTTTTGTTGCAAACTTTAGGATTTATAGAAATATGCAAAGTTTGTGGGTTTAGGGTTGAGGGTTTAGGGGTTAGCATTTAGTGTTAAGATTTATTTAACGGTTTAGTATTGAGTTTTAAGGGAATAGAGATATGCAAGGGTTTAGCCGCGTATTAAATATATTACTCATATATTTGTTTTTCTAGTCGGTCAAGTGGTTGACGATATTCTATATGACTAACAATATCTTAGGGGGGGTTAACATTTAGCGTATAGATTTATTTAACGGTTTAGTGTTGAGTTTTTAGGATATAGAGATATGTAAGAGTTTAGCTGCGTATTGAATATATTACTCAGATATTTGTACTTCTAGCCTGCTAAGTGACTAACGAAATTGTTTATGACTAATAATCTCGTAGGTAATTTATAATATTAGCATGCTACAATAACTATTAGCCGCCTGTTATATATATTACTCATATATTTGTAATGATAGCCGGCCAAGTGGTTGACGATATTGTATACTTATCTGTAAGTGATCTTCGATTAAGTAGTCAGGGTTCAGGGTTTGTGGTTAGGGGTTAACTCCTACAAAAACTCTATTTTATTGAGAAAAAGAAACATTTAAAATCTTAGACATATTTAATCTTCATACTATGTTGGTGTACGATGCAGCTATGCATTAAAACAAAAATACTATATTTTGTAATTTATGTTGAAATATGTGGGTTAACCCCTACAAAAAACTAAATTTTTCGATAAATACTATATATACTATTTAGCATCTTCGGTGTTGTTTAAAAAAACCTAAACACTCAAAATTTATATATATGTTTTCTAAACTTATATTTATGGTACATGGCAACATTTCTAATTTTCCAATGATTAATTTATTTAACATTCATATACCAATTAATATATGTATCAACCCCTATAAAAATCCCATTTTCTTGAGAAACAGAAACATTTAAGGTCTCAAACCTATTTAATCTTTATACTATATTGGTGTATGATGCAGCTAGGTACTAAAACAAAAATTCTATTTTTAATAATTTTTTTTTGAAATATGTGGGTTAATATTTTATACCCCCTATGAAAAAACTGAATTTCTCTGATAAATATTATATGTACTATTTAGCAACTTCCGCGTTGTTTAAAAATACCTAACCACACTCCAAATTTATATATATGCTTGCTAAATTTATATTCATGGTCTATGGGCAGCATTTTTAATTTTACAATTATTTATTTATTTAACATTCATATACCACATAAAGGATTAACCCCTATAAAAACTCTATTTTCTGAAGAAGCATAATCATTTAAAATCTCAAACCTATTTAATCTTCATACTATGTCGGTGTGTGATGCAGCTATGCATTACAACAAAAATACCATAATTTATAATTTATCTTGAAATATATGGATTAACCCATACGAAAAAACTAAATTTTATGATAAATACTATATATACTATTTAGCATCTTACGTGTTATTTAAAAATATCGAAACAAACTCTGAATTTATATATATGTTTTCTAAACTTATATTCATGGTAAATAGGAAGCATTTCTAATTTTCTAATTATTAATGTATCTAACATTCATATACCACTTAAAATATGGATTAACCCCTATAAAACTATTTTATTGAGAAAAAGAAACATTTAAAATCTCAGACCTATTTAATCTACATACTATGTCAGTGTACGATGCATCTATGCATTAAAACAAAAATTCTGTATTTTATGATTTATTTTGAAATATGTGGGCTAACCCCTATGAAAAAGCTGATTTTTCCATTAAATACTGTTTAAACTATTTAGCATCTTTCGTGTTGTTTAAAAATATTTCCAAAGGAGTTGCAAAAAGATATGCAGGTTCACCAATCATTGATGGTTTACCTAACCACAGTCCAAATTTATATATATGTTGGCTAAACTTATATTCATGGTACATGGACATCATTTCTAGTTTTCCAATGATTAATTTATTTAACATTCATATACTATTTAGCAACTTCCGTGTTGTTTATATACCTAACCAAACTCCAAATTTAGATATATGTATGCTAAACTTATATTCAAGGTACATGGGCAGCATTTTTAATTTTCCAATTATTAATTTATTTAACATTCATATACAACTTAAAATGTGGATTAACCCCTACAAAAACTCTATTTTTCTGAGAAAAACATTTAAAATCTCAAACCTAATTAATATTCATACAAATTGGTGTATGATTCAGTTAGGCATTAAAACAAAAATTCTATTTTTTATAATTTTTCTTGAAATATGTGGATTAACAACTACTATGAAAAAACTTAATTTTTCCGATAAATACTACATGTACTATTTAGCATCTTCCGTGTTGTTTAAAAATACCTAACCAGACTCCAAATTTATATATGTTTGCTAAACTTATATTCATAGTATATGGGCAGAATTTTTAAATTGCCAATTATTAATTATTTAACTTTCATATACCACTTAAAATGTGGATTAACCCTTATAAAAATCCTATTTTCTGAAGAAACAGAAATATAAAATCACAAACCTATTTAATCTTCATACTATGTCGGTGTATGATGCAGCTAGGTATTAAAACAAAAATTCTTTTTTTTTTTTAATTTTTCTTGAAATAAGTGGGTTAACCCCTACGAAAAACTGAATTTCCCGATAAATACTATATGTACTATTTATCACCTTCCATGTTGTTTAAAAATACCTAACCACACTCCAAATTTATATATATGTTTTATAAAGTTATATTTATGGTATACGGGCAGCATTTTTAATTTACCAATTATTAATTTATTTAACATTCATATACCTCTTAAAATGTGGATTAACCCCTATAAAAATTCTATTTTCTGAAGAAACAGAAACATTTAAAATCTCAAACCTACTTAATATTCATACTATGTTGTTTTAAGATGCAGCTAGGCATTAAAACAAAAATTCCATTTTTTTATAATTCTTCCTGAAATATGTGGGTTAACTATATGTACTATTTAGCAACTTCCGTGTTGTTTAAAAATACCTAACCACACTACAAATTTATATATATATATATATGTTCGCTAAACTTATATCCATGGTACATGGGAATCATTTCTAATTTTCCTATGATTAATTTATTTAACATTCATATACAACTTAATATGTGGATTACCCCCTATAAAAACTCTATTTTCTGAAGAAACGGAAGCATTTAAAATATCAGACCTACTTAATCTTCATACTATGTCGGTGTATGATGCAGCTAGGCAGTAAAACAAAAATTCCAGTTTTTAAAATTTTTCTTGAAATATGTGGGTTAACCCCTACGAAAAAACTGAATTTTCCGATAAAGACTATATGTACTATTTAACAACTTCTGTGTTGTTCAAAAATACCTAACCACACTAAAAATTTATATATATGTTTTCTAATCTTATATTCATTGTCTATGGGCAGCATTTTTAATTTTCCAATTATTTATTTATTTAACATTCATATACCAATTAATATGTGGATTAACCCCTATAAAAATCATATTTTCTGGAGAAACGGAAATATTTAAGGTCTCAAACCTATTTAATCTTCATACTATATCGGTGTATGATGCAGCTAGGTATTAAAACAAAAATTATTTTTTAAAATTTTTTTCTTGAAATAAGTGGGTTAACCCCTATGAAAAAACTGAATTTTCCGATAAATACTATATGTACTATTTAGCAACTTCCGTGTTGTTTAAAAATACCGAAACACACTCCAAATTTATATATATGTTTTCTAAACTTATATTCATGGTATATAGGGCAACATTTTTAATTTGCCAATTATTAATTTATTTAACATTCACATACCACTTAAAATGTGGATTAACCCCTATAAAAACTCTATTTATTGAGAAAAAGAAACATTTAAAATCTCAGACCTATTTAATCTTTATACTATGTCGGTATACGATGTATCTATGCATTAAAACAATTATTCTGTATTTTATTATTTATTTTGAATATGTGGGTTAATCCCTATGAAAAAGCTGAATTTTCCATTAAATAATGTATATACTTAGCATCTTTCGTGTTGTTTAAAAATACCTAACCACACTCCAAATTTATATATATTTTTGTTAAACTTATATTCATGGTACATGGACATCATTTCTAATTTTTCAAAGATTAATTTATTTAACATGCATATACAACTTAATATGTGGATTTACCCCTATAAAAATCATATTTTATGGAGAAACGAAAACATTTAAAATATCAAACCTATTTAATCGTCATACTATGTCGGTGTATGATGCAGCTAGGCATTAAAATAGAAATTAAAGTTTTTATAAATTTTCTTGAAATATGTGGGTTAACCCCTATAAAAAACTGAATTTTCCCATAAATACTATATGTACTATTTAGCAACTTCCGTGTTGTTTAAAAACACCTAACCACACTCCAAAATTATATATATGTTTGCTAAACTTATATTCATGGTACCTGGGCATCATTTTTAATTTTCAATTTATTAATTTATTTAACATTCATATACCACTTAAAATGTGGATTACCCCTTATAAAAACTCTATTTTCTTAAGAAACAGAAATATTTAAAATCTCAAACCTATTTAATCTTCATACTATGTCGGTGTATGATGTAGCTAGGCAGTAAAACAAAAATTCCATTTTTTATATTTTTTCTTGAAATATGTGGGTTAACCCCTAAAAAACTGAATTTTCCGATAAATACTATATGTACTATTTAACACATTCCGTGTTGTTTAAAAATACCTAACCACACTCCAAATTTATATATATGTTTGCTAATCTTATATTCATTTTTTATGGTCAGCATTTTTAATTTTCCAATTATTTATTTATTTAACATTCATATACCAATTAATATGTGGATTAACCCTTATAAAAATCATATTTTCTGGAGAAACGGAAACATTTAAGGTCTAAAACCTATTTAATCTTCATACTATGTCGGTGAATGATGCAGATAGGCATTAAAATAAAAATTCCATTTTTTATATTTTTTCTTGAAATATGTGAGTTAACCCCTACGAAAAACTGAATTTCCGATAAATACTATATGCACTATTTAGCAACTTCCGTGTTGTTTAAAAATACCTAACCACACTCCAAATTTATATATAGTTTTGATAAACTTATATTCATGGTACCTGAGCAGCATTTCTAATTTTCCAATGATTAATTTATTTAACATTCATATACCAGTTAAAATGTGGATTAACCCCTATAAAAACTCTATTTTCTGAAGAAACAAAAACATTTAAAATCTCAAACCTATATAATCTTCACACTATTTGTTGTAAGATGCATCTAGGTATTAAAACAAAAATTCCTATTTTTTATAACTTTTCTTGAAATATGTGGGTTGACCCTTACGAAAAAACTAAATTTTCTAATAAATACTACATTTACTAATTAGCAACTTCCGTGTTGTTTAAAAATACCTAACCACACTCAAAAATTATATATATGTTTTCTAAACTTATGTTCATGGTCTATGGGCAGCATTTTTCGTTTTCCAATTATTTATTTATTTAACATTTATATACCTATTAATATGTGGATTAACCCCTATAAAAATCATATTTTCTTGACAAACAGAAACATTTAAGTCTCAAACCTATTTAATCTTCATACTATATTTGTGTATGATGCAGCTAGGTATTAAAACATTTTTTTTTTAATTTTTCTTAAAATAAGTGGGTTAACCCCTAGAAAAAAAACTGAATTTTCCGATAAATACTATATATACTATTTAGCAACTTCCGTGTTGTTTAAAAATACCAAAACACACTCCAAATTTATATATATTTTTAATAAACTTATATTCATGGTCTATGGGCAGCATTTTTAATTTTCCAATTATTTATTTATTTAACATTCATATACCTATTAATATGTGGATTAACCCTTATAAAAATCCTATTTTCTGGAGAAACGGAAACATTTAAGGTCTCAAACCTATTTAATATTCATACTATATCGGTGTATGATGCAGCTAGGTATTCAAAAAAAAATTCCATTTTTTTTAATTTTTCTTGAAATAAGTGGGTTAACCCCTACGAAAAAATTGAATTTTCCGATAAATACTATATGTACTATTTAGCAACTTCCGTGTTATTTAAAAATACCGAAACACACTCCAAATTTATATATATGTTTTCTAAACTTATATTCATGGTATTTGGGCAGTATTTTTAATTTGCCAATTATTAATTTATTTGACATTCATATACCACAGACCTATTTAATCTTTATACTATGTCGGTGTACGATACATTTATGCATTAAAACAAAAATTCTGTATTTTATAATATATTTTGAATATGTGGGTTAACCCCTATGAAAAAGCTGAATTTTCCATTAAATACTGTATATACTTAGCATTTTTCGTGTTGTTTAAAAATACATAACCACACTCCAAATTTATATATATGTTTGCTAAACTTATATTCATGGTACATGGACATCATTTCTATTTTTCCAATGATTAATTTATTTAACATTCATATACAACTTAATATTTGGATTAACCCCTATAACAATCATAATTTTTGGAGAAACGAAAATATTTAAAATATCAAACTTATTTAATCTTCATACTATGTCGGTGTATGATGCAGCTAGACACTAAAATAAAAATTCCATTTTTTTATAATTTTTCTTGAAATATGTGACTTAACCTCTATAAAAAAACTGAATTTTCCTATAGATATATATGTACTATTTAACAACTTCCATGTTGTTTAAAAATATCTAACCACACTTCAAATTTATATATATGTTTTCTAAACTTATTCATGGTACCTGGGCATAATTTTTAATTATCCATTTATTAATTTATTTATTATTCATATACCACTTAAAATGTGGATTACCCCCTATAAAAACTCTATTTTCCGAAGAAACAGAAACATTTAAAAACTCAAACCTATTTCATCTTCATACTATGTCGGTGTATGATGCAGCTAGACAGTAAAATAAAAATTTCATTTTTTATAAATTTTCTTGATATATGTGGGGTTTTTTATACGAAAAACTGATTGTTTTGATAAATACTATATGTACTATTTAACAACTTCCGTGTTATTTAAAAATACCTAACCAAACTCCAAATTTATATATACGTTTCTAAACTTATATTCATGGTACATGGGAATCATTTCTAATTTTCCGATGATTAATTTATATAACATTCATATACGACTTAAAATGTGGATTAACCCCTATAAAAACTCTATTTTATGAAGAAACATAAACATTTAAAATCTCAAACCTATTTAATCTTCACACTATGTCGGTGTATGATGCAGCTAGGCATTAAAACAAAAATTCTATTTTTTATATTTTTTCTTAAAATATGTGAGTTAACCCTTACGAAAAAACTAAATTTTCCGATAAATACTATATGTACTATTTACCAACTTCCGTATTGTTTAAAAATACCTAACCATACTCAAAATTTATATATATGTTTTCTGAATTTATATTCATGGTCTATGGGCAGAATTTTTCGTTTTCCAACTATTTATTTATTTAACATTCATATACCAATTAATATGTGGATTAACCCTTATAAAAATCTTATTTTCTTGAGAAACGGAAACATTTAAGTCTCAAACCTATTTAATCTTCATACTATATATGTGTATGATGCAGCTAGGTGTTAAAACAAAAATTCGTTTTTTTTTTTTAATTTTTCTTGAAAAAGTAGGTTAACCCCTACGAAAAACTGAATTTTCCGATAAATACTATATATACTATTTAGCAACTTCCGTGTTGTTTAAAAATACCAAAACACACTCCAAATTTATATATATGTTTGCTAACTTATATTCATGGTCTATGGGCAGAATTTTTAATTTTACAATTATTTATTTATTTAACATTCATATACCAATTAATATGTGGATTAACCCCTATAAAAATCATATTTTCTGGAGAAACGGAAACATTTAAGGTCTCAAACCTATTTAATATTCATAATATATCCGTGTATGATGCAGCTAGATATTAAAACAAAAATTCTATTTTTTTAATTTTTCTTGAAATAAATGGGTTAACTGAATTTCCGATAAATACTATATGTACTATTTAGAAACTTCCGTGTTGTTTAAAAATACCTAACCACACTCCAAATTTATATATATGTTTGCGAAACTTATATTTATGGTATATGGGAGCATTTTTAATTTTCCAATTATTAGTCTATTTAACATTCCTATAGCACTTAAAATGTGGATTAACCCCTATAAAAACTCTATTTTCTGAAGAAACATAAACATTTAAAATTTCAAACCTATTTAATCTTCATAATATGTTTTTGTAAGATGCAGCTAGGCATTAAAACAAAAATTCCATTTTTTATAATTTTTCTTGAAATATGTGGGTTAATACAACACGGAATTTTAATACAACTCTATTTTTAGAAGAAACAGAAACATTTAAAAACACAAACATATTTAATCTTCATACTATGTCGGTGTATGATGCAGATATGCATTAAAAATACTCATAATTTATGATTTATCTTGAAATATATGGGTTAACTCCTACGAAAAACTGAATTTTCTGATAAATACTATATATACTATTTACCATCTTACATGTTGTTTAAAAATACAGAAACACACTCCAAATTTATATATATTTTTCTAAACTTATATTCATGGTGAATAGGCAGCATTTCTAATTTTCCAATTATTAATGTATCTAACATTCATATACCACTTAAAATGTGGATTAACCCCTATAAAAACTTAATTTTATTAAGAAAAAGAAACATTTAAAATCTAAGACCTATTTAATATTTATACTATGTCAGTGTACGATGAATCTATGCATTAAAAAAAAATTCTGTATTTTATAATTTATTTTGAAATATGTGGACTAACCCCTACAAAAAACTGAATTTTCCGATAAATACTATATGTACTATTTAGCAACTTCCGTGATGTTTAAATATACCTAAAAACACTCCAAATTTATATATATGCTTGCTAAACTTATATTCATGGTCTATGGCCAGCATTTTTAATTTTTCAATTATTATTTTTATTTAACATTCATATACCAATTAATATGTAGATTAACCCTTATAAAAATCCTATTTTCTGGAGAAACGGAAACATTTAAGGTCTTAAACCTATTTAACCTTCATAATATATCGGTGTATGATGCAGCTATGTATTAAAACAAAAATTCCTTTTTTTTTTAATTTTTCTCGAAATAAGTGGGTTAACCCTTACGAAAAAACTGAATTTTCCAATAAATACTATATGTACTATTTAGCAACTTCCGTGTTGTTTAAAAATACATAACCACACTCTAAATTTATATATATGTTTGATATAGGGTTGAGGGTTTAGAGTTTAGGTTTTATAGATATCCAAGGGTTCGGAGGTATGCAAGGGTTTATGGTTTACAGATATGCAAGGGTTTAGTTTTTTTTTAGAGTTTACGGTTTAGGATTTAGGGTTCCAGATTTACTCATATATTTGTAATGCTAGTCGGACAAATGGTTAACGATATTATATACTCATCTGGAAGTGATCTTGGATTAAGTTGTTAGGGTTCACGGTTTTGCCCTTTCTCTCCAGTTTAATGCTTGAACCTTAGTTAGATGACTAATAGTTTGTAACTGAGGTAATTATCAATATTTTCTCGTTACAATAAATTTTAGCCGTGTACTAAAATTATTATTTATATATTTGTCATGTTAGCCGGTCAAGTGGTCGACAATATTATTTACTCATCTATGAGAGATTATGGATCAATCCTGGGGGTTTTGTATGTAGAGTTAATTAAAGAATTTAGTGTTTCGTGTATAGGTTTAATAGTATAGAGTTAATTAAATGATGCAACTTCCGCTAATGTAAATGTAATCTCTATTTTATCTTACCAAATCTATCAAAGATTTTATGTCAGAGATGTAAATGAAATCTCTATTTTATCTTATCAAACCTATCAAATATTTTTTGTCAGAGATAAGTACCCGAAAGCAAAATTCGGTCCACTAAATTTTCAAGTAGGCAAGATATTTTGGTCATTGTCACAACACTTTCTTTGCCACGTATACTCTTTTTTTCTCCTTTTTGGTATTCTCTTAATTTCCTAATCTTTTCTATCTAAATTGCTCTAAAATGTAAATTTTACTTTATTATGCCTGCATCAATGGAAGAATTTCTTACAAAAAATGAGAAAAAGGAGAGAGAATTTTATGACTTTTAAACATTTTGAGAACACTTTTAACTGGCCAATATATATACATATATATATATAAGCATTATAAACATATGTTTAGAGATTCAGTTGAGTATTCAATAATCATTGTTGATGTCCTTATTTTACCATCTTCTGCAATCTGTTAAAATATTGAGTTCTAAATTATTATCATTGACATCTTTTCCAAATAAAAAAGACTAATTGAGTATAGCTTTCGTAACCAGAATAATTCACTTGTTTAAGAAAAACAGAATCATAGTTAACTAGGATAAGACCTGCGCCTTGCGCATGGTGAATATATGTAATTAAAATATAAAATTTTAATATTCACAAATTTAAAATTTACATATGATTGTTTTTGTATGTATTTGAAATTTTAGAATTTTGGAATTTTTATATAATTATCTATACGTATGATAAAAAACAATTTTAATTAGAAATGTAAATCAAATCTTAGAATTTAATGGATCTGATTTCATATATCTTTTTACTTTTCAGTGTTCGAGTGATGGAAAATAAATGGAGTGTCACTGGGCTTGATTGGTAGAGTATAGCAAGTTCCCTAATGTTTTTAAAGAAGCAATTGGTAAAATATTTGCAATTAAAATATATAAAGTT